>JAJMLV010000008.1:50199492-50219347 GCA_027123465.1 Erythroxylum coca
ACCACACTCAATAACAAAACTTGGTTTATTTCTTCTTTTTTAGGACCAAGGAACCAAATGATATTATTGTTCCAAATTTTGGATGTTACTTTTCTGTTGAATCAAACCTTTTCTTGTCATACCGTATCACTTCCTATCATATTACAATCAACTTAATACAATTAAAAATAATAATTTGAATAATTTAGTTAGAATGGGAGATTGATGTGATTATAAGCACTCACTTAACCTTTCAATAGTCTGAACTATGAGCCCGCATAAGCAGCTTAATTGATCCTCTGGAAAGTTGTTAAGTGTCAAAAGTTTCAAGTTTAAGTCTTTGACAGTAACAATGTGAAAGTTTTATCCAATATAGTGACTCCTTGTGTACACCTAATATTGGGCAACCTTTCTAAAGAGTTAAGTAAGATTAAACTATAATTTATCCTCTCACCGCTCCGTCGGCCACAGTTTGAGAGTGCCTGGGCCAAAAATTCCGCCTTTTGATTGTCAAGTAGTCTGAACTCTGAATAGATGAAAACTTTTTCGTACTATAGTACTCGCTTTACGAGCTGATCTGACTCAAATACAGAGGACCTGGATTTCTTGTTTGTCCGGCTCGGAAAAACCTGACCTCCAATTCCAACGATCAAATTATATTTCTTTTATAATGTCCTGATTTTCTATATTAATATGTGAAATGTCAAATTCTACTTTCTGTATATTCCGAACAACGAACGGAAAGGCTGCGCACCATCTTCTAGTAAAAAATGCTTTAAAGTTAGCACCGTTCCTCTATTTCCTTCAATATCCAAATTCAAAGCAACTACACTTGGGACGAGTTTGAAATTTATGTTTCTTTTGCGGAGTAACATTTTGGCATGTCGAGCTTGAACACAAGTCGCAGAATCCAAGTCAAACACATCGAAATTCATCTTTCCCGTGGGAACAGATTCACCTTTTCTGGTCTAAAACCTAAGCGCAGTTGCACCGGGCCAAATCAGAACAACCGTGGTGAAGTGGGAACCAATTATTATGACATTGATTAAAATTCCTACCCAAATTGTTATACAGCCTTGCCTTCTTTCCGGCGTGACTCAAGGTACCAAAGAAAAACTGATTATCTACAACACCCCCATAACTGTAGATTTTACATCATGAAACTCACATATGAGTGATTATGAATATCATGTTTAGAATACAAGGAAAAACCTATTATACTGTGGAAAGAACCTGAGAAAATAACACACAAAATGATGATGAAATATCCAAAATTTTGGGCGAAGCTTCACATGTTAGAAGACCTTACGGCAGTTAGATTATCCCATTGCTGTTCGTGCGCCTTCGCGAACTTGAATGGGTGGGGTAATTCAGTCAGTCACAAATTGCAGACATAATTCCAGAAAATCCTTTGCATGAGAGAACCTCAACTTTGGCAGCACCGCGAGAAAAATGGTCATACCATAAATGTTTCTTGTTGAATGAATTTGAAAAAGCACTTCTACATCATCTGTACACAGTTCACGAGGCATGTGGTCCTTGGACGACCAATGTAATCTTTTGTTTAGTAGTATCTTTAAATCCAACCTAGGAGTGGAAAACAATGAAATACAGCTTCATCACCAGAGAATATGACCAGAGCATCAAAAACAGAACGATATTACCTACCAGACAAACACTTGAACCATATACTGAACCGAAGTTTCAAACAGAATAAACGACTTACTTCAACAGAACTGTCAGGGGGAAACCATCGCAGCAACACCCCGAGATGTGCAATGGCAGGAATGAGCTTAAAAAGTAGAGGAGTTGTTACCTGCAGACAATTTACTTCAGTAAATGCACAAGTTGATACTTCAGTAAACAGACTTTGGGTAGTCAATTACCATCAACTGACACAATATTAGACCACAGGGACAGACATCCAGTCTAGGGATGGCATTTTAGCTATTTTAAAAAAATACTTTTGGATTTTGTGCTAGGCTAGGGCTCGTGCTGCCCAGCCTGAAATCAAAAATTTTCAGCTGAAAGCAACATCGTTTCCAAATTTTAAATATTTTGGGCTTGGCCCGGGTCACATCGAGCTCAGGCTTTAGGCTTTGGACTGGGCCCACACAAATGCCAAGCCTAATCCAATCTTAATATTCATCTCTTGCAATTCCTAACAATATGGAGTATAGAAGACAATACTAGTTGAAGTTCAACACTCTATTTCCCATACCAAGATGTACTATTTGGCCTATTATTTTATAGGACAAACAGCTAAACACCAATTAGTTGATTAAAAGACGTACAAGTTGAAATTCAGATAAGGTCACTGGTCGTTACATAGAAGGAAATAGAAATAAGAACCACTCCTAAAGTTTGTACAAGAACTAGATATCAAACATAAGATTTGAAACAAACGTAAGTATGAATTCATGCAGACAGATATCAAAACATCACTTTAAAAAACTAGGAATCAGTCCTAATTCTAAAATCCGTTCTTAGAAAGAATTTCATTCCTTCAAACTATATCAACTTCTTTAAATTCAATCCAAGAACATGTAGACAGGCAGTGACAGATTCTAATTTAACCATAACTTCAGTTTGACTACTAATTGAAACTGAACTCTTTTCTATAGAAGTTATTGAACAAATATACTAGTATTCCAATAAATATATAAAAGAAACCTAAATAAAACAAATATAGCATGAAAGTTGACGTTTTCTGCCTAACCCATAGGAAGAGATGACAAGAGTTGACTTTGACGATTAAAACATTGGCAAGTACCATCAACATCACCTTCTCTCTTTTGGCTACGTCATAATTAAAACAGCTATGTTTCCTTATAGAAGTATAGTAAGTTGGTTTGGAAGTCATCTTTGTTTTAACCTTTGTCTCTTCCAAATCAACAATTGGTGGATGAACTACTTTACAGGATCTATCCTCAACTGTTCTCCACCAAAATTTAACATATCCAACTAGTTTCATCTTTGCAAATCTAACCTTTCAGTATTCTGTCATATTGCACCAATCAAAATAACCATCCATATCTGCAGTTCAGTCTAAAGACAAATCTGATCATCCTCAAGCAATCATATACTTAAAACACATTTTTTTAGTAATATCACCAACCATGTGCCCTTCAGGCCTTTATCAATTTCTTATGTCACCTACAAGTTTCTATGAGAGGCTAGTTTCTCGGCTGTCCAACTCCTCAAGGAGCCTCAACAGTTGATTATATGATTTTCACCAACTCCTCCAAGTAAACAATGTTGGTCTGTTGGGTACTGTCTTACCGAGTTGTGATTTGTTCAAGTATTGCTGCAATACTGCCACCCTCTCAAGATTTTGTATGATTAGCTCATTGCTCTCTTTATCACTGAATAATCCTCAAACCCTTATGCTTCATGTTGCCATTATTGAACCCAAGCTCTAATAGCAATCTAATATAGGACACACCAACTATTTGACAAAGAATGTATAAATTCAAATTTTGGGCTACTCATTTTTTTTGTGGCTTAAAAAAAATAGTGCTGGAAATTTAGGTTGCGGTGAATTAGAAGGAATGCACTAGAACAAGAAAACCCCTGACAAGAACTAGGATTCACACTAGGCATTTGAAACAAACAGAACTGATGAAATCAAATCAATAGATCGCTACAAATCAGTTATACAATTTAAGATGGTCGAAATATAAAATGTCATAATTCATTAATAATAAACATCTCAAAATTTTAACATACAAAAATACAAATAAGCATGAACAAATGATTCTAATGTAGCCATAATCATTTTAACTACTCTAAATTGGAACTAACTATAACTTTATAAATATTGAACTGAACAAATTTACTAGGACTAAAGATAAACAAAACAACAAATCCTATATCAAATAAATATAGAACAAAACTAGATGTCTTTGACTAATCTGGATCACACTCTATCAGCATCCATATTATAAATTGTTATGTCTACCATCCACAAAGAGAACATGTTACATTGAAGATATAGCCTGTGGCTCTTTTGTGGTTTGGCTTACATTCTTTACGTCATACAAGTTTCAAATTAAGATTAGTCATCATCATTTTAGGAGGCTGTACAATCAGGAGCTCCAATGATTAGGTTATCAGCTAATCATGTCCACCAGAAAATGCAAGTCAACAGATGTCTAGAACCAGTAATATGTACATTCACAACAAGAACAAAAGAATCTCTGGAAAAAACTTATTTAAAACAATAAAATACCAGGCTGAGAGCTGTAGTTCCAAGAAGCAGCAGGTAAAGTTTTCCCTGAAAATGGTCCAAATATCAGCTCCACCACATCTCATGATTTTAATAATTCCCCTGGCAAACTTGGGCCAGTAAATCTTTAAAATTTTGACAGGTATGATGACCCAAAATTCCAATTCTGTGTAAGTGCTGTGATGGATATTCCAATGATGGCACTAACCTCAACCAAATGAAGATTAGAAGCACGGCTGAGAAGAACAAATGCAAATTCTCCTATCTGAGCCAAAGATATTCCGACCTACACACATTTGTATTCTGTTAGAAAATCATAACAGAAGGCATAATAGACAGTGAACATCGAATAAATCTTACAAGGAGTGCAGCCTTGTTGTTGTAACCAAATGCCTTCACTACTGTCGTGATTATGGTTGTCTTGGTGATTATAACTAAAATGACAGATGCTAATAATATATCAACATGGCTCCAGAGAAAATGAACATGGATCAGCATCCCAATGCTGGAAAGAAAAAGAGCAGCAAAGAAGTTTCGAATAGGTTCAATCTGCACAAGGAACAAGCTCAGCTGATTAGAGACCATGAACATGCAGGAAAGAAATGCTATCCCCATTTGGGCCAAGGAATTAGCAAAACCAGCAGGCAAAGCATATTAGAAAAGCCTCAGCAACACGAGTGAAATTAAAACCATAAGCACACTTACAGTCATCATTCAAGCCCTGCATTCTAATGATAATAGATAGGTTTATCTTAAGATTCTAGAAAATAATAGCTTCATTTCATTCCCCATTCACCTCTCCAAATTCTTTATGTACAGGAAATCATCAGTTAGGTTACTTATTCAGTTAAGCTGGTCTCTATGTATTCAATTTCACGTCAGGTTCTTGCTTATAGGTAGTCTTCCATTCAAATGATGAAACCTGTAACGTTTTAAGTCCTGAGAACTATGATTTGCTGTCCATTTTGAATTATGCAGAAACCCAAAGGCCTATCAAAATCAAATCAGTGAAAATAAGCTAGAGTGCAAAGTGGTTAGAAAACAAGATTTAAAATACAAACAGTGCATATTATGTACCTGCTAGTAAAAGTTTCGCCTAACAAGCAGAAAAAACAAATAGTTCAAGCCACAAAGTCTCGCAACAAAAGCCAGAAATTTTTTAAACAGGATGTTGGATTACAGTGATGAGCAAATAAGTTCTAACAAAATGGAACTCAATACTATTCTGGAATATTATATCCCAATAAGAATATGAAGCAAGATAGTTTCTTTAGACGACCAAGTCAGCATCTCAACAAAGCAACTCCTGCTTATCATTTACTGCCACTAGTGAAAATACTAAGAATGTCTCCAATCCCATGGATACAATAACATTTTTCATTAAATTGGATATTTGTTGTTTTATATACCTCTAGTTGCTCTGTCACTAATGTATGTTGAACTTCCAATGTGAGAAGTACAGTACTGAAGTTGTTCATTTGTACTACGGATCTGTGGCTTTCCACATCTCTTGTACAGTCCAATATACACTAACACAATTAATCAGACATGGACATGCTGGTTGCTAATCCTGCTTTAGTTAGCTAATTTAATAGCCTCTTAGATAAAAATTTAAGAATATTCAATCGGGTGTAAATATTCACATCTTATCGATTTTACTGTAGTAAAAGATTAAAGATGGGAAGAAACAAACAGATGAGGTCCCTGATGAATACATGAATGCATTTTTATCAGCAAAATACAATATTAACAATTAGCTGACAAATAATATCTTTGTTTCTATGATAGTTGCAGTCCTAGCAACATGAGAACAAAGACAACTCTTGAACTTACTAGACAAAACGACAAAAAATAAATACTAGGCACTAAAGTCATGCCAAGAATAGCTAGTTGAACCTCCTGGTGGTAAGATTTACATAACTTCATAAATGGAAAGAAATCAGAGCACTCACTTCATAAGTTATAAAGATATACAAAATTTACACATCTAGAACCTCAATAGACAGGATAACAGATTATGTAAACCTTACTTGTTCCAATGTATGTTGAGCAAGATCGGTTGTCGATATCATCACCCCAGCTGCAAAAGATCCCAATTCCAGACTCAGGCCCAGCTTATCACTACACTGCAACAATAACAAAAAGAAAACATGGTTAACATGCAATTTAAAATAAATGAGGTAGACAACTTATGTAATCTAAAGAAAACATTTTTATGATCATAAAAATGTTTTCTATCATAAAAATGTTTTCTTTAGAGTACATAAGTTGTCTACAAAAAGTTCTACATCATGATGTAGGATCAACCATTAAGGCCTTGCAAGGAGGGCTAGTGGCCAAAGAAAAAGTAAATTTGATACAGCAATACCATTTCCAATAAAATATCATAGGGAATTAATTTGGCTTTAATCTTCCATGTGATTTGACACTATAAAAGAAAAGGCCATTGCACAATTAACTTTGATTTTAACAAGCTCAACATCTATTGTAATAACTGCATTCCCTAGAAAAACCAGACAGCAAATGACTATTTGTAATTGTTAAATTTTGTAAGATTGGGCTCAAATAAACTGAACACATACAAGCTCAAATGAGTTTCATCCTAAAACTAATTGGTGATAGGTGAAGTAACTTACTAGGCTTATATGCATGCTCAAGCCCATAGATTCTTTCCATGTAGGACACTCTCACTTATAGTTCAACACGCCTCTCTCACATGTGGGCTAATTTAAGGCCCAACATGTGACATAGTCTATCATGTTGAGGTGGTGACGACTAACCCAAGAGCAATTTGCTCTGAAGCCATATCAGAATTTAGGGTTTTAAGTTGTTATCTATTGAAGGACAACACAAATCAGGAAACTAATCCCACTAAACTAGGAAACTGACTCTTAACAGAAAATCCCTTAAATTGTGCGATCCTAACAATACATATCTTATACCCAATATTTACCGAAAACAGAATTACGAATTCTCACAGTAATCATAAAATATCAATGTTGGTTAGAGGGAAACAAAATCAAATAAATCTTAACATGGAATTGAAGATTGCAAGAAGAAAACTTCCAATGCTATGCCGCACCACTTTATAAAAATTAGAGCAGATAACCAACCAATAGCACCTGAACTAATAAATGTCATGCAATGTAATAGATTTATCAATACACACAAATGACTTTACAACTCATTGCTTCAAATGATCAGAGAACGATTGAGAAAAAGTAAAGGAGAAAACACTGACTTGATTTGATATTTCTACATGATATTAACAGAAAAAGGAAAGCACCTTGCATGCATATTAATACCATATAGCATATGACCACATTTCCAAATCAAACTAAAAGTGCTCAAGAGATCCCGGATAAGCAGATGAAACATACCCAGGCTACAAGTAAGCAGAATGCAACAGATGCTAATTGATAGAGCTCGTTTGTCTGCAAAATTAAATTTAAACCAAGGAAAAGAACTTTGATTGCTCACATACAGACAAATGCAAAACTAGAGAAAGAACATCAAAACTATATATTTGAAAACAATAAGTTTGTACCTGTGATGATAGGCTCATCATCAGTTTAAGGAATCTAGGAAACCAAGTGCGAGATAATATTGACAAAACAGCCAAAAAGGCTATTACTGTCACCAACCTGATTAATAGAACAGCTATTTTGTCAAAGACGAATAAAAAGTAGATTTGGGCCTCTTTGGCTGAAGTAAGAGTTAAAACTGATAAATATAGAAATATTGAAACATTTGTTGCAAGTAAAACGATAACCATCAATAGCACTGATGTGAGTAAATTAAAGAAATATTTTCCTCTGAACTTTGCAAGTCCAGTTTCTTCACTTACAGTTTGGTCATGGATATTACTCCCTGCAGAATTCCTGAAGTTCCACCAAGAACCGGAAGCAAAGCAAATAGCAAACCGACAGCACAGTCCTAGCAGGTAAAACCTTATTCAATATTCAATATGAGTTCATGACAAAGCATTCCACAACTTGATCACCAAAAGCATCAGCAGAATGGTACTATCAGAAGTGTATTCAGGAAGACAGTACCTGTAGAATAAGAGTGCCAATGGTCACTTGCCCATGGAGCGAATTAGTAGAATTCTTTTCCATCAAAAACTTCAAGACCTGGACCAAGTGATAATCATTGGCCAATTAGCATTTCAAAGAGGTAAAAAGGAGAGAGAGAAATAGAGGATATAACATACTGGAAAATAGATTTTTGGTGCATATATCAGAAAGAGAATTTACCACAGCTGTGGAAGACATTGAAAGGAATGCACCAACAAATACCCCTTCAGATGTCTTACCACCAAACAGCTGCAAAAAGGATCAGATTAGAACTGCAGTTTTGTGTAATAAAACTTTAATCAGGAAAATCCATAAGCAATGTTTTTTGCATAAAAAACAACTGCTTTATAGTCGCACTAATTGCAAACCACCAAGTCATATAAAGTATAAATTATGAGGGAGAGCAAGGATGCAGGGAACTTCACATCATTATAATATATGAAAGAATATAAAGTCAGTGCTATACAACAATAACAGTATTTGCAAACTAGAAAAACAACTTATAATACTCTCAAAGATCTAGTGAAATACCATGGCTGTAATTCCACATAGGAACATAAACAAAAATATTTGCAGCAGACCTCCCAGAACAGCAACTGCCCGAACAACTCGAAGCTAAAATTGAGGTAGATAAATGTCAAGTTCACCAGCAATTTCACTTTATAATAAAATACGAGGGAGATAAAAAGAACAAACTTTTGTTGTCGAGAACTCCAAACCCAGTGCAAAGAGCAGAAAAACAACCCCAAACTGAGCCACAGTCTCAACCTACGAGGATATGCATGACAAGAAAGAAAAAACTAAAAGTGAATTATCAGTCAAAGGGTTAGTCATATCTGAGCAAGTGATGCCTGTGGAATCATAAATTCAGAAATTTGTGGTGAGATGACCACCATTTTTACTCTTATACTTGCACAGAAATTTCGTGGCTGATATTATATTCAACTTTCATTACAACATATGTCAATCAAAACATCACAGCGAGTGATTATATCCAACTTCCATTACAACATATGTCAACCAAAGCATCACAGAGAGTGATCAACTTGTTGAAAATGAATAAGAACTACTCTACACTAATCAGAGTTAAAAGTGCAGCATCAAGCAGATCATCGTCTACAGATATCCTAACTAATAAAGCAAAATGCAACAATTCAAACATACTTGCACCATCTCACTGACAAAGTTGAAGCCTCCAGGTCCAATAATAGATCCTGCTAACAAATATCCAGTCATTGCCTGTAAAAACTCTATGTTTAGAAATGTTGGCATAGGCAAGAAACTTATAAACACATACAGTGAGAGATTTATCTTGCTTAGACATTAAATAGATCATATTATTGCAATTTCATGAACTATCTATATGGAATATATCAGACCGGTTGTCCAGCACAGGCAAATGCAATGCCACCACAAGCTGCAGACACAATGACGACAACCAAATCCGATATCAATCTACAAAGGAATTAATAGATGGATTCTGATCAGCTTACCAGCTAAATACAACAAATATTTAAAAAGAATCATAAGAAATAGCAAAGATCACCTCAGATCTAGCTGCAACACTGGAAATTTTGATTTGAAGTTAGATATAATAAAGACATTGTCCTGAAATAAACAACCAAAAGTTTCAGAGTTACACATTAAAAGTAACATCAGCACCAAAGGTACATACTGAAGTAATCTTACCTTTCTATCTATAAGTGTAGGGGTATCTTCGACTCTATTTTCATTGTCTAAATTGAAAACATCATGAAGCTTAAATGACCTAAGATGAAAAACAGAAACATGAATGCCTTAAATGATAAGTCAAATACCAAATATGTTGGAAAGTGACAAGACATTGAGTAGAAGCTCGTACTTCTCCTCCTTTGTTTCATTTTTCTTTGGCTTCATCCTGGCAACAGTTTCCAAAACTGCCTGAGCAAAGAAAAAAGTATAAATAAGACTTCATAAGTTAAAAGGTCCTAAATAAGTATATGTAGGCTATTCTACATGATCTAAAAGACAAATTAAAAAATCAGTACATTTTGTTCATAATGAAATTGGATAAAACTCGTAACAATCAAAGAACAATCATGAAGATGCACAAACAAAGTCTTCTCAATCCTCAAAATATATTGATGGTTACGACTTAACATGCCGTTCAGTTTCTTGGATTGCTAAAAACTATTCAATTGATATGAAAATATCTAATTAAAAAAAAGGAATAAAGAAACCTGTTGTTCTGCTACACTGTTGTTGAAGCTTCCAGAATCAGTTGCTGCCAAATATTGGACGCATTGGTGAGTGGAGTGGGGTATAATTATTAGTCAAAATTTGGAAGAACGTTACAAGTGGTAGATAAGATAAAACAACTGATAGAAGCACCAAATCAGCTCAATGAAAAAAAAAAATCTCTCCGTCACAAAAAAAATTCTAAATCAGAGGCTACAATGAACAATCATTATAACACCATTAATGCTAACATCAACTGCATTTGAGTTGATTCCCAACATTTGTATATAAGGTCAACAATCCTAGTGAAGCTTCCTTTCTGAGACTGAAAATAAGACTTTAGATAAAGCAAAATTACTAGATCTAGTAACAAGGGGTTTGAATTGACAGTAACACATGGTATACTTGGAGTGGACGTTCTCATGAGTCTCGGATCTTAAATCCAAGTCCGGACTGGAGTTAAACAAAGTGAGAGAAAAGTAGTAAAACAAAGAAGGTCCAAATTAAGCACTCTAAGTACATCATTAGTATTACTGGAAGAAAGAAGAGCCGTTCTATCTCCACAACTAACCTAACAATCTAATTAGAAGAACAAATGTCAACATCAACGAAAACGAGTTATGCAGAAATTATAGACAGTTCTTTGATTAAATAAACCCCACGAATGGAAGGAACAAGTATAGAAAGACAGACAGACAGACAGAGAGAGAGAAACCTTCGTTCTGTTCGTTCTCAGTGAACTCCTTTTCAAGAGCCTTATCGATAATATCGGCGAAGGAGCCTTCTTTAAGCTTAGAAATGGAGGTGTTGGTGGCGCTGGCGTTGGTGAAGACAGAGCCATCTGAATCGGCAATTTCGAAAGCAAGTGAAAGCGGTAGAAGCAGAAGAAGAGCGCCGAATGGGAAGAGACTAAGCTGAAGAGGACACAGAGGTCCAGTTCCTCTTCTACTGAACATTGAAGTGAAAGAGCGGACTACACAAACCACTACAAGTTAGCGCTTAAAAAGAGAGAGAGAGGGAGTTAATGAATGGACAAGGGAGTCAACTTCTGGTCATAGTTCTCATTGTCATAGATCATACCGCCCCACCATATCTGTTTTCTTAATAACGGATTTACTTAATATTAAAAAATTTATTATATTTTTAATGTAGTTAATATTAATAAATTTATTTCTCGTTGTCATGAATTGCTTAGAATAACAAATCGTAAAGGATATACATCAAATAAATTGATTTATCTATATATATTTAAATATTATTATTTATATTAAAATGTAATAATAGTTGCATTTATTAATCTAATTTAAAATAAATATTATTTTTATTTAAAATAAATATTTAAGAGAAGTCGTTACAACATTTTTTGTTTTTTTTAGGAATGCATGATCTATTATTTTGTTTTCAAAATAATATTTAAGGTACCTTTCGTACAAAAGATAGTAGTGGACGATAACTCAACTTGTCGGGACCTATTATTTGACTACTATCACTTGTAAATGCAAGACGATGTTAATATGTAGATGTTGAGACTTGAGAGGATTATTGATGTACATAAAATTTTTATTATTTTTACTAGTAATTTCCTTTGCTTGTATGCTTTAATTGCTTTGTTTTAATCTGTTTATAACAAAATTGTAGGTGAATGCTTTGTTTCTTATTGCTTATATAGCATAATATATACAAAAAACGTGAAAGAGTTTTCCAATTATGTAAATACTAAAATCTCGCTAACTATACACGGATATTGTGAGATATTTTCCTAAATTGTTTCTTTTGCTTCTCATATTTACAATTCGTAATATGTACACGTCATTACTCCTTAAGTTAGAACATGAAAATCATGAATGTCTAACTTGCGTAAGAGATAATGAAACTATTGATGTCCAAGAGAAGAGCTTTCGTAAAAATATCAACTAATTGTTGAGATGTGCGCACATAAGTAGTGACAACATTACCAGTTTGAATCTGATAGTGGCAGTGAATTTCTACATGCTTTGTGCGATCATGGAAAACCGGATTAGAAACGATGTAGTGAGTTGTCGTATTGTCACAAACAAACGCATAGGAGCATGAAGATCGACACCAAGTGATTTCAATAGAGCCTTGAGCCTATAAATAATGTTTGGGAAACCAATGAATGGTACTGCTTGGCTCACTTTCTTTCTATGAAAATTGACTCTGATCATTGCCCGGTTGTTGTGGAACTTCACCAACAGGAAATGCAAGGGAACAAGCCGTTTAAATTCTTCAATCTTTGGGTTAATCATCCTTCATTTTCAGATATAGTTGACTCTACCTAGAACTCTTTTGTTGCTGGTACTGCACAATTTGTGCTCACCTCTGAGCTAAAGGCGTTCAAAGCTCCCTTGAAAAATCTGAATCATGAAGCTTATGGGCGTATTTCGAACAAGGCAAAGGATGCACAGAGGGCATTTCAGATGGCCTACCAAGAATCTCTGAGTCATCCCACGGACTCATTCCTTACAGACTAACTGAAATCCAGACGTAGGCATGCTCTGTTTTTGCAGGAGGCTAAGCGCATGTTTTTTTAACCAAAAGCTTAGTGTCGACACTTGATGGAGGCTAACAGAAATACGAGGTACTTTTTGACAGTGGTCAGAAAAAGAAACAGATTGAATGATATTACTCACATTCTTAAAGGCGACAACTCTGAAACTACCTCCATGGAGGAAGTTGCATCTTGCCTAGTTACCTATTACCAGGAGCTTCTTGGGTCCTCAAGCACACGGGATAAAGTGGATCCCACGATTGTCCGTAATGGTGTAGTTCTCACTTCCGAGATCTGTGACAGGTTACTTGCCCCTATTACTCATGTGGGTATACGATGGGCTATGTTTGCTATTGGAAATGAGAAGGCTCTAGGGCCAGATGGGTGTACTGCCACCTTCTTCAAATACCAGTGGGAGCGGGTTGGTTGTGATGTTTGTGCTGCAGTACTTGAATTCTTTGAGCATGGTCGCCTATTAAAGCAATTAAACCATACCATTCTCACCCTTATTCCCAAAACCAAATCTACTCCGAAAGTTTCTTATTTCCGGCCCATTGCTTGTTTAAATGTTGCGTACAAAGTGGTCTCAAAGATTCTGAGTGAGCGCATGACAGTGATAGTGGGAGATTTGGTGGATCCAGCCTAACCAGCGTTTGTACCGGGGCAAAATATGATTGATAATATTTTTCTTGCACAGGAACTAGCTAAAGGTTACAACCGAAATCGCATTTCACCTCATTGTTTGTTAAAAGTTGACCTTTCCAAAGCTTATGATACGATCTCATGGGACTTTTTGGAGGAGATGATGCAAGGTTGGGGTTCCCTGATCAGTTTGTTGCTTGGATTATGGAATGTGTCACTATGACTTCCCTCTCGATTTCGATTAATGGGCACCTACATGGCATGTTTAAAGGCCACAGAGGTCTCAGACAGGGCGACCCGATGTCCCCAATTATGTTCCTTTTCTACCTAGAATACCTCTCCAGAGTGCTTAAATTGAGAACTTCTGATCCCTTTTTTAACTTTCACCCTAAGTGTAAATCACTTGGGATCACACATTTGGCATTTGTTGATGATCTTATGCTTCTCTCCCGACCGATTTATGTCTTTGTGTTATTGGATGGCTTGGTAGACCTTAATAGGGTGGTGGGGTTGAGGGTGAATCCCCTGAAATCCAATATTTTTCTTGGCGGAGTCTGGAGCTATGAAAGCAAAGCTATTTTAGAAATGACAGAATTTGGTATTAGGGAATTTCCGGTTCGCTATCTGAGAGTACCTTTGGCTCCAATGAAGGTATCAGTGGCTCAATTTTCACATCTTATCAAAGCAGTGGAATCCTTCATTCACGTATGGAATGGAAAAAATCTATCTTATGCCGAACGAACAGAATTAATTAATTCTGTCATTCAAGGTGTGTCATCTTTCTGGCTTCAGGCATTTCCCATTCTGGTGGTGATTCATGATAAAATTGCCTCCATTTGTTGGCTTTTTCTTTGGGGTGGTAAACGTTATCGGGTTGCTTGGGACAATATTTGTTTGCCTAAAGAGGAAGGTGGTCTTGGGCTGAAGAATTGTAAAACATGGAACTCGACCTTGCTATCGAAAATGTTGTGGAATATTCATGCTGAAGCCAACTGGCTTTGGGTGAAATGGGTCCATTCCTACCATCTTTGAGGTGTGTCTAATTGGGATTAGATGCCCACCAAAGAGACTCCATCCTCTTGAAAAAATTGGCTACGATTCGGGATACTTTGCTGACCATACTTGGGGGCCGAAGTAGTATTGAGATTGCACTGCCCCAACTTTGTGTTAATGGAGGGTTTTCTTCCCATAAAGTTTATGAGCTATTGCAGACTAAACATCACCCGGGGCCTTGGATGTCATTTATTTCGAAGCGATATATACCTCCCAAATACTCCTTCACTGCATGGTTGAGCTTGAAGAACTGCCTGCCCACAAAAGACAACCTTTCCTTTCTTGAACTGGACTATACGTGTATTTTCTGTAGCAATTAGCTAGAATCCGTAGCCCATCTGTTCTTCCAATGTCGCTTCACTAGTGCAATTTGGCATGCAATCCGTAATTGGTTAGGTTTCACAAGGGAAATGAGGTCTTTATTGCGGGCTATTAAATGGATTAGATTAGAAGCGAAGGGTGCTCTTTTGAGATGCAAAGCAATATGGTTGGCTTTTCTCTGCACTATCTTTTTTCGTATGGAAAATAAGGAATGCCGCTCAGTTTGATGGAGCTACGTATTCACGGGTGGAAGTAATTTCAAAGATCAAGACTGCTACATATAAGATCTTATATCGTCTTTACCCTACTGAACTCATTACTTTTTAATCAGTCATACTGATTAGCCAGTGTTCTCAATGTGCATGGCCCTCTCATTCTCTTGGTCATCATTTTTTACTTCTCAAGGAGACCTCCATGCTTTGTTGCATTTGTCTGCAGACGGTGGTAATTGCCTAGTTTTCAACTATCTGTGTATGATGCTTGCTAGGAGGGGTGGTAGGAGGTAGTATTGGGAAATTTTCACTTCCTTATTGGCTAGATTTTATTGCGTTTTTGGCTGCTTTTACCTTTCATAAAAAAAAGAGCCTTGAGCTAAGTGAGCTTACATGTGGTTGTTGGACCCTGTTTCCGGAATCCAACTCTTGCTCCGATACCAAACATGTTGGACCATAAAATATGGGCATAATTCAATGAAATCATGAAGTTTAAAGTCTTATACCATTCCAATTTTTTTCTATTTGGATTTGATCAATTGATAGACGACAATCCATTCTTATGATTATGTCCTCAATCATTTTGTACCTGCCAAAATTCTCCGAGAGAAACTCCACTAACCCCTTCAGGAAAAGTTTGTTGCGGAGACAAATATAACTATGCCGCGGCAACCTTGAAAGACTAACTTCGTAACGGCGAAGCTAAGGAGTTTACTGCAGTGAACAAACGGGAACTTTTTCCAAAAAACGGGGTCCAACAATGGTAGTAGCCATGACCCACTATTCAACTTTAGTTGAGGAATGGGAGGCAGTATGTTGTTTCTTCGTCTTCCAGGAAATAAGAGAATGGCTAGCATAATAAAATAATCAGTCAAAGAATGCCTGCTCAAAGGACAATATCACAGTCAGAATCACAAAAGGCATAAAGTTGAAGGTCACTATTATGTCACAAGAAAAGTCCTTGGCCCGAGTGACCCTTTAAATATTGAAGGATGCAGATCACAGTATTCCAGTGTTCTTGTCAGGGAGATTGCATAAACTAGACCAAAATGTGCACGGAATAATTAAGTTCTGGTCATGTAATAGAGAGGTAGATAAGTCGCCTAATAAGTTGACGATAACTTTCAGGATTAGGAAGTAATGAACCAAATGCCAATGCTAATTTATGATTTTGTTCCATCGAAAAAGCAACAGGTTTAAAGGCAAGGAGACCACCCTCTGTCATGATATCCAAAGCATACTTATGTTGATAAAGAAAGAGGCCATCGAAATTGCGAGCCACACCTCAATCCCTAACAATATTTCAAACGACTTGGATCCTTCAATTGAAAACAGTTACTCAAATGACGCTTGAAATCAGTAATAGCAATAGCATTATTACTAGAAACAATAAGATCATCCTTATACACAAGAATAGAAAGTGAAATAGAACCCTTATAAAGTGTAAATACTGAATAGCTTGTGTATGACTATGTAAAGCAAAATGCTACAAAGCACCTGCTGACTTGGCAAACCAATTTCGTGGGGCTTGACGAAACCCATAAAGATACTTACGTAAGTGACAAACCTATCCAGGATGAAAAGAAGAAAAACTAGGAGGCCAACTCATATAAACATCCTCATGCAAGTCACCGCGTAAAAAGGCATTATGCACATCCATCTGGTGTAATTCCCAATCCTTAGGTACAGCAACAACAAGAAATATTCTAACTATAACCATTTTAGAAAAGGAGAAAACATTTCAATGAAATCCACACCCTCTTTCTGGTTATTTCCAAGAATAACAAGACGACCTTACACTGCTCAATAGTACCATCAAAATTACATTTGATGAAATAAACCTATTTACAACTGATAATTTACTTACCAGAAGGGAGATTTTTGATAGTCCATGTGTCGTGTGCTTCAAGAGCTTGAATTTCTTGATGTGTAGCTTCCCTCCATTGAGGATCACGCATTGCCTCATGTTGGTCTGATTTACAAGCTTCCAATTTATAGCTTTCAAATATTGCAAGTGCATAGGTCATGATTTGTAGTAAGTAAAGGGTCGATCCCATGAGAAGAGTGAACTAATCTAATCCTATGTTATCTAAGGCTAGAAAAATAATAAAATGAAAATAAAGTTGCAACAAAAAGTAAATACGAGAATTTAATTTCAAGAAATTAATTTAGAAATTTTAGAGGAAAGGAAATTAAAGTTAACGAGAATTTAACTTCAAGAAATTAATTTAGAAAATTTAGAGGAAAAGAAATTAAAGTTAAGCAACACAAAAAGTCATGATAGAAATCAATCAAGAGAAATTACTAAGTTATGAGAGAGGGGGTTTTTCCCTATCATTAATGCTAACCTAGCCATTTATATGTTAACGAGGTATTAGTTCTAGACTATCATATAGTTTATTACTCTCTCTCGAGTTATAACCATTAAATTCTAAATCATAAACCCAAAGTGAATTATGGAAAATGGCAATCTCTCAATTAACAAAAGATCACAACCCTAATTAGATCTGAAGTCCTCTACTAAACTATCGAGCCTCAGTTAGGATCTCTCTCCGCACAATAACTGACATGATTAATCACGTGGTCTATTGGATTGCCTAACTCTCATTAACTCAATCCAATTATTTTTATCGTCACACCTCAGTTTATTATTGAAATATGCAAGTAACGCAATTAATCACAACACCTAATCAATAAAACACAAAATAACTACATTAACATTAAATCTAGGTAAAATCCTGAAGGAAGAGTTAAAACATCATCAATAATCCAAAATCCATCACCATAAAATCCATTTCAATCTTATACATTAAATGAACAAAAATGAAAATGGACAGGAGGAGAACTTGGATCAGATAATTCAAAAAACAGCAGCGTCGCTTATCCGAGAAGTCAGCAGCACCAGAAGACCCACTTCTTCTCCTCTTCTTCCTTTTCCTCTTCCTCTTCTCTCTTATTTATGTTGGACCCCATTTTCGGGCCCAACTATCTGGAATCATAAAACATGAGCATATTAATCTGTAGTGTTATTTCAATGAACTCTCATTATCCATCATCGGTTCATCTTCATGCTCTGGTACTAAGCATGTTGAGCCCCATTTCTACCCTCGCAAGACACGTGCCAACGTTCGACGTGTCATCTGAACAAGCATCCCACAAGGGTGGCGTGTTCACACCCGTCAGTCACAAAAATCACAAGTTGACTTCTTCAGAATAGTTGTAGCTCTATGTCGCTAGTTTATTTTGAAATAAGAATCATCTCATTTGGAGCTCTACAGATCAAGATATAATTAAAAAAACGAGGTATGTTTAGTAAAATAACCAATTCATGCTCTTCCAATCGATTCCCTCAATTTCTTTCCATCAATATTTTTCAAATCAATGGCAAAGGCTATCAAATTTTTATGGAGAGATAGAGAATGTTTTAGGAATCTATTGATTTAAGAATCAGGTCATTTGGAAGTCGGATGACAAAGTTATGGCCAAGGGAATCAAGTATGTTTAGAGCTGGAAAACCCTTAAGGTGATGTACCTGTTTTAGTTCAATAGACATATCTTTTGCTGGAGATGTTGGATTAAGGTCATTTTAGGGCAATTTATAAGAAAACTTCAAGATCTACAACTTTTGTGTAGACATTAAAGAGAGATTTTGCCATCTAGAGGGTCAAAATTGTGAATTTCCAAAAGTGTATAGTGTATATCCATTAAACGGACATACACCTCCACCTAATGGGCATACATGGGCTCTGGGGTGTCTTCCAGACCTGTGAAAGTCTGATTAATGGACCTAATATCTGTTTAACGGACATTAACTAGGCCAGGGGCACTTTCAGACCCTAGAAGGTCCATCTAACGGACATAGGTGAGACAAAACTCCCTCCAAGGCATCTCTAATGGTTCCTACGTCCATTCTAACTTCACTTTCACTCATAATGTCCCCAAATTCACCTCTTCTAATGCAATATCATTTAATATCAATTCAAATACCAACTTTGTTTTATTAAACTCCCTAATCTCTACTCATTTGATTCATCATTTACAACCAATTCTCATCATTTACTATAGTTATCCCGTACACATCCTATGCAGCATTACTAACTTATAAAGAACATATCTCTCAACTCCGATATCAAAAAATTTCATACTTTATATCATTAGGAAGCTATAAAGATAATCTATAACTTCTAAGAAGAAAACTTTGACTAATTCAGCCTAGATCAATACAATTTTTCCCAAAAATTTAGAACACAAATTCTTACCCCTATGAAAGCTTAAAAATGCAATGCACGAACTTGGAAAGTCATAAGCAAAACACAATAATATTCATTAATGAATCCAAAAATAGTTTATACAAGCTTCACTTACATATCATCATACATATCACTATCTTAAACAAAATACATAAGGATACTCAATGTTTGATATGCCTATAAAACTATCCAAAAAGTCACTAACTTAGTCCAAAAGATCTTTAGCTATCTTGGAGTATCTGATGTCGTGCAAGGTTCAACACTCGTCTTGTTCTGCACCCGAGGAGTGAAAAATATAGGTTGAGCTATAGAGCTCAGTGGCTAATATATTTATAGCCATCAGTAATTAGTTACAAATTAAAGCATAT
>JAJMLV010000008.1:50468513-50480869 GCA_027123465.1 Erythroxylum coca
CCCGGCACCCAGGAGCCCATCCAAAAAAGGATGTTCAGCCCATCGCCTAACGTCCATCGTAGTCCTTGTCGGACATAGGGCCAAATCGCGGCAATACCCCACCAGGAGTGGGAGGGCCTAGAACGGTGAAGAGAAAGGGGAAGAGGAGTCAGATCTAGACGGTACATTGATCGTAAGACTTTTACCTAAAGCGAGTTGGGTTAAGAAATCAAATCCCAACCAAGGTTGATTTTAGTAGCCCTCTTGATTTTGCTAAGCCTCACTTTTGTCACTGTAGATGATGGGACAATTAAAGGTTGGAGTTTAATGATGTTCCACTTCTCATCCACACACTGCGCCAGCCACTAGCTCCAAGCTTCTCTTCTAATTTAGTCGCCGCCTCATTTGTGCTCTCTCCACTGTTGCCTAATTTTTACCAATTAAGAGCTATCGGTTTATTCCACGCCAGCTACTTAAAAAACCCTTAGCCTTACTTCTCACTTACGCCAACATTTTGGTTTCATATTCTCCTGCTCCTCTACTATTGTGTGATTAGACAATTTAGCTTGGTGGTCCAAGTTTTATTCACGCCTTTACACGCCCTCTGCTCCTGTAGTGTTTTGGATGAAACGTACACAACGCCTTTGGAACGCTGCGTTCATGCGTTTTTGGACATTGTCGTTTTCTTACTACCCATCAGGTGTTGCGTTTCAAGTTTCTGATAGTTGCACAAGGTCACGTCTAATTAAGGTCAACATCTAATTCAGCTCTTTTTATTTTAAAATTGTCGGGGTTCTTTCAATTTAGTTCCAAAATAAACCTTGACCTGAAACAAAATTAATTCCCATTAAGTATAACTTCAAACCTTAAGAATAAAAAAAATTAACACACAAAAATATAGAAAATAACAACACTAACAGAAAGAAAATGAAACAAATGAAGTTTCTGCTTCTTACATGACTATGCATGGGACTGTGTAACTCACTAGAAGTGAGTAGGATAGTTGCGGCACTTCCTACAACCTACATGATCTTGTATGTACTTACAGGACCATGTAGCTCATTAAGACTCCGTGGAAACACGAATTAGGGGAAAATTTTACATACACGGTTAGCTACACACCCAAAACCTTAATTTTTGCTATATTTAAATGGTAAAAAAAAGTATGAATGGTTTTAGGGACATGAAGGGGAGCAAATTTTTGATCTATTAAAGAGCTATAAGGAGCTAACCTTCCTCTTTCCAAATCAAAAGGGATATTAAGGCAAAAGAACATGTTTAAGCATCTCTTAATCTTGTAGAGTTGTTCTCTCTCTCTAGGAATTGAGTATGCTATTTTTTCTTTAATGTTTTAGGATTCCTGTATGAATGATTAATGTTCTCATCATTAAATAAATTATTTATGTATGAACCTATTTTTAGAATTTAGATTACAATACGTAATCATTGTGACTTTGATTCATTTGTGGTAAACTAATTGTTGTGCATCATTAGGGATAATATAACAAAGGTTAAATGACCCGAGCTTGTGTAGTTGTTACCTGGATTAACCTATTTTCCTAGTATACAATGTAGTTGTCACACTAAATCTAGCGAGCCTATTTTAGCTTATTTAATATCCAAACCTAACTGAAGAGCTTATTTTGATTAGATAAGACCTAAGAAAAATTTGGGGTTAATAGAGTATATTGTTAATCTATGGTTAATAGTTTGAAAGAGAGGTACGAGAACAATATGACAATTAATTGTGCTCGCTCGTGTTAAGGTTGAGATTAAACTGACAACTAGATTTGAAACCAGTCGGTGAATTTAATCAATTTCGTACCATTTGATTTGATTCATCTTCAATAATATAATTTTGTTTTATTTTAAAAATACTAAACACCAATTCATTCATTGCAAAAGCTACACACACACACACACACTCTTTGTGGGTATGATTATGCTCTTCATTACTAAAAATTTAGTTTGTTAGATTTAGGTTTTATTTATTTTTGGTATGTTTGATACTCACTAAGTAAGAAGAGAAGTAAGCTGAAAAAGAATCTGAGAGGAAAAAGAGAAGCAAGTGAGCTAAAGCTAATTGGGCAGAGGACAAAAGGATATGATCAAAGGTAGTAAGATGAGCAGTCATGCTTGAATTTAGAAAGTAGGGGTAGAAAAACAACAAGCATAATCTCTTTCTAATTTACATATAATCTCTTTCTAATTTACACATATAATATTACAAAATATATTTATCTCTTTACACAAGTGATAAAGATTAGTTTATTTTTTAAGTAATTCATATACCCAACATTTTCTTTGAAAATACTACTATAAAGTCTAATTCTCTGCATCAGTTTTTTGTGGGAAGTTTCTTAGCCCTATTTTTCATCCTAAAAAACTTTTATATTCCTCTCATCCTAAGTAGTTGCTACATTGAATGTCAATGCAACACTAAAACACCATATAATAACTAAAGAGTTGATATAATTGTAGTAGTTGCTTTTAGGTATTCGTAATGAACTCAAATAAAAAGAAAAGAAGTTGCACATTTTCCTCAACTTGCTTACACAAGATGTGCAAATTATAAATCTATTAGAATCTAGACAGTTTATCAACTACAAGAAGTTTAGATTTCATAACCATTTGTATAATTGTGGAGGCTTGACAATTGAGGTGTTTATGCCATACCATTTTGGTCTAAGGAATAATGTTGATGTTGCCTTCTAAGAACTTCTTTTATGATGGGTTTATGAAGCTTCTAGAGTTTGAAAATCTCCATATGATATTATCACTGTCTCCATTGAGATGCGTATGCATAATTTCCCTTTGAATATGACCTAGAGTAGGATAATTATTAAACAGAAGCTTATTAATAAAGGTAGTTGCAACTAAGCTATCATTATAGATCACTGCTTTCAGCATGTGCAAAGAGATATGATTCTCAATAGGGCCTATAGATAACTCATTATCATGTTAGAAGTTGGTGTTGTTGCCATTGCCAATAAGGTTGATAATTTCTAATATAACTTTTTTTTCTTATTTTTAGTATGTTTTCATCAACCAGGATATACCAAATGGAGGGTTGTACTTGTAGATGTTGGTATTCTTATATAATATCCATGAATCCATCTAAACCATTAGAAATTTCTATCCTTTCATAACCTCTATAGTATTTTAATCAATATAATTGTATTTAAGGTTTTAATAGGGATGAGATTGAGTTCACCTTCAATCCTTGGAGTACAAATTTAAGACCATTTGATCCTTGCATTGCCAGTGTATAAGTGAGATCTTTTCCATAAGAAATTGTTAAAAATTTTGTCTAAATGTTTATAAATAGATGTTGGAAAAGTCATATAAGTAGCCAAAACACACTTAAGGAGATGAGTACAGAGTAAATAAGTTGCACCCTACTAGTTATGGATAAATGCTTGTTATTTTATAAAGAGATCCTATATTTGATTATGTCAATAACCAAAAGAATACTCCCTATAGTTCAATCTTGAGTGAGAGATATGAAACCTAAGGTATACTATTGGTAGATGTTGTAACATGAAACTTATAATTGATTTTATACTATATTCAATGTGTCCGACACTCTATAGTAGAAAAATTGCACTTTTGGTACAATTAACTTTAGGTCTTGTAATTTTAGTGAAGATCATAAGAGAAAACATTTAGGATTTGATAGATATTAAATTTTCATTAGCTAATAAGATTAAGTCATCAGTAAAATAAAGATTGGATAGCTGAAATCTTTTGCACTTTGAGTGAAATCTAAAGCGTTTCATCCTATTAATGACTCTTTCAAGAAATATATTGAAGACTTCCATAGTCGGTGTAAATAAATATGGTGATAAGGGATCCCCTTACTAAATACCTTTCATTCTTTAATATTTCTGGAGGACTGACCATTAATTAAGAAATTGAAACTGCGAGTAGTAATAAATTGTCTAATCCATTGTATGAACACATAAGCGAACTTCATTGTAATCAAAGTACGTAAGGTAACTTCGTTGCAATCAGAGTGTTGATGGTAAAGTCTTATCTAATACTGTCATAAGCTTTCCTCAAGTCAATTATGAGGATGAAATTCTTCATGCTCTCCTTCTTGGAATAGTTTCTAACGAATTCTTGCAATAGCTTTATGTTATCACCTATAATTCTGCATAGGATATAAAGTCCTTAGGATTGAGCAATATACTTGGGAATCACGACTCTTAACATGTTAGCAGGTATCTTTGAAATGACTTTGTAAATGGTGTTGCAACATACAATTGGTCTAAATTTAAAGAAGGTTTTATGCTCTCCATATTTAGGAATGAGGGTGATATAAGTTATGCTGAGCTCAGATAGAAAAATTCCATTCTTGAAAAACTCAAGAATTGCATCAATAACAATAGGTTTTGTGATAAGCCAATTTTTTTATAAAACATTTATCGTTGAAACCATTAGGTTCAGGGGCTTTCAATCTCCACAATGTCGTTATGCTTGCTAAGGCTTTTAGCTTCCTAAGAAGTTAATACTTCTTTAAGGATTTCTTGAAGAAAGAGAATTTAAGAAAAAAATTGGTGGGAGCATTCATTAATTTAGAGAAGAAGTCTATAACTCTATCCAAAAGAAACTATTGATTGTTCAATGTTTGCTCACCATGTTGTAGACTAATTATTCTATTCTTACATTTCCTAGAAAAAGTAGCTTTGTAGAAGTAAGGTATGTTCCTATCTCCATTTTTAGTCCATCTAATACTAGATCTCTGTATCATCAAATTAAAGTCTTAGCCAACTTAGCAAAATCATTCGTTTCCATTTTCTCTAGCTCCTAAAGATGTGATGGGGTTGGACTAATGTAAAGATCAGATTGAATCTCCTTTAGCTTCCTTTTGATAGTGCTTAATAAATGATGAGTGTTTCCCACATTGTACAAAAACAACTTCTTCATTTCTTGTTTGGATAGTCTAATCTTTTGTTGATTGGAAAACAAACTATTAATTTTATGCTCAAAGCTGCAAGTATACGGGTTGTAACTTGTAGTAAAAAGCAGATATTGATCCCACAAGGATTGTGTTTAGGCATCACTTAATTCATAATGCTCTTTGTTAAAGAAACTAATTCAAACAAATTTAAATAGATAAGTAAAAAAAGACAAACTAAAGGTAAAAGGAAATAATGTAACCAAAGGCAAAATTGTAATCTAAAACTAGGAGAAAATCAAGATTAGAAATTAGGACTTGTCGTTATCTCTGTTTGCTCCCCTCTGGGTAACTGATTCAATTTATGTTTGGCCCAAGATTTCCTAACATTTTAGCTACCCTCTCTCAAGGTGCAACTAAATGTCACTAGTTAAATAAATTAGGGTTAACTTTAGGATCTCTCGATATGCAAAGCTTTTCCTAAACATTCAACTAGATGTGAAGCTATCCTATAGGTAGTATATCAATCTATTAAAATCTCTTCCTAATAAATCAATAACTTGTTATTTATAAGTCTATTAAATGTCAACTCTCGTTGTACACTTAACACAGATTACTAAGCTCACTCTCTTGATTAGTTGTAAGGTTTAGGCTCAATAAATAACACAAACATTTACATTATTAAATCAATAACTAAAGGTTCACAAATAGTTCAAAAAAAAAACACTAAAAAATATTTTAGCCACTCATAATATCATTAATATCCCCAAAAACCAAACAATCCATAATAAATATGTTAGAAGAAAAAAACTAAATAAGAACTAAATGAAGCAAACTCCTCCTCTTCGTTGCCCAAATCTAGAAAATTTAGAAATGATATGCTCTTTGCCCAATTGGGAATGAAAATCTTGATTCTGTACCTCTCTCTAGGCTCTCAATATGTCTTTTAGCTCAAAGAGGCAAGTTTCCTATGACCCCCTTTTGACCTTAGGGATTTGTGCCCTTATATATCACAAGACAAGTCATAAAACCCTAAAAATAAGCGAAACCCATGTGTTCATTTTGCCTTTAGTACCACGATCGTGGGAATTATCCCTGTGTTTGTGCTTCTCGTGATCGTGGTTTAATGTGGCAAAAACATTATAACGAGATTTCCCACAGTCATTGGAAATAGGCTCATTCCCATAATCGTGGGTTCTTGTTCTATAGCTCCTCCACTTCTCTTCTCATTTTTTGGTCCCTAGCTCAATTCTAAAGGTGACCACCCTCAATTCCTACACCAAAATGATCAATTCTTACCCTAAACTAACATCAAACATAAAAGAATAACCATGAAGATTAAAGTAAACAAAAACACATAAAATAAGTCCTAAAACACCATAATAATAACTTATTATGCAAGAAACACATGCCAAATACTTAGAAAACACAAATATCAACTTCCCCACACTTAAATCTTTGCTTGTGCTCAAGAAAAATCAAACACAACCAATCAATTCCATCACTTCATTTTCACAAAGATAAAAAATGCAATCCCTCAAATTTTGACCAACTTAAATGTTAAGCTACCATACATATTATGACTACTTTTCATTAGTGTACATAAGCAAACTCAACTTATGGCCCCATCACTCAAAGATAAGTATAAACACAAAATGAATCTTCCTCACAGTTTCACTCATTTCACTCAAATGTTTGATGGTTAGTGTTTCACTCAAGCTCCCTATAGGAAACTACACTACCGTAGGCTTGCTAATTCACCAATTATCCTCTACAATGATTACTTGCATCAATAGATTAAGAGGACTTGCTTCGGTTTGTAATGTGGTAAGGGTTAAGGTGGGTCAAACAAGGTAAAGGATTTAACACAAGCATTCATAAAGTAATAAGTGAACAAAGGGATAAGAAAACATATTTATAAGATACAGAAATGTAAATATACTACTACTCCACACTTACAAATGCTACTAAAATATTCTTCCTTTTTCTTCTTGTTTTCAACAATTAAAGAAACAATGGACAAAATAGCAACTAAATGCAATGTGATCTAAGAGTAGAAGTATCACTCAATTCATTTTGGAAAAAATAGAAAAAATCCCAAACTAATGCATCACGTAATACTCTACTAAGTTTGTGAATGGGTAGGTTAATGGGATTTCAGGTTTTAAAATGAGGGGTGTTTTCAAGAAACAAAAGGGTTAAGGCTTAACAGGGGTAACAAGGGATAATAAAAGGTAGGTCATTTATGCTAAAGGTTAACACAAAAAGGGCCTTAATCATCTCTATTAAGCATGCATCTAGTAGAATCAAATTGTTTCAAAGCAAGTTCTGAAGGTAATAACCTAAGGAAGCATCACACAAACAAAAAAATAAAATGACTATAGATGAAGTCATATAGGCTCAATCTTCACATCGGCTCAAATGAAAATTCATTATACATCTCTATACTACCTCGTTGCTCAAGTGTCAAATTCTAAGTATGCTTATGCAGCCAACTATTTTTCATCACTCAATATGGTTCACTCGCTACTCAAATAGCCTAATTCGAGTTCAAGCATGCATTCAATCTCATTCCAACTAGCATGACAAAATCTCATGGAAAAAAGAATCAAAATGATTTAAGTGTGGTTCCATTGCTAACACAAAACAATATAAAACAAAAACCTAATATGTCTAAAACATGCATCCTAATTAACAAAATGCAAACAGTGATTAAAACAATGCAATTGACAAAGCAAATGTCACCTCCGTACACTTTGACAAGACATTGTCCTCAATGTGACAAGGTAACCACAAAAGGAAATTAAAACATAAAACATAACATCAAACAAACAAGCAAGTAAAACAACTAACAAGGTAAATAAAACTAACATAAAAAGTAAAGGGTAAAAAAACTTATGGAGATTGTGGTGGTGAAGCTGTAGGGGAAGGGACTTCAATGTTTTTCATCCGGATGAACTTGAGGAATTTTTTAAATGTACTGCTGCTCCTTATGCACTTGTCTTATCCAGGTGTCCAACTCATTAATTTACAGTGTCATTTGTCAATGAATTTTGGTCATTTGGTTAAGGATTTACTGGAACTTATTGACATCTTCTGCTACAGTTGGTGCATCTTCCACCACTATTTTTTGGGGCTCTGAAGATGCCTGAGAGGAGGATGGTTGAGAAGTGGATGCATCTTTTCCCTTCCTGTTTTTAACAGTAGTGCGCTTTTAAGGATTTCGGAGTTGTATAGAATGGGAATTCAAAATTTCAGAGCATCAAATAAGATAAATCAAACATATCAAGTCTAACTGTGCACACGCTATCCACATCAAGATTGTAATGCAAAGCCAAAGCAGTAACAATGTAAGCCATGTCAAAATATGAGCTTTTCTTACTAATGCAACCCACAATAGATCAAAAAATGAGATCAAGGGTATTCACTTTAATTTTACGATCCATGCACCAAAGAAAGAAAAGTTCCTTAGCCGAACACTTGCTACTTTCAATTTTGTTAAAAATAATTAGCACATAAACTTGTGAAGAAGTAAGTGCTCGATGCTATGAATCAAAGTGTTAGGTGCGTTCCAAGAGTCAAAAGTGTTTTCACCCTTAAGGATTTTCCAATAATCATCGACATAAAAGTCATCATGGTCATCCAAAACTTTGGTGTTAGATAATTCAAAAGGCACACAAATGATAGTATAATCTAGCTTATATGCATGGCCACCTATCCTAAACCAAAATCAGTCTATTTTAGTATTGTAGCACATAGTGGTTAAAATTTCTGCATTCATCATGAGGTATATCGATACATCACAATGAATTAAACGACACCAACCAATATTTACAACAATCTTTTAATGTTATGCCTTTTTCCTAAAATTTCTAACAGTTCAAAATGAAAGTACCTAGGAGGTAATAACTCTCTATTCTTAAATTCCTGAAATCTCATTCCTTATTCTTCCGAAGAAAAATAGGGAATGAGGCACGACAAGTGGCCGCCATATCACATTTACCTTCTCTTGAGACTTGGAGGCACAATTGGTCTGTTGGTTTACAGGCTATAAGCTTCTTTGGAGTCATTTAAGGAGAAAAACCTGCAAAAAGAGTTAAGAGAGAGATTAACATTTTTTAAGTGAGAAAGAGAGAAAAAAACTTACCAAATCCTTGGATTTTTAAGTGGGTAATGTGAAGTAAATGTTAAGGGAGTGAATAATGACGAAAAAAGTGGAGAAAATATCAAGATTTGGGGGAAAGATGAAAGATTTATGAGGTTTGTGTTTGTGGTATCGGTTTTAGAGTGAGAGAATGTGAGAAGATGAAGAAAGAAGAAAGGAGGGATTTTTAAAATCCTTCGGCTAGGGATCCCATGTTCTGGATTGAAAACAAAAACATGCAAGATTTGCCTAAAATGGTAGATTTCAAATTTTTTTCCAAAATTAAAATGTAGTAGAAACAACATAACCAAATCAACATGTTTCAGCCATACATGACACAATATAAGGAAAATAATTAACATAAGAACAAGATGGAAATTATACTGACTCCTTGCTTTTATATCCTCTTCTTGTCAACATATCCTCTCCTCGTTATTGTATCGTCGACCAATTCGATCTACCACTTATTCTCCTTGAATAACTTGGTTACTAAGATCCTTTGGTGGGAAAGGAGAAGAAATCTTGAAGAGATTTTCCTTAGTTGAAAGATGTAACAGCCTAGACCACATACCCACAGATATTGTCCGCTTTGGGTTATCCCTCAGGCCAAGCTCCTCACAGTTTTGCTCTTCCCACACTCTGGAAAACATGTCCATGGGAGACAGGTATCCATACCCTTATAAGGCGTACTTCATTCCTCTCCAATTGATGTGGGATTTCATCATCCGCCCCTTTAGGGCCCAACTCTCTTTAGGGCGCAGCGTCCTATTCTGGCACATTAGGTCAATAATCGACTCTGATATCACTTGTAACAAACCAGACCACCCACCCGTAGATATTTTCCACTTTAGGTTGCCTCTCGGGCCAAGCCCCTCATCGTTTTGCCCTTTCCACCCTTGGGAAAATGCGTCTTGTAGGAGAGAGATATCCAAACCCTTATAAGGCATACTTCGTTCTCCTCTCCAATCGATGTGGGATCTCACACTCTAAAGGGAACAATATCTATGGGTGGGTAGTTTAGACTGTTATATGTGGTATCAGAGTCGGTTCCCAACCCGATGTGCCAGCATAGGACACTAAGCCCTAAAGAGTACTGGGCTCTAAGGGGGTGGATGATGAGATCCCATATTGATTGGAGAGGAGAACGAAGTACACCTTATAAGGGTATGGATACCTTTCCCCCATAGACGCGTTTTTCTAGTGGTGGAAAGGGTAAAACCATGAGGGACTTGGCCTAAGGGGCAATCTGAAGTGGATAATACTGTGGGCGAGTGGTCTAGGCTATTACATATGGTATTAGGGCCGATACCTGAACTGTTGTGCTAGCTAGGCTGGGCCTTAAAGAGGGCTGGGCCCTAAACGGGTGGAGAGTGTGAGATCCCACATCGGTTGGAGAGGAGACCGAAGTATATCTTATAAGGGTATGGATAACTCTCCCTCACAAAACTCATTTTCTCGAGCGTAAAAAGAGCAAAACTGTGAGGGATTTGGCACTAGGGGCAACCCAAAGCGGACAAGATCTATGGGCTGGTGGTCTAGGCTGTTACAAATGATGGTAAGGAGGTGGATTAATGTAATGAGTTGTACAATTGCTAAAGTGTAGCTTAATTGAAGGAAATTGGTTTGAATGGAGTAGTTGAATGTGTCATTGATTGAAAGTGTTACTATATGACATGATAGGAGCATGAATTATTATGATAAAGTCTTGAAAATGTGATTTGAAAATCATGCACAATAGATGTTTGATAAAATGCCTAAGTGAACTTGATTTAGGATTTAAGGCTTTATAATGGTATGCATTGGAAAGCAAATTTATGTTTCCTTAGATTAAACTTGAATTGTTGCTTAGATTGACAAGTAAAGGCCTAATATGTTTGGACAAAGATGTGTTTAATTATGTTTTGAAAATAAGTATGGGATTAAAGGCATTAAATGCCTTAGAAAATGCAAAAGAAAAGTTAATGTGACTAGTAAGGAAGTAAACTTGTGAGAAGTTTAATGGTCAGATTCTAGAGCTTATAACGATATTGTGTTTCATACCCTTATGCGAGGGTGTATAAATATGAAATTTATGTTTAAGTAGTAATTTCATTGTATTTATTTTTATGTATAAAGGCTTAGGAGCTATGAATCAAGAAGCTCGTACCTAGGATTGTTGAAGCTAAGAGAGTGTATACCTTCTTTTGAGGTGAGTTGAGAAAACCGTATTTCTCAATTAGGATTAGAACATCCTAAGACAAGTATGATGACTGGCATGTGAATTTTGAACCTAGGTAACGTATGGTAGAATTGAATTTCAAATGGATGCTAATATATTTTGGTATTTAATAAATGTCATTCTTTTGAACAACTATGCATTCGGAGTACACAAGATAACTTTTATTGTATGAAATAATGTTTCAACATTGTTTTTGAAATTGATATTTTATTACATATTTTGAAAAAAATTATATTGTTTTTAACAATCTGTGTTTGAAGTGCAAAGGGCAATGCTTTTTGATGGTTTAATTTCGTATTTTGAGAAATGATATTCCTTTTACCAAACCTACAATTAAAATGCAATGGATAACGTCTTATTTTTTGAAACTAAGTTTTTGAACAACTTTGCATTTGGATTTTAAAAGATTTTTATTACATAAAATAATATTTTGGAATTTACAAATGCACAACCAAGTCATGTATTCTGCATGTATTTATTCTCTTTTAACTTAGAACCAGATATGCTTTCATTTTATAGGTTGGATATATAAATGAAAATATGATGCTTTACTTAATTTTTGTACTTAATTTTTGTATTTGATTTTAGGGATTGGTGAGGAGACAATTGGTATCGGCTATTTTCATTGATATATAAAAGTCGAGTCCACATATCGGCACCTTTTTACAGGACTTGCAGGTAATTTCACACGTAGGGTCTGGACACCGACGAGGTCATCACCTAGGGTTACGATGCTCCTGTCGACCGTAATCCAAACTCACCACAGATGAAAGTCGAGCTAACACCGAGAATCGGTGGGTATGCTATGAAACAAGTTCATGTGTGTGACTCATACTCATACAACTCAGACTAGGGATCAGTTGCCACGGTCTGCTATGACATGACTTCAATGTATGTAACTTGACTTATGGTTCAGAAAATGCCCATATAAGCTCGTATTTCTGGGCTCTGATACCACCTAAATGTAACACCCCACTCCTGCATGACTCGAACCAGACATCGATGGTGATACCTGAGTCCGTGCCCTGCGAGGGTGGTGTGCTACATCACTCAGTCAAAACTCAGCATAATTTTTTTTTTCAAAACACAAGCATACACTATGCGGGAAATCATTA
>JAJMLV010000008.1:51029714-51049186 GCA_027123465.1 Erythroxylum coca
AGGGCATCGCCCTGTGAGGAACACCGACCTCGTCCGCAGATCCTTCACCTGAAAGTGATCAGGAAACAATTCAATAGATAGGTTATTTCGTGTACAGAGGTGCTTGATAGATATTAAATTACTGTTAACATTTGGCACATGAAGAACATGATAAAAAACAACAGGTTTTGAATTAGTAGAGAGAGCGAAACTACCAGTGTTCGCTATCGGCAGATTGTAACCATCACTGACTTGTAGTTGATCAGATCCAAAATATGGAGAGTGAACAGACAGATTACAGAGGTCGTTTGTCACATGATGGACTGCACCAGAATCCAAAATCCATTATCTAGGAGCTGATTGATTGGTATGGGCGAGGTGAGCTGCTGGAGCCGACCAACTCGAGTCGTGATGAAAGCGAGCAGGCCTTCCATGGAGTTTCCAACATGTTTTGGCAGTATGGTCAGGTTTCTCACAGTATTGACACAGGACAGATTTATTGTCAGAAGCACTAGATGAATGCTGTTGTTTAGAGTGACGCCCTGCATATTGATTCGGGCGATTTCTATTGACAATATGCGCATATGGAGTCTGGAGAGAATGCTGATCCAGAAGGCGAGCCTGACGATTCAAATAGTTTTCATGATCGATGAGTTTTTCATGGAGCTCATCAAAACTGATGGGAGATTCTCGAGCACGCAATGTTGCACTCACTTCCTTGTAATTGGTGGAAAGGCCATTGAGTGTATGTATGACCAAATCAGTGTCATCAACTGGTGAATGGATGATCGCAATTTCATCTGCGATAGTTTTAATGTGTTTCAAATAGTCAGAAATAGTAGAGTCACCTTTTTGAAGACAAATCAATCGTTCCTTTAACGACATTAACCGAGACCTGGACTTCCCGGCAAAAGTACTTGAAAGCAAATCCCATGCTTGACGAGAGGTCAAAACCGACCCTAGCAGCGACACAACCGGCTGCGACACAGAGGTCAAAATAGCATGAAGAAGTAATTGATCTTGACGAATCCATAACAACTTATGTGGTCCATCCTCAGTGGGACATGGAGTTGAGCCATCTACATAACCGAATAGATTATAACCAAGGAGAAGAGCCCTGATTTGGACCCTCCAAGTAGGGTAATTAGATTCTGTCAGCTTGCCTTCAGATGAGATACCAGTCTGAAAGACGATGACATTCCCTGGGAGTGCAGCACCTTGAATGGTGGTGGTTGAATCAGCTTCGATGGACATGATGGATAATCTGCAGAATCGGAAAAAAAATGCTGTTAAGCTTGTATGCTCTGATACCATAAACAAACTGAATGTTTTCCGTAATGGTTGCTTTGATTTCATCTCAAGAGTGTTTAAATATACATCAGATGTACAAGAGATCTCAACAGAAGATACAGAGGATAAATATAAAGTACAGTGGATAAACACAAATTAAAGATAAGATTATAGAAGACTTGGTCTACGATTCTACGGTTCTATTAGAAGAAAGGAAAAAGATATTTACAGAGGTTGGTGAGCAACTCAAAGTGCTTGATAAAGAGCTAGAAGGAAAGGAGTTCTTTGGAGGGGAGACCATTGGGTACCTGGATATTGTTGTTTTCTTCATAGCCTACTGGTTTCAAGTGGGCGAAGAAGTCTTAGGAGTAGCAATTGTAACTGAAGAGAAATTGCCGAACTTATGGAAATGGACTGGAAAACTACTTGACATAGATTTGGTCAAAGCAAGCTTACCCCCCAGAGATAAGTACTTTGCTTTCTTTAAAGCTCACTATGGAGGTGCAAAATCTGCTTCCAAGTAGACGCCCATGTCATGGATTTGCAGCTTTCAGACACCCGAGTTTTAAGATATTTTCTTGTTTCTTTCTATTTCTGTATTGTCATGCTTGGTGTGTACTAGATGAGTTTTGTCTATGATAAATAAAAACTTGGGTTGTTCAAATAGAAGGTGTTTACGCTGGCAGACGAGACAGGACAACTACTTGAGGTGTTTTCAATCAATAGTTGACTTGAAATATTCCCACAACTCAGAGGCACAAACTGTTGAAACTCATACATTATGCAAACATACATAATTAGGATGATGAAACAAAGATAATGTGAAGTATTAACTCTGCATACAAATCAGCCCTGAACAATCCACAGTTGTAATCACCTTCAGGAAAGTATGTTATCTATGATCACCCTTTTTAAATATAGAAACAGAAAAGACCAAATAGAGATATCTCGCACCAACACAAGCTTTTGCGAGGTCCAATACACAAATTTACTCATAACCCACGGGCACTGGGATCCTTAACAATGGTCACAGGGCAAGTTGCACTGGTCATAACATAATTGGTCACACTTCCCAGGAGCACCCTATCCTCAAACAAGCATTAAAGAAAAGCAGAAAAAGAAAAAAAGTTGAGGCACAAAGGTAAGATCGGTTTTCAATTTAATTATCTAAATTGTAAATGCAACCCAACAGCATACCTCTGGATGGTGCCAAGGCCTCTACTACCCATAACCAAGCAATCAAGCTTAAGATCATCAACTGCGTCGCATAATTTGTCTCTGGCATCTCCCCAGTAGAGCTTAGCTATCACAGTCACCTGTATCATTAAGTCTATATCACAAACAGAAAACAGCAGAAAAGTATATATGCACAGACCCTCATGAATCATTATGAACAAATACCTCCTGGTGGGAAGCTGTATCTAACATGCTGATAACCTCTGGATCAAGGTCAACCTCGTACTTTTGCGCAACTTCCTTGTCACGGAACTCGACCAAAGGGATCAGAGCTAAAACAGATGATCAGAAAATCAGACAGACAAATCATCCAGAAACTGGAACTTGGAGAAACAAATTCAGCTTACGGGAACCAGTAGTGGACCAGAGAAGGTTGCGAGACTCATCTCCTTGTGAAGGCTTGACATGGATGAGAAAAAGGGTGTCACCTTTCTCCAGCAGGTTTTCAGTGGCCCATTTGAGAGCTAGTTTGCTTCCTCTGGAGAAGTCCATGGCCAAACCTATTTTCCTATCTTTTGTCATCTTTGAAGCCACGGCCTTAAACCAGAAGATACAAGACTCCAATACCAATACCAAGACGCAGCAAAGTTTTATTAGCTGCAGTCGGCCGATGGAAAGTAGATATGAAGGGTCAGGAGATTATTTGTGGTGATCCTCGTTGAACTGTAGGTGTACTTATCTTTTGTTTAATCCCTGTGACGTTTTTTTACCTCTTTCTTTACCTTTCTCTGCCATCTGTTCACGACATGACCTGTAGCGTATGGTTCACATAGAAGTGAAAGAACCAACGGAAGGCAAGCCCCCCGTGTAAAGATTCTTAAACATTATGCCTTTCACTTTAATCTTCTGTCTGTCAAGTTATTGATCTACGAATTCATTCTCTTCTCACTGTATTCCGATTACTTCGCTACATCTGAAGCAATTTATGTTCACAAACGATCTACACTTACCAACTTAGGAAGTTAGACTTTGTAGGTTCTTATAACTCTATTATCAGCATTTGACTAATAATTAGAAGGTAAATCTGTTCCTATAATGGATTGATCATCGCTTGTGTCTTGAGATCTCAATTTCATAATTTGACAGTAAGATAGAGAAAAGGTTATTCGTGCGGTAGATGGTTCAACGACCGGTCTTCCCAACCAGTCCATTAACTATAATGGTGGGAAGAAACCTGAAATATCCATATTAATCTTTAATTAATTCCTACGTATTTTATGATCTTCGGCAGTTCTTTTTCACGATTTTGCTATTTACAATTTTCCCATTACCCATTTGATAAAAGCTATTAATATGTAAAAAATGTAAATTTTATTGTTCTTTATTTTTTGAAAATAAAAAATGGAAAATTCATTAATAAAGAATTAAAATATATCTACAAACATACATAGGGGGTACCCTTTTCACAAAAATTGTAGCATTGCTATCTAGTCAAAATATTAGAGTAGCTTATATAGTAAGTAAGGATACAAAGATGGTTGGAGCTTCACACTACACCTCTCAGGATTAATATTTCATTGATGTTGTTCACGATCAGATATGAGAAAGGGGGCAGATTTTTACTTAAGCTTCAAACCGTCTAACATTTTGTTCTTTCCAAATAGTTTGTATGCATAGGCTAACTGCTACAAGGTATTGCAACTTCAGAGGAGAACATTGAGAAGACAACCATTGTATAACACCTGAGAATGTATGATCTTGTAATGTCTGGTTGCATCTCGTTTTAACTACTTCCTAAATACGGTTGGTGATCTCACACGTAAAGAATAGGTGATCATTTGTTTCTTCCTCTGTTGAACAAAAAGGACATGAAGAATCAATATTTAAATACCTGATCCTATTTTTTGTGTTAAGACGATTTTGAATAGCTAGCCAGAGGAGAAAGGATGATTTAGGAGGTATGATCTTGTGCCAGAAAAATTGGGACCACTCCATTTCTAGTTTTCTCAATCTTAAAAAATCTCATGAGTTTGTTTGACAAATGGTGAATAGATCAATTGTGTTAGAAGGATGTGTATTGATGGGGCAGATTGGGAGAGTATTGAGGTTGCAAATGAGTCCATTAATGAGTAAGTCCATTTTTATGTCTAGTGGGAGATTGATAGAATTCCTTAATTCCTCTAAGAAGTGTATGAAAGACTCCTCTACCTGACCAATTATCAAACCACAAAGATATGAGGAGTTTCTCATTACCAATGGAGCATCTTGGACAAGATGTTTCATTTGGGGAAGTTGATTCAAAAAGAAAGAGTGTGATGCTTTTTTTATTGACTTCCCCTATGCTTTTGCCTTTGAGAAAATGTGAATGGATCCATTTAATCCATAATAAATTCCTACCTTCGAGGATCCACCAAAATTGTTTCAGTATGAGTGTTTGATTGGTGAGTTTAACTGAATAAACATTGAGTCCCCCTTTTTTGTGGATGATGCATTTATGGGACAAGCTTATGAAAGGAAAAGGCATTAATTTAGGGTTTTTTATTCTTATTTTTATTATTTCTTTTAAAATAAGTTTGTTATTTCTATTCTTAACGTTATTCTTTTAATTAGAAGCCTACAGAATAGGTCTTCTACTGTTGTTAGGAGACTAGGCTATTTAAAAGGCAATTAACGTGAATAATAAAAGTAGTCAAAAATTCAACTTAATCAAGAGATCATTGTTCTCTCTTACCCTGAACTCTTAGTTTTTAGCCTCCCTTCTAATGAGTTGAATTATTATTCAAAATAGGTCGACGCAGTAACTCAAGCGAAAAGAAGGAAAAAAGCAGAAAATTAGAGATAGATTTTCTTGTTAATAGCCCTGTGACGCAATCCTTCTCTAGAAATCTTAACAATTTGGTATCAGAACCAATCACAATGGACGAAGAGATCGAATCTAGATTTCAAGAGGAATGATCCCTTATGGATTTTAAACTGGCCACAATGGAACAACGCCTTGGTGAGAGAATTGCACAAGTACTTCATTAACAATTGTCGGGTTTGGGACTCAATGCCAATAAGGCTACCCACGACGGCAGTGAAGCGAGCAGCACTTTTGCTCCTACAATGGGCCGACTAGCCACCACTGCTGCCATAGAGGGTGCCATACATGCTGTTCCACAACCAGGAATTCATCAATCCATGGTTCGTTGGTATGCAAGGTTGGATTTCCCGCCGTATGATGGGACTGAAGACCCTTTAATTTGGGCTCACTACTGTGAGCATTTTTTTGAGAATCAAAATACCATCGAGATAGAAGAGGTGGTATTAACCGGTTTTCATCTTCTAGGCGAAGCGTAATTGTGGTATTATCAGTTGAAAAGAGTAAAGGGATCAATGACTTGGGCAGAATTTCAAAAATGCTGCTTCCAACGATTTGGGCCACTTGAAAGTAGCAACCCAGTGGGTGAGTTGGTCACGCTCCGACAAACCGGAACAGTTGAGCTCTATCAAAGACAGTTTCAGAAAAAAATTAGCTAGAGCTAATGAGCTCATTCCCAAAAATTTGCATATGGGCTTATTCATGACAGGGTTTGATGACTCTTTACGAATAGATATCCAATTGCTCAAACCACTAGATTTATCATCTGTTATGAGCATAGCTAGAGTTTATGAACAAAAACTTTAGTTGCAAAAGGCCACCAATTATCGCAAGCCAACATGGCAACCTTCTCGAGTGGCTTCGGGCAGTTCAGTAACAGTTTAGTCCGGTAGTCATACTCCTTTTTTCAAGCAATTAACCAGGGCAGAGATGGCAGAAAGGAGATCAAAGCGATTATGTTATAATTGTGATGAACCATACTCAACTACTCACCAATGCAAAAGGCTTTTCTGGTTGGAATTGAAAGATACAGAGGAAGAATCTCTACAAGACAGTTTAGATGCTACTCCAGAAATTTCTTTACATGTCATTATTAGGCAATCCCATGGTAAAACCATGCAATTACAAGCTACCATGAATGGTCAACCGATGCTTAGTTTGATTGATTCAGGGAGTACTCATAATTTTTTAAGTTCAATAGTAGTCCAAAGTCTTGCACTTTCTGTCCACTATTTTCCAAACACCAAAGTCTCTATTGCTAATGGTGAGAAAGTCCAGAGTTTGGGGGTTTGTGTTTAGGTATCGTTTTCTATTGCTGATCATACATGTTCTGCAGATTTTTATGTGATTCCTTTGGGTGGCTTTGACTTGGTTTTGGGGGTTAAATGGCTAGAAACATTGGGCCATATATTATGGGATTTTACTACACTTACCATGACTTTTTGGGTAGAAGGAACACCCCTTTTCTTTCAAGGACAACATAGGTAGGGTAATTGTGCCTTACACATGATGATTAATGTTGCTTCTAAGGATTAGAGGTTGGAAAGCCTTTTAATAGAGTTCGGAGACTTATTTTAGCAGCCCATGGGCTTGCCTCCTATCAGAGAATGTGACCACCGCATCTGTTTGTTTCCTAGAACAGCTCTAGTGGTTGTCCGCCCTTATTGATACGCCCACAGACAAAAGGACAAAATTGAGAAGCAATGCAACTATATGCTTGAACAGGGGTTTATTTGACCCAGCCGATCCCCATTTTCTTCCCTAGTTTTGCTAGTTCCCAAACAGGATGGGTCTTGGTGGATTTGCATTGATTACCATGAACTAAATGCTAAAACAATAAAGGATAAGTTTCCCATTCCAATGGTTGATGAATTATTAGATGAATTGCATGGTGCTCGGTACTTTACTAAGCTGGATTTAAGATCGGGATACTATCAAGTTTGCATGTATCCCACAGATATGGAGAAAACAGTCTTTCACACACATCACGGACATTTTGAGTTCCTTGTTATGCCTTTTGGTCTTACTAACCCACTGTCTACTTTTCAGGCCTTGATGAATGAGGTATTTCATGTGTTTTTATGTCAATTTGTGCTGGTTTTCTTCGATGACATTATGATTTATAGCGTCACTTGGGAGGATCATTTGGGTCATATGAGGAAGGTCTTGCCCTACTGCGTCACAAGTGCTATTTTGCATCTACACAAGTTGCATATTTGGGCCATACTATCTCGGTTGGCTGTGTGGGTGTTGATATAAGCAAAATACAAGCTATTCTGGACTGGCCTCAACCTCAATCCATCACTTTATTTTGTGGGTTTTTACGTTTGATAGGTTATTACCAAAAATTCATTCGTGATCATGGGTTATTGGTTGCTCTCTTGACTTCTATGCTTAAGAAGAACTCTTTCCAATGGAGTGAGGTAACTTTAGACGCATTTGAGAAGTTGAAAGCTACCCTCCATTGCTCTAGTTTTGCAGCTGCTTGATTTTGCTAAGAACTTCATTATCGAATGTGACACCTCAAGCTGTGGTATTGGAGCTATTTTGCAATAAGATGGGCACCCAATTGCTTTCTTTAGTCCCCAACTAGCTATGAGACACCAAAAACTACCCGGTTATGAGAGGGAATTGATTGGTTTAACTAAGGCAGCGCATTATTGGTATCCTTATTATGGGGTCAGCCATTCCTTATCCGAACCGATCATTACGGCTTGAAATAATTGTTAGAACAACGGCTTACTACTCCACCATAGTAACATTGGCTTAGTAAGCTCTTGGGTTTTAATTTCACTGTGGAATACAAAACAGGCCGTCTTAATACAACACCAGATGCATTGTCTCGTAGAAGTATGGAAGATCCTTCTTTGTATGCTATTAGCTATCCTAGAAGTACTTTGCTGGAATCCATTAAGGAGGAGTTGTTGGGCTCTGATGAATTGCAAAATCTGTGTGCACGGGTTAAGAATGGGGATCTTGATTCGGATTGGCAAGTTCTTGATGACTTACTTTTGTTCCAGGGTCGTATATTTCTCCTCCATAATTCTTCACTGATTTCCATTATTCTATCTGCCTATCATGACAGTGCACATGAGGGAATTCAGAAAACATTTCATTGGATTCGTGGGGATTTTTATTGGAAGAGTATGAAGCGTGACATTGCATCATATGTGGCTACCTGTCTAGTGTGCCAACGTAACAAAACTGATCATCTCAGCCCAACGGGCCTACTCCAACCTTTGTAACTACCAACACAAATTTAGGCTGATGTTTCGATGGATTTTATAGATGGGTTACCCAAGTCTTGCGGTAAATCGGTCTTGTTTGTTTTCGTTGATAGGTTTTCAAAATATGCCCATTTTCTTCCTTTCGCTCATCCGTATTATGCTCTTCGTGTTGCTCACGTCTTTTTAAGCATATTGTCCAATTACATGGCATTCTAGAAACTATCACTTATGATCGAGATTTGGTTTTTACTAGTACTTTTTGGAAGGAACTTTTTAGTCTTTAAGGTGCCAAGTTATAATTTTCTTCAACTTATCATCCACAAACGGATGGCCAAATGGAAATGGTCAATCAGACCATTGAGATGTATCTTCGCTATTTTGTAGGTGATTATCCTTACCAATGGGTTACTTAGATTCCTTGGGTTGAACATTGTTACAACACTTCTTTCCATTCAACACTCAAGATCACCCCTTTCCAGGTTGTTTATAGGCGCGAGCCACCTCGATTGCTTTCGTATACACAAGGCTCCATTAGAGTTGATGTTGTTGACACTGCTCTTATGGACCGAGATAAGGCTTTGGGTGTTATTCGCAGTTGTCTACTTCAAGCACAACAGCGGATGAAGAACTATTATGAAAAAGGCCATCAGGAGGTTGTATTTGCTCCTGGTGACCTTGTTTGGCTTCATTTGCACCTTTACCGACAACATTCTACACGACTGCATGTTCACAGTAAGCTATCTCCTTAGTTTTATGGCCATTTTCAGTCTTGAGACGTATTGGACAGGTGGCATATGAGCTTCATTTACCTAGAAACAGTTGCATCTGTAGCGTCTTTCATGTCTCCTTATTGAAAGCATTTCAGGGTGCTCAGCTGCCTCTTATTACTGAGTTCCCTCCAGTTGACAATGGCAAGGTTATTGCCCATCCTATTGCTATTCTTCGTGCATGCATTAACCATGGGATCAAGGAAGTTCTTGTTCATTAGGTTCAGCTACCAGAATCTGATGCTACTTAGGAGAATGTGGACCAATTCAAGCAGGCATATCCATCATTCAAGCTTGAGGACAAGCTCTTTTAGCGGGAGGGGGTAATGTTGTGGATGACGCATTTGTGGGACAAGCTTATGAAAGGAAGAGGTGTTAATTTAGGGTTTCTTATTCTTATTTTTATCATTTCTTTTAAAATTAGTTTGTTATTTCTATTCTTATCGTTGTTCTTTTAATTAGACGCCTACAGAATAGGTCTTCTACAGTTGTTAGGAGACTAGCCTGTTTAAAAGGCAATTAACGTGAATAAGAGAAGTAGTCAAAAATTCAACTTAATCAAAAGATCAGAGTTCTCTCTTACCCTAAACTTTAAGGTTTCAGCCTCCCTTCCAACGAGTTGAATTATTATTCAAAATAGGTCGACACAGGAACTCAAGCGGAAAGAAGGAAAAAGCAGAAAATTAGAGATAGATTTTCCTGTTAACCGCCTTGTGACCCGATCCTTCTCTAAAAATCTTAACACCCTTTTTCCTTTGGATAACAAATGTCTGCCCATTTCACTTTAGTACTTCCGTTTGCACCATTAGAGTGGTTCCATAAAATATCCTTGAAAATTCTCTCAGTTGTCTTGGATACATTCTTTGAAAGGAAAATGTGTGAGCTCCAGTATCTGTGTAGAGAATTAAGAACATATTTTATGAGCTGTAATTTCCTTGCAAAAGATAGAAAGTTGTTCACCCAGGAACCTATTCTCTTATGAACTTTCTCTATAAAAGGTCTGCATTCTAGGAAAGTCAATCTCTTTGCTGAGATTGGCAGGCCCAAGTATAGTAGAGGTAGAGCTTTCTCCCTGCTATTGATGCAATTTGTGAAGTTATTTGAGGAGCACCTTTTAAGATTATGAAATGATTCTTACGGAGGTTGATCTGTAGACCTAAGACAACCTTGAATTTGTGCAAAGCCTTCATATATTTGTTAATGGAATCCATCTTGCACTGCAAAAGAGAATAAAATCATCTGCAAAAGCAAGGTTAGTAAGTCCAATCTTTTTACATTTCTAGTGACGCTTAAAGTTTGCATTCGATTCCACTTCAAGCTTGATCATTCAATTTAGAACTTCCATGCATATAATGTAAAGGTAAGGGGAAAGAGGATCCCCCTACCTTAGGCCTTTCTCAGCTTTGCAATACTTTGAAGGCCTGCTATTAATTAAGATTGAATAGCTTGCTGTGGATATGCACTCCTGGATCCAGCTGATGTATGTTCTTGGGAATCTATAAGCAGACTTCATCTTCCATAAAAAAGTCCAACACACACTATCATAAGGTTTGTGGAAGATGATAGTGCAATGTGAGGCTGAATTGGCTCTAAAGTAACCTTTAAGAGGTTCTTGCACTATTAATATGTTGCCTATAATCTTCCAATTGCTTATAAATGCTCCATGATTGTCACTGATGAGGAAATATATTACTTTCTTCGATCTTGATGCAATAATCTTGGAGATGACCTTATAAAGAAAGTTTGTACAAGCAATAGGTCTAAATTCATTGAATTTTGAGGGATTGGCACCTTTTGGTATCAAGTATATGAAAGTTTTATTAATTTATTTGAGAAACACACTTGTAGAAAAAAAAAATCTTTCATTGCATTTTTAACCCATGAGCTCATAATGCTCTAAGATTTTTGAAAGGAAAAGCCTTTCAGTCCATTTGAACCAGGGGTTTTCATGCCATCCATATTGAAAACTGCATCCTTAATTTCCTGTATTCCACAAATTTTGTTAATTGCCCACTATCATCTTGTTTAATTTGCTTCAGATTGAGTGTCGAGAGTTTAGCAGCCAAAACATAAGCTATATTTGGAGATCCAAGTAGCTTTGCAAAGAAGTTCACAACTTCATTTTGAATATCCATTTGGTTCTCAAGTAACAGCCCCTTATTAGTGGTGATTGAAATAGTACGATTTTTATTTTTACAAGCTAAGATAGAATTGAAGAAGAACTTTGAACATCTATCCCCATCTTCAACCAATTCACTTCTGCTCTTTACTATAGCAGGGATTAATGATTTTTAGCTACAATCAAATAAGTTGAGAGAGCTTGTTTCTCTTTTGCTAGGAGTCAAAAATCAGAGGGTGAGAGTGCTAGTGATTTCTGAATTGTTAATAGATCATCCTTAGATTTCACTAATGTTTCATTTGTTGATCTGCTTGAGGAATGTAACAGTTTGAGTTCTTGTTTGATTTCCTTCCGTTGTTGTACACATGTAAACTAGTTGGTTCCACTAAAGGCACAATCAGTGCCTTTCCCACAAGCTTCAAGGAAACCTGGATAGATAATTGCTAAATCTAAATAGGTGGAAGTTAACAGTTTTTTTGGAATAGATTCTCGATTTTAATGAGGGTGTGATCTGGTCCTGAAATATAGCAGAGTTATTGGGAAATAAATTATCCATATAAGTCTTAGTACTTATAAAATGATGCTTTGAGGTTCAAATCCTTTTTGGATTTGTTAACCTCTACATTCACATGTTGGAGGTTCAAATCCATTGTCTTATAGGTTTCTATAATCTTTCCCCACTCCAAAAAGTACATGCACATGTTGCAATCGCCCTCTTTCCTTTTTTCTTTTCAGAAGGTTAACAATTTTCATTGAAGTGGCATTACATGAAACAGAAACATTTTTTATTTACTTTTAACACATTGAATATCATTACGTTGACTTGCATGAAAATTCTACGCAAGAATCAGTCCAAACTTGATTATGTCAGCACTTACATCTGTGGTTCAAAAGGATTCATTTTCTAGGCGCCTGGCTTTGAATTAGACTCTTCCATTTACTTTCTTTGTAAGTGGGCTACACTTCCGACTTGCTTATCACGGAACGTCGTCACTCACTTCCTATAGAAGGGCTCTAAACTACAATGAAAGGTAAGTGTGTTAGTATCAGCTTTAGTTACCGTCTTACATTTATCACAATGGTTGCTCAAGTGAAACTCCTAGGCGCTTGGCCCAGTCCCATTTCCCGGAGAATAGAACTAGCCTTGAAACTGAAAGGCATAGAGTATGAATATGTTGAAGAAGACCTGTCCAACAAGAGTCCTTTGCTCCTAGAGTATAATCCAGTTCATAAGAAAATTCCTGTGCTTGTGCACCGTGGAAAACCAATTGCAGAATCTCTTGTCATACTAGAGTACATAGAGGATACGTGGAGCAACAATCCTATCTTGCCTAAAGACCCTTATGACAGGGCCATTGCTCGCTTTTGGGCGAAGTTTGTAGATGAAACGGTAATTCAGGCTATTCAGGCCCGCAATTTTTATTTTAACCCTGTTATGTCGCTAAGCGAAGCTAGCCAGTATTATTGGTGATCTACTACTTATGCAGATCCTGCAGCTGGTGATTAAGGCTCGTGATACCCCCGATGAGGAAGAAAAGATAAAGATATTTGCAGAGGTTGGTAAGCAACTCAAAGTGCTTGATAAAGAGCTAGAAGGAAAGGAGTTCTTTGGAGGTGAGACCATTGGGTACCTGGATATTGTTGTTTTCTTCATAGCCTACTGGTTTCAAGTGAACCAAGAAGTCACAGGAGTAGCAATTGTAACCGAAGAGCAACTGCCGAACTTATGGAAATGGACTGGAAAACTACTTGGCATAGATTTGGTCAAAGGAAGCTTACCTCCCAGAGATAAGTACCTTGCTTTCTTGAAAGCTCTCTATGAAGGTGCAAAATCTGCTTCCAAGTAGACGCCCATATCATGGATTTGCAGCTTTTAGACACCCGAGTTTTAAGATATTTTCTTGTTTCTTTCTATTTCTGTATTGTCAAGCTTGGTGTGTACTAGATGAGTTTTGTCTCTGATAAATAAAAGCTTGGGTTGTTCAAATAGAAGGTGTTTACACTGGCAGACGAGACATGACAACTACTTCATAGTTGAGATGTTTTCAATCCATAGTTGACTGGAAATATTCCCACAACTCAGAGGCGCAAACTGTTGAAACTCTTATATGATGCATACATTCATAATTAGGATGATGAAACAAAGATAATGTGAAGTATTATCTCTGCATACAAATCAGCCCTAAACAATCCACACTTTCCAATCACCCTTAGGAAAGTTTGTTATCTATTAAAAATCAGAGGATGAGAGTGCTATTAATTTCTGAACTGCTGATAGATCATCCTTAGCTTTCACTAATGTTTCATTTGTTGATCCCTTTGAGGAATGTAATTGTTTGAGTTCTTGTTTGATTTCCTTCAGTTGTTGTACACACGTAAACTATTTGGTTCCACTAAAGGCACAATCAGTACCTTTCCTACAAGCTTCAAGGAAAGCTGGATCATATGATAGATAATTGTTAAATCTAAATGGGTGGAAGCTAGCAGTTTTTGGAATAGGTTCTCAATTTTAATGGGTGATCTGGTCCTAAAATATAGCAGAGCTTTTGGGAAATGAATTATTCATTTAGCACTCACCAATGCTCAATCCAGTTTCTTTTGGATGCACCATTGTGAGGACTGTTTGTTTAAACTTTTGGCTTATATACTTCAGATCAGGCAGTCCTAATTTGTCTACACACTACTTGAAACCTCTGAATACCTACGACGATTGCAATTTCCTTAAGCCTTTGAATTGTAAAGAGTAGAGTTAAATTCCCCACATATTAACCATGGCAAATGTAGTCCTCTATGGAGATTGATTAGATCATTCCACAATATAGATCTTTCGAACCCAAAGCTGCTAGCATAAATAAAGGAAACTATGATGTCAATTTTATCATGCAAAAAGGATACTTTCAGGTGCATAATATAATATGTGGAATGGAGAATCTCCTCTCTAATCTCATCAGCCTTATAACATTTGATGACTCTCCCATATGCTTGGTTTGAATGGTATATGGCTTGCTTCCAATCTGATCCTAGTATGTTTAACTTGTCAATACTTTCTTGCTTTATTTTTATCTTAAGTAGTCCTACTACTAGAAGCTTTTCAATCTTGGAAAAAATCCCTTTAAGCATCTTGCTTTGTAGGGCAGTTCAATCCTAAGACATTCCATCCTACAATTGACATATTATTTTTTTTTGTGAGTGGAGCTTTGCTCCTGCTCCTCTATCATTTCCTCTTTTCGACTGTTTGAAATGACTTAGTCTCTATTTGATTGAGTTTATATCAGTAGAGCTTAAAGCTTTTTCCTATAGATCTTTTATGAGAAGAATTTTCTAAGAAATCAGTTGATTATTTGACTGTCATTTTAAAAAAGCTTTTTTGAAAAAGATTTATACAGTAGATTGTTTGGGAACATAAAAATAAAAAAAAAATTAATTTTAACTATATTTTATTTTGTAATAAAATTATTTATGCATATAAAATTATTTAAAGTATATTAAACAATATGAAAAGCACAATATATTAATTATTATATAATTTTAAACTATATGAAACATACATGAAAATATATCTAAAAGAGGGGGGATTAGGAATTAAGCATTTGTCTACTTGGATTAATGTGCTGATAGGGAAAAGAATTTAGATTTTGTTTAATGACAGTGAAGCATTGTGGTTGGGTGAGTGCACACAATAATTCTAAAAAGGAAAATTTTCTAGAGTGCCCAATCTACCAACTATAGTTCATGGAGTTGGAGAAAAATTTTATATGTAAGGGATCAAATTGGGAACCACTTCAGATTTAGGATAGGAAATGAAAATTCTAATTTCTTATGGTAGGATCTTTGGCATCCGAGGGGTATCTTGAAGGATTTCTCAACACTTAGAATGATCAATGGGTCGGAGCTACCTATGAATGCAAGAGTGCTCCTTGTAATCAGGAATAATGTGTGGTGCTGGCAAGGGGCAACAGTCGAGACCATCAGGAATCTGGAACCTCTACAGTATCATCTAGATGGCTCTCGAGATGATAGGTTAGAATGGCCACCAAGATCTTCTAAAAGTTACATGAATGATTCTACATATTCTTCCATGAGACCTCCCATTCAAAGAGTGCCTTGGCATAAACTAGTATGGCATAAAAGGAATAGCCCTAGGCATTCCTTCATACTATGGTTGGCTTTTTTTGAATAAACTGCAAATAAAAGACAAACTCCTTTACCTTCACACCCTTAATCACTACCCTCTGTGTACTTTGGACAATGAGACTATTGATCACCTACTCTTGATTGTCACTTCTCTAAAACAGTGTGGTTATACTATCTTCATCATTTCTAGTTATACCTTCCTAGCTTGACAAATTTTCATTCCATTTTTAATTGGTTCAACCACACACCAAATTCCAATAACTGTGACATTAATGTGTTTATCATTATCCTTTTGGTTACTGTGTACAACCTATAGATTGAAAGAAACCTCCGAACCTTCAAAGATGAAATATCAGAAGTGGGGAACATCTGCACTAAAGTGATATTTCAAGTTATAGAACAACTTGAGTTAAATATAGAGAGAGGGTAATATTGGAGTGTTTTATTCTTCTAATGTAATGTCTGCAAATTTGATTGCAGGTTCAAGAAAATAGAGCAAATCCAATCCCTTTGCAGTATTTATAGCAAGGAAAACACCAAATTCAAGACAGGCTTTAACCTCAAGCATCAATCGTGGAAACAAGGGTGGTGTTAAACACAGGGGAGGCAACCCTTCAGCAATGGACCTACCCTAGCAGCCTAAAAAATGTTCCAATTAAGATTGTGCTAACCAAAGTCTTAACAGTAGGTGATCCACAATTTCTTTGTCAGGTTCTTCAAAACTAGAAGTACATTTGGGTTTACAAAGGATGGTGGGGTGAGAATTGTACAAACACTTGATAGAGAGGAAGATAACTACAAAGGAAAGGGCGCAACTTCACCACCATAAGTATGTTATGCTGAGAAGTTATCACATAGTACAGTAAAATTGGAGAACAAAGCTTGGTTTCTCTTACTGATCAGTTAAAGGATAGAAATCATGGCATTGTAGTAGAAGACTTGACTATTTTAATTTTGCTTGAGAATGGTTGTATGATATGCTTGTGTTTCTGGTAATATGATCCTTGCCATAAGATCATCTTGGTGGGTAGTTTTATCTAGGACGATTATTAGGATTTTGTGTGAGGAACAATTGTAGGGCTCCTTATGTTCATGCAGGGTCTTCTTTGTTGGTGTAGAAAAGAGATTGGCGTTATGGACAATCTCAAGTGTTGTAAATAACTTTTAATTATTTTTTATAGATTACTGATTTACCAAAACAATTTTTTATATAGATTATAACATAAGTAAAAATAATATCAAAAATAAATATTAAAACATATAAAAAGCTAAATAATAGTATATAAATCCCAAAATAAATATTAAAGTTGAGTAAATAGTTAAATACATAATAAATCATGGATTTTATCATAATACAATAAAATTTGCAACACCAAACTGTAAATTACAATACAACTGTGCAAGAGATTAGAGAAGATGGGTTTGTAAGATAAACGTGAAGATGAGTTTGTGGGTATTGTGAGAATTAGGTGTAAAACATGAGGTCAAAAGGACTAAAAAATAGACTCATCAATTGATCTGAAAAATTTACCCAAAAAAGCTATTTGAGAGTGTCACAACCCGGAACCACATCGGGCACATGACAACTGCTGTATACCCAAGCTAGGGATACTCACGGTATCTTTAACCTGACTATGCAAGACTAACTGAATATCCTTTGAAAACATTTGAACAATATAACAGTTGTATTTTGAAAATCCCCAAACTCAATTACAATACCTATAAATCAGTTTTAAACGCACTTCTATATTCACATTAAAACTCTATCACAACTTCTGGACTTTTAAGTCCACTCAAGAGTAATCTCAACAATAGTACAAAAGGTTTATACATAAGGTCTTTTACAAACCATAAGACAATCAACAGTTAATTTACAAAATCATAAAGCATATCAACATAACCAACTTAATTGAAAAAAAGTTCATGAGCCACTATACAATAAAAGTACAAATAGAGACTACCCATGTGTGGTAATGCCCCAAAAATGTCAAAAGACGATACACTCTGAGCCTCAAGCTCACCAAATTAACCTGCATGTTTGGAAAGCGGAGGGGGTGAGTACATTATATACTTAGTGAGCAGGAAAAACATATATCGCAAAGAAAAATTATACACACCAAGACGGTGTAAATAACCTATAAAGCGAACATATATGACATAGAAACATATAGGCCTAGCCTATGACTCAACATATATTGATTAGGAACCACATAGGCCTAGCCTATTAGTCACTCATCCGGTGAATATAGGTTTCAGTTTCAGTACACAAAAGTAGAAAAACATCATATGTATAAATCAAATCTCGTCAGAAAACAAATCTTAGAATAAGTCAAAACAATCATGTGTGTCACCACTAGTCAACCAAACTAATGTGCATACCTACCGATTCTCGGTGTTGACTCGACTTTCATCCGTGGTGAGTTCGGACTACAGTCAACAAAAGTATCATAACCCTAGGTGATGACCTCGTTAGTATCCAGAACCTAGGTGTGAAATCACCCACAAGTCCCGTAAAAGGTGTCGATACGGGGACTCGACTTTTATGTATCAACATTAAGGGTATGGGAGTCACTTAATCTGTTATTCCTAGCACACGATTGGCCAATCGTTACCTCACTGATCTTAAAAATCATATAAAAATATTAAGTACAAAAGTTAAGTAAGGCTTATTTATCGATCCAACAGATAAAATGGAACCTTGTCATGGCTCTAAACTAAAAGAGAACACATACATGTAGCATATATGACTCGGTTATTCATATGTAAGTTCCAAAATATTATTTCATGCAATAAAAGTCATCTTTTTCACTCCAAGTGCAAAATTGTTCAAAAATGTAGTTTTAAAAAATAAAACGTTATCCTTTGCACTTCAAGTGCAGGTATGTTGAAAAAAATATCATTTCTCAAAATACATAATAAAAACATCAGTTGCACTCCAAGTGCAAAGAGTTATTAAATACACAAATACTAGCATTCATTTGAGATTCAATTCTACTATGTGTTACTTAGATTCAAAATTCACATACAAGTCATCATACATGTCTTGGGATATCCTAATCCCATTTGAGAGATATGGTTTCCCAAACTGACCTCAAAAGAAGGTGTAAACTCCCTTGACTTCAGCACTCCTCGGTATGAGCTCCTAGATCCACAGCTCTCGAGCCTTTATACGTACAAATATACAATATATTTACTACTCAAACATGTATCTCATATTCATATACCACCATAACCAAATTCATCCCTAATAAATCATTATAAATGTTATTCTAACATGTTTCAATAGGTCAATAATTCACTTACTAATTCAGCTCAATTCTCCTCAACTATTAAGCTAACCTAAGCTTATGTGCAATGTTTACATCCTTTTCTTCCAAATGTTTCTTTATGAACAAGCTGTCTTCTTTTAATCATAATTCTCTCTAAAAAATCTAAATGTCATTATTCTTGTGCCCCAAAAAACTAGACTTCAATTAGTCTTAACATATTGAAAAATTACACAAACAACATCTTTCTTTAAAATTTAATCTCCATCCAAATTATGTCCTGTTTCTGGTAAGAAACAAACTGGAAACCAATACTCAACCATCAATAAATCATTATCAATACATCTCCTAGTGAAACTGTTTTATACAAGCATTAATAAGACATTAATAATCGTTTTTCATGTTTTATACTTTCACTAATTCGAACTCTAAGGTCATCAAATATTAGGAAATAATGCAAGGTTCCTGCACAGGGTTCTATCATAGGCAGTATTACGAAAACAAGAATAACTTCAGTTCTAATCACTATTTTGTCTAGCCACTTTCACAAAGGTCAAGTTAAGACATACATCTACAACTTTCATTCTTTGAGTTTCTTCAAATTTGTTCTTTAAGAATATGAACAATAGATAGAAAGAGAAAGATGAAATTGAA
>JAJMLV010000008.1:51380614-51399874 GCA_027123465.1 Erythroxylum coca
ACCGTCGCAAATTTTCTTTCTTTCACCGACGGATTAGGGAGTCCCGTCGCAATTCACATACGATTGACGTTCCGTCGATATAGTTCCGTCGTTATTTAACAATTTCCTTGTAGTGTACTAACAAAATGCTACTTATTTAAACTCAAATAGAATTAATTAAACCTGATATAAACTAATAATTTATTATAATTATCTTAGTTATTATTTAAGATCAAATTTAAGTGATTTATATTGGACTTAAGAATTGAGTTGAATCACTATATCATTGATATTTGATTAGTCACATATATTACGTTGTTATACACATTTATTTTCTTATTTTAATTGAAGTATAAGAAAAGAAGTTTTTCTAAAAAATTAAAAGTTAAGATTTTTTTATTTTTAAAATTATAATTTTTAAAAAATTTTCTTAAATTATATGTGGGCTCTGTGATTACATTTTTTATTAACTCTCCCCCAAGTTTACCAAGGCTTAAGGTAATTGCCTTTAAGATTTGCCAACTATTTTTTTCTTTTTCTTATTTACTACTCTACTTTCTAAAGAATTACACAATATATAAAATCTTTACTTAGTCAAGATTCTCCAGGACCATTCTAAGTATTTTATAGGCCCTAAGGTTAAAAAAAAGTTATTATTTTTTACCTTTTTTTGGGTTCTTATAAAGAATATAAAGAAACAAAATATATAGCTTTTGTTATTTTTATAAGGAAAAAAATGAGCCCTATTTTATTTTATTTTTTTAGAGAGTAAAAATAAGTTATATTTTATTTTATTTTATTTTATATTTTACTGTTTTTGAAGATAAATCCTGAGCAGATACCCAAGTTATCCGTGCCCATTTTTTGTCGACCTTGGTATTCGCTCAAGCTACATAAGACTTAACATTTATAAGCTACATAAAACTTAACATTTCTAAAAATTTATTGGTAATACACCAAAGCCTTAAAATTTTTATAGGAACAATATCAAATTTAATCATAAAAAGGAACACTTGGAAAGAACATTTGAGGGAAAATCAAGTAAATAAAATTCGTTGTATGCATGAGTTCATAGGAATCAGGGAATTCATGGCAGGCACGCACACGCTTACGTAAGCAAAACGACTATAATAATATAATAATAATAAAAAAGAAAATTTGTATTTCTTCGGTTTGCTTCAGAATTAAGGAAAAGAAAAACCAAATCTAAAGGACGGAGGAGGAGGAGGAGAGGAGAGGGCGAAGTAGGCTCCTGGTTTTTAGCAAACATCAAATAGCGGACACGGACACAGACACAGACACAGACACAACAGGCAGGGCAGAGAGAATTTGGAGCAACAAAATTCGGACATCAAAATAACAAGATATTTTTCTTCCTTTGCTCCTCCTCCCTCCCTACTCCCTACGCTTTCCAAATCTCTGTCACTCACATCTCCCAATCATCAAATCCTATGCTTTAACTCTGCCTTTCTCAATTTTTTTTTTCTCTTTCACCTGCTCATCCTAATTCCTAAACCACAATTTTGATCGTCCCTCTTGAGATTGCTCTTGATTCATCGACGTGAAGCTGCAGGTTCGTGGGTGCTTCTGCTCTGCTCTGCTCTTGCTTGAAAGAGCAAAGGAGAGATTTGTGGGTTGACAAACTATGGATTACGAGAGCAGCAACTGGATATGGGATGGGGTTTATTACTACCCACATCTCTTCGGCGGTCTTATGTTAACGGCCGCATTGCTTGGCCTCTCCACTACCTATTTCGGCGGAATTGGGCTGTCTTCGTTGCCCTACATGTGGTCCGATCTGGGTCTTTTTCATAAAAAGAAATTGGAGAAAAAGAAGCGCGTACGAGTTTACATGGATGGTTGCTTTGATCTCATGCATTATGGCCACGCCAACGCCTTACGGCAAGCCAAGGCTTTGGGTGACGAGTTGGTTGTGGGTGTTGTCAGCGATGAGGAGATCATTGCTAATAAGGGTCCTCCTGTCTTGCCCATGGAGGAGAGGTATGGTATCCCTAAATATTCTTCATTCGCTCGTGGTTGCTTCTGAGTTGTTTTTAATGTTAAAGACTTCTTCTATGTGTCGGGCGTTGCGACCCTTTTCTTAGCATTTGCTAAAATTGGTAACACATTGCTTAGATTATCTAAATAGAATTGAGATCACCTCGATCTAATTCCTGATTTGTTTTTAGGCTGGCTCTTGTGAGTGGATTAAAGTGGGTGGATGAAGTTATAGCTGATGCCCCCTATGCGATTACGGAGCAATTCATGAGAAGTCTCTTCAACGAGCACAAGATTGACTATATAATACATGGAGATGATCCTTGCCTGCTTCCGGATGGAACTGATGCTTATGCACTGGCTAAGAAAGTTGGTCGTTACAAGCAGATTAAGCGGACGGAAGGGGTCTCCAGCACAGACATTCTTGGTACACTCATTTTCGTTGATTTTTTTTAGATTGTTGCAAGAAAAATGAAATTAGGAGCTCGGAAAGCTTTCTGTCTTGGCTTATGCGGAGGAAAGATAAAAATTTGACGTGTTTGATGTAGAACAACTTCTCCTTCTCTCTCACTCTGTGTGTGTGTGTGTGTGTGTGTGAAGCTGGCCTCAGAGTTGAGACAAATTGATCATCCTCCACGATTCTGACTTGACTAATATTTATTCGTCCGCCCAAATTGCAATGCAGGGAGGATACTTGCTTCCTGTAAGGATGGAAACGTTATTGAAGAGAATTCACCAAGAGATGCTCATGAAGAAAGTCACCCAAGTACTGGCTATATATCTCGCTTTCTACCAACATCACGTCGGATTGTGCAGTTCTCAAATGGCAAGGTGTCAGTTTGTTGCATTTCATTTTCAGAAGGATCAGTTTGTAAGCTTTGCACTGTGCATAGACTTAGAATTTCACGTACTTTCTGAAATAACCTAAAAAATGAGAAGTTACTGGTGTCGTGAACATGAACAAAGCTAATGGGTATAAGGAGATCTGTTCTGTAACTTCCTTGGATTTTATGATTTTGTTGAACGATGGTGGGGCTTAGCTATCATCATGGTAAACCAATTAGCCAGGATTGGGTTGGAGAATTACTGGTACATGAATCTATTTTTTGTTACACGTGAAGATGATCGTATCAAATTTTGAAAGTAGCAGTGACTCATTATGGACAATTGGCTTAGTACCCGATACATCTTGGAAGTTATAAGAAAACAGAAAAGGGATTGGTTAGATTTTCAGAATCCATTAAAGCTCTATGATTAGACTCATATACTCACAAAATAGTTAAAAGATTTTTAGGGAAAAGAATTTGATTCCATGTTCATTCACCAATTTCAGCGAACAGAAGGATTGAGTCTTCTTTATAGGTTTGCATGCGTTTGTTTTGGGAGGCGTAGCTGAAGTGGTCAAAATCTACTAAAGTTCTGTGATTAGGATCTAGTACTAGTAACAAAGTAGCAAACAGACTGGAAAGGAAAGAACTTAGGGACTATAGACTGATCTATGGGAAATTTCCATTCCCATCTCGCTCATGTTTAGTGGTGCTGATTGCATACTTTTGATTTATTGAAGGAGGGAGGACTAATCTTGCATTGGCATAATTTGAAGCTTAGTACTCAAATGACAATTCTTATTTCGTTTAATTCCAGGGACCTGGGCCTAATGCACGAGTTGTGTACATTGATGGAGCATTTGATCTTTTCCATGCTGGACATGTGGAGGTATAGTTTGCTATTTGATATCTTCAACTTTTTGCTGTGGAGGATTTCGCTACATTTATATAATCAATTCTTAGTTTTAATTTGGTATCTGATAGGATGCCTGACTTCTATTTACTTCTAGAATATCTTATGAACTTGGTTACCTGCTAATATCACTTCTACATGGATTGTTAGTCTAATTTTCAAACTTCTGAATAAGCCCATTTCTCAAGTTTTATCTAAGTGCACTGTCAAACTGCACAAGAAAAAAGTCATTTTTCCAGGACAGGATACTGGTTCTGACTTATTGTTAAACTTGATTATTTCATTTCTATTGGTTTAATTCTTGCGGAGCTGAGTAATAGGTTGTATAACATTCAGAACAATCTTAAGGGGGAAAATGAGGTGATGTTAACAAATATTTTTGTGAGGTTGGGCATCAATTTATTCTATATTTTAGAATAGGAAGGGTTAAAGGCATTTTTTTATCCAGTAGACTCAGCGTTTACAGTAGATGAGCAGCTTTTACAGTAATCTTCCACAGCGTGAATTATATAGGAATTCTTTGGCTCTGCAGCAGTTTTCTTTATGAGAATAAAAAGTATTAAGTCTATGGCTAACCCAATGACAAGAGTTTAGGAAATTGATTGGTGCAAGCTTCCATGTTACACAAGATCTTCTCTCAAAATATTTTGTCCAAGGTCAAAATATTGAAAAATTTTAGAGGTTCTCCTTGACTTTCTTTGTGTGAACAAACAATTCAAAATGCCTCAACTTTTTTCCTTTTAGAACATGTTTGAGTCAAATAGAAGGTTGGATAAGATGTTTTGTTTGTTTGTCTCATACGATTCCAATAGGGTATGGTACCTTATTTTGCATAATGCTGTCTGTGGAATATCTCACTTAGAGAATTAGTTTCTTGCTTTTTCTTTATGAATTTGTTCTCCTATCTAGCTTTTATTTTTTATTTTATTCTTTGTATTAGAGGCTGAAGAAGACTTCATTTATTAATAATACTGTGACGATTATGCCATTCATCATCCTCCATTTCTTTTATGATTCTGTTCTCCTATCTAGCTTTTTTTTATTTTTTTCTATTAAAAACTCCTTTTTGTGATTTATCGTGGAGGAGTTATCTAGTGTTATGTCTTGGAAATTTATGTATGAAATTTGCTTATCATTCTTATTGCCTTGTGCCTGTTCTTGTTCTTATTTTCAGATTCTTAGGTGTGCAAGACAGCTTGGTGATTTTCTTCTTGTGGGGATTCACACTGATCAGATTGTGAGGTTTGCTTCTACTACTGTCATACTTCATGTGGATTACATTTGCACCCCTCACAATTTGAATGCTTCAGCTAAATCATTCATCCTGTTAACATTTCTGATAGACTGAAATGTTAATGAAATATATTAAGGAGCCGCCATTGTATGCAGGGAACACAGAGGGAAACACCACCCTATCATGCATCTTCATGAACGTAGTCTTAGTGTTCTGGCCTGTCGCTACGTAGATGAAGTGATCATTGGTGCACCATGGGAAGTTACTAAAGACATGGTATGTTTCTTCATTTTAGTATTTATAACTGTTGTCTGATATAATAGTTGGAACATGACAGTTTTTCTTAAACAGTTTTTCTTTCATAATCTGAAGTTTCTTTTGATTGCTTAGGATGTGACCCCATGCTTAGAGCTACATTTGAGTGCCAATGCCTAGTTGGATATGCAATTTTTTTTGTTATAAATGTTGCATCTGTGTGCCAACAAAATATTCTACTAGTATGTATAATTAAGCTAAAACAATGTTCCAACAGTGATGGATTCGCATGCCTGGCTATTGCTGCACGCACACACTCAGCTGTGATTTAGCATTGGATACTACTTGTGGTTTTTCTTAGATCGTATTATAGCATCTCTACATTTTATGTCTATGATTGTAAAAGCTTTTGCACAATATTCATAAACATCCATGACCCAGCTGTTGGAAACAAATGCTTGTACTTTGAAAATTTGTTTGCTGCATAAAGATAAACTACTACATAATATAAGTAATTGTAAAAGGTGCTTCGAAGCAGCAAAGAATGATTCTCATGTGAATTTTGGCATGGATAAGGGTGTTTTTCCAATTGTTGAACTCAAAATTCTTGAATCATTAAGCATTTGCTGGTGAAATGCAGTCATCAGCAGGTTTTCTTGTATGTTTGTTCTTCTTGTTCGTATTCTTTCTGTTTCCAGGAGCAGATTACTGTTTGATATCTTGTGCATATACTTAGGAGTTTTTGCAGGCATCACCAAATTTTTGTTCTGCTTAGGTCTGCTTGGTATTACAAATGTGTGATATATGAGTTAATGGCCACTTTTTTTCCTGAATCCTAAGAAGTACCTTGTTTGACATGTTCAGATTACTACTTTCAATATCTCCTTAGTTGTACGTGGAACAGTTGCTGAGAGTGACTCCTGGTTGAAAGTAAGCTTCATTCTTCAATGTACTTTAATATCCTTCTACATTCATCTGATTTCCTCATTTGAAACTCAAATGTCGTGTTGTTTTATGCAGAGTGGTCCTGACCCCTATTCAGTTCCAAAGAACATGGGGATTTTCAAGATGCTCGAAAGCCCTAAAAGTATAACTACTTCCTCAGTGGCTCAAAGAATAGTTGCAAATCATGGGACCTACATGGTACATCCTCATTCTCAATCCCCTTACAGGCTTGATTTTAGATTCTTCTAAATGCACGGTAGGTAGGTTGTTTGACTTATGTAAAGAATTGGACATATGTTGATGCCCATAACCTAAGTTAACGCTAAAGGGTTTGATTGCATCCTATGTGCCCCTGAAGTTTGGTGGTGACTTAAGAAATTTCATTGATGGTTAAGAAAACCTCTGTTAAAATCATTTTTAGATCTAAAGTGAGTAATATGTTGATGTCGGATGTTACTTTTGAGTAATTGGTTGATGATGAGGCATCTTAAGGCAAAAACCGAGTTTGATACTTCTCAATTTTGAGCTCCTTATTCTGGCAATCAGCCATGTGTTCTGATTGCCCCTTTTGAATCATGACGTTAATTTTAACATTGCATTCTTATGCTATTTAAGTTATGGTGCTCGTCCCCAAGTAATCGAAGGCTAACTCTTGTATGATATGTAGAAACGCAATGCTAAAAAGACGGCTAGCGAGAAAAAATACTATGCAGAGAAGGTGTATGTTGCAGGAGACTAGCTAAGCAATAGAGTTTCACCAAACAGCTAATCTTGGTACAGTTCTTCATGCGGCCTATGGCATAACAACAACACACGGCAATGTCTTTTGTCGGTCAGATAGAAGAGAAAAACAAGAAGATTAATAGTGCAAACGGAGACGTCAGGAGGCTTTGTTAGGACCTCTCCTACGGATGGTTTTATGTTTAACTGTCTTATTTCTGCTGTTAAACTTGAGAATAGAGAATTCAAACATCACAGGAATCACATTGAAGAATTGAAATATTGAAGTATTTCTGTTTATTAACCCTTTGTAAAGCATTGAATGCCCCGTCCACAATGATTTTTCTAGTGCCAAGTTGACAGTAATACTGATTACGACTGACTAAGCCTAAGCTGCTAGGTGGGTTGATACTAATTAAGCTCTTTTCCCTTATATTTGTCTTTTGCATGCTAGCTAGGTAGACTGCAGGGGAGGACAAGGTGTGGCGAATCTTATAGTACCATGTCGATCAAAACTAAAAACAGGGCAAATGGGTTATTACTATGATTGCATGCACATATTCCAAATTGTTTTAAGAGTCGAGAAGTTTGTGCCTACAATTGTTTTAATCAAAGGAAAAGTAAGTAATTATATTCCATAAATTAAAACAAAGTAATCCGCACAAAAGTAGAAACTACATTTTTCCTTATATAAAAATAGAAGAATATTTGGTCACTATCCGTAGTCAAAAAACAGAAATAATAAATAAAAATGAGGAAAACAGGATAAAGAACAAATATAGATGTAAATCTTGGTTTCACTGACATCATGACTCGTTGAGATGATGTCTAAATCTTGATTCTTCAACCAAAACAATCTTAAAATTGGCCTTTCGAGGGACCTTAGAGAGGGACGTGATTTTGGTCTCGTATAAATAAATGACTTAGATCTAATAAAACAAAATAAGATTAGGGAACGAAACCCAAGAATTTGAGGGCTCTTAAACATTTTAATAGGATCCACACAAATAAATGACTCAGATATAATGAGACAGAGTAAGAATAGGGGAACGAGACCAGAGAATTTGAGGGCTCTTAGATATCTTAATTATTAATCTATAGGACCCATATAAATGAATGGTTCGGTTGCAATGAGACAGAATAGAAATAGGAGAACGGGATCAAAAGATTTGAGGGCTATTAGATATACTACCTACTAACCATAACATTTAAAGAGGAAAAGATGTGTCTAAAGTATAAAATTCTAATAGTCTCCTACAAAATTAAGGTTTTTAAACTTTATTTATTTTTTTATACCCTTAAGGCGTAGTGTAGGCCATGAATGTGACCCAAGATATGGATTTATCTAAATCCTTTGAAATTAGTACATGGTCTCTAACGTAATCAATTTTCTAAACCGTGGATCTCTTTATTTCTCCATAAATTAGGATAGGGTCTTTATCATATCCATGTCCCTAGACCGTGGATCTTATTATTTCTATTGAACTTAGTTCACAATCTCTAGTAAGGTCATGACTCAGGCCATGTCGCTCTATGTACATTCTTTATCACCACATAGCTTCTATATAGGTCATCTTTTAGGTCGTATTTCTTACTGCACTTGACTTATATATGACATGGGCTAATATATGGGCATGGCCTAAATTATGTTCCTCTAATAATTGTATTTTTTTATTTATTCTTGAAATAGCCTTGATCAGGTGTTGATGTGTGTAAGTTTTAATAATATCCTCGATAATCCGCAAGCACACGATTCATTAGTATAGTATTAAAGGTGTCAATCCTACGAGGAGGGATAATCTAATCCTAAAATCTAAGACTAGAACAAATCACAGAAATTTAAATATAACAAAATTAAAATGAGAATTCAATTTAATCAATCAAATTAAAAATTGAACACGACAATATTAATTATTCAACAGTTACAACACATACCCAAGAATCAATCTAAGGCAATTACCAAATGAAGAAAAAAAAAGGAATTTTACTTATCCTTAACGTTAACCTAACTGATTATGAATTACTGGATTATTAGTTCTAGATGATCATATGGTTGATTACTCTCTCTCGAGTTATAACCATTAACCATAAATCATAAACCCTAATCAAATTATAAAAGTTACAATATCTCAATTAACAGTTTATCCAAAACCCTAATTAGTTCTGAAATTGTTTAATAAACTATCGAAAACCTATGTAAGATCTCTCTTCGCACAATTTATCGATTTGATTTAATTCTTGTTCTATTAAATCATCTAACTCTCGTTAGCCCAATTTAATTATTTTCATTCGATTCACCCTCTCAGTTTATTATCGAATTATGCAATCACATAATTAAATCATAATAAATCCAATAAAACATAAACAATTAGAATTCATTAATTCAAAGATAAAACTCCGAAGGTTAATTTAGAACATCCTCAACATTTAAAAAATCTATCATTAAACTACTATTCCAATTATATAAAATAATAAAACTGAAAATAAACATGAAATATGATCTGAACAGATGATGGGAGGCAGCGACGTTGGGAAACTCCTAATCAGGGAAATACTTCGAGCCAACTTCTTCTCCACTCCTCTCTTCCTTCTTCTTTTCCTCAATCTCTCGATGAATTCTCTCCATGATTTCTCAAAAGTGGTTGATTCCAAAGCTCCGTCTACCTCTTTGTCTTGTTCTTTAAATATCCTTTGTGTTCTGAGTAACCTTAGGATTTTTTAAGGGTCTGAAATGTTCAAAAAATTCCTCAAAACTTGATATTTTTTAGTGTCTGTATGTATTCCCGACATAGGCCACAATCATGGGCAACATTTGAGTCTTCTGTCACAATCGTTGCCTTGTGGCATATAGGCCACAATCGTGAGCCATGTCCTGGGCTTCTGTCATGGTCGTGGCATGTGGGCCACGATCGTAGGCCAACTCTGGTGCTTCTTTCACAATCGTAGTTTATTATGCCACAATTGTAGGCTGTTGTTTCGACCCGAATATCTCCAAAATTTCTCCATTTTTTAATATTGATCATAAAATACTAACAAACATATCAAGATACCTTAAAAACATAATGTTTAAACTCAAAGACTTGTACTAACCCATAAAAATACTTAAACACAAATAATTAATAAATTAACACAATTTTAACCTAAACACATACTAAACTATTGAATTAACAATTAAATGCATATCAAACCAAGCCTTAAAATGTGATGCAATTTACACTTATCAAGCTTCCAATTCTGAATAATCTTATCACATGGTCAATTTATCATAATTATCTAAAAATAAAAAAAAATTAAGTAAAACAAGGTAATTTGACATCAAAATCAAGAAAAATATTTAAGAATAAATATATTTTTCATTAAAATTAATAGTAGTATGGCATATTTTGTTGAGCACGAGGCAACTACTTTATTTTATAGATGCGCTACTAAGAATTATTTATATAGATGCAACAATGCATTAGATAGTAAAATAAAAATAGACATATTTATAATGGCTAGTGAGACAATTTCCTCCTCCTCTCTTTTTTTGCAACTGCCCTTCATTTGAAACCTTTAGCTTTTTGTCACACCTCCCCTTTTCCTAGGCTTTTCTTTCATCTAGTTGTTGCATGTATCAACTTCTTCCTACTAGAGCTTCTTTTTTTGGTTTTCACTTCACTGTTGGTTTAGTGACATTTTTATCTTTTACTTTTTCCCTCCCACTTAAGTTATCATTTTTGACAACTAATTTTTAAAACTCCCTGCTACTTGCACCTATCTATGGCTTCATCGGTGCATATCTTAGACCTTGGATAGAGCTCCTCTATATAAATTTCCTCCTTTTCCCTCTAAGACTCCTCTCCAAGAGAGGCCTACCTGCCTAACAACAATTTAGGCTGAGGGTAGTTCGAAGTCTAAGTTGTACTTATGGAAATCTATCTTTGGAGACTCTTCTACAACACTCCATTATTGTCCTCCCCATTTGATGAATGATGAATTGGTTATCTCCCTATCTCTATAAACCTATAATTTATAACTTTGCATCAATCATATCTCCAAAAATCATAATAATAGAAAATTGAAACAACAACAACCTATTTATTTCTATTAATATTACTTTTCACATATTTCATATATAAAACATAACAAAAATAAATATAAAAGATCATTTAATTATCATACAAATATAAAACTAACAATAATATATAAGTACTTGAAATTTTACAATTTCATCATATGATAAAGAATAATTACATCAAACATTATATAGAAATAATAACAAAACTCCATGACTTTATAATTATTACAATAAGAGTTCGTGTTAAGGAACACAACCAACCAAAAGTAAAATTTAAGGAAAAAACATTCAAATTTAAATGTTTTATATTTATATTACATGTATAGAATTTAACAAATGCATCAAATATAAGTGAAATTAAAAGAAGAAAAGAAAGGAAAACTAAGAACCTCATCCAATTAAATATCTGGGCAAATTGCATTCACCTCAATTCTGATTTTGTGTAAAATCTTCATCATTTATAAGGGCCTCGCCATTACAATCATTCAAAGTTATTGCACCAAATGATATGTTAATTATTTTTTTTATCTAAGATTATCTTCCAAGTTACTCTCATCTATCCAATTCGGTTCCTTAAAAACCTAATATAGTAAGAGATTATTATGGCCAAAGAAAATGGGATCTACAAAACTACTTATTCTATTAAGAGTCCCACTAAACAAGTAAAAATAAAATAGTATAAAATTATATTCAACTTAATAATGATAATAATATATCTTTGTCTAAGTTTTAAATTGAATCGAACAAAGACTGTGTCATTCAATCATTTGTGTTCCACTATATTCCTTTTCTTGAAATGGATAAAATCTAATGTGTTGTAATTCCTTTCACACCCTATTGTACTCTTACGTTAACTTATAATTAAATTTTCAAACCTTTGCTATTCTGGGATATCACTGCCGAATTAGTCCCACTAAGAAAATATAAGACAATAAAAGTAACCACATAAATGAAATAAAGTGATGATTAATTTATAACGAGTAACAAAATTGAAAAATATATACCTAAATTAAGTTTGTCTCTTTGATGAATAATAATAGGCATTTCAAAATTACTAGACGCATCCTTATAAACCTCTATTTGTAAGCTTAGGAGATTTTACATCATATCATAGGCAACAATTGTTGCAATAGTTAATATCAGAAAGTCATAAAAATAGTAATGTCACCACTATTTATGTTAAATTTGAGAGGTACTGTATGGTACTGAAGTTAGTGGCTGACTTATTTTCAGTATTAAAGTTTTCAGAAAACTTTTTGTCACCATTGTTTATTGATTAAGGAAAATAATAATGAGTTTCATTTTGAAAAACATTTCAAAATGGTTTTTTAAAAAATGAAATTGTGTTTGACGAAATGTTATATTACTACTAGATTTGATGATGCATAAATAAATTTTTATGGAAAATGTTTTACCATAAGCTTTATGATTGTATGGAATATTGTAGTTAAATTGTTATGAAAAGTTTAATTTTCTTGTATACTTATTACGCTCACTGAGCTCGTTTAGCTCAATCTTATTTTTTATGTTTCTAAACAAACCACCCTAGGTATGCATTCAGGTGTTGTAGTAATTAGACTCCACCTCAAGATTAGTTATATTGTCGGATGCTACTGTGCTTTTGTTATTTTACTATGTACATTTGTGTAAAGAATGGATGTTTATAAAAGCTTTTAAATAAAATGCATGAATATGTTTTAGCTTTTAAAAGTTTATTGTAGTGACTGTTGAGAATTATTTGTTTGGCTTGCTTGTGAGTGGATTTAAAGTCCAAAATTTACAGTTGAGAAATTGGTGTGAATATAAAAGTGTTTTAAAATTTTACAAGGCTTTTGAAATTTTTGGGAATGTTAAAATACAGTCGTTATGGTGCCGAAATTTTCAGTAAAATGATAAAAAAAGTTCCCACTAGTTTTCGCGCTTTTAATTATTAAAGTATAAAAGGTTTTAAATTGTTGAACGGCCTAGCTTTGAGGGAACCCTTCAGTCGAGCCAAATATTAATTGGAGGGCTATCGTGGGGTCACCGGGAGGCCTTCACTAGGGTTTCGAAAGGAGAATTCCAGGATGGGTCTTTCATGAATTGTGTTGGACAATTGGAAAGAAATTGAAATATATATATATAGTGAGGACAATTTGGCTTTAAGGGGAAACGCAATTATTGGTGTGAATTGTTGAAGTTTGATTATGGTTATGGTGAATTAATCGAGTGAGATGGTGTTTTAAAGAAACTGACAAGTTAGAATCGGTAAAAAGATGGTATTTAAGTAATTTTTTAAGTTAAACTTTGAAAAGAAGAACAATAGGTTAGGTAACGGAAGTAAGGGAAAATATGATTAGTGCACGTGTTACACGATAAAATACTAATTTTGAATTTGGTTAAACCAAATATATAGTTTTAATGCCTTGTTTTTGAATTTGGAAAAAAAAATGCGTAAGTGAAATGCAATTTGTGTAAGTAAAGGAGTGACATAGAACGCATAAGTGTGTTTGGTGATAAGTTTGCAAAAATTGTGAATGTATTTTAATTGTTTTTTATGCATTAAATTGAATGATTATGAATCCTACCATAAATGATTTCGAAAATAAGATGAATTGAAAAAATACGAGTTTCTTTTGCCTATGGTACATTGTTAGGCTTTATAGATGTTATTATATCAGTTTATAGTAGTTAACCTGTTACGGATAAACGATGTAGAGCCAGCTCTATAAATAGTGGTTAATCAGTCGTGAGTAAGCGATATAAAACTAGCTCTGTTACTATCAGTCTATAGCGGTTAACCTGTTGTGAGTAAGCGATGTAAAATCAACTTTATAACTAGTAGTTAACCAGTCGCGTGTAAGCGATGAATGATTAGCTTCGTAACTTTATGTCTAGTGTACTATATGGTAAAAAAACTAGTAGTGGGCTATATTAAGTAAGAAAATTCATTAGAACAATAATGTTGCCAATATTTATGATAAAAGTAATTTGAGGAGCACCGTATAGTACCAATTCTAGTAGTTAACTTATTTTCAATAACAAAGTTTTCAAAAAACTTTATTACCACCACCAATTATTGATTAAAGAAAATGGAAAATGAAAAATAGAAACTTGTATATTATGAGTTTAATGTCAAAAAGCATTTCGAAATAACATTTCAGAACAATTAAAATTGTGTTTTACAAAATGTTATTATATTACCATATTTGATAATACACAAATAAATTATTGTGGCAAATATTTTACCACAAGCATTATTATTGTATGGGACTTTTTCCATTATATTGTTGTAAAAAGTTTAATTTTTAATAAACTGATTAACACTTACTCGGTTCGTTTAGCTCACCCTTATCTTTATATTTTCAAACAAATCATCTTAGGCATGCTTACAAATGCTGCAATAATTGAGACTTAGCTGCATAATTAGTTGTATCGTCAAATGCTGTTGTACTTGTGTGAATATTTGTGGGATTGTAAATATCAATAAACTATGAAAGTTTTGATCCTTAATGACATTTTTAATATGTTAAAAATTATATGTTTGTGATTGTTTGTAATATGGACTTGAGATCTCATTCCAAAAGTTGAGCTGTTATATGAAATACGATAAGTGTTTTAAAATGTGTAATTCGATCATGTTAAATATGAAGAAAGTAACTCTTTACAAGATGCCTCTAATTCGATCATGTTAAATTTTAAAAAAATAGTCTCTCGAGGCCGAAGAAGAAAAGCTGGATTAACAAGTGTTTTGACATAAAAGCTTCAAGGTTCTGCTTTGCCTGATAAGAAGGCAAACTTATCCTTCTATCAATTGCCTGTTTTAAGGATCGTCAACATGGAACACTAATTCCTCGAGTTCAAGTTGCATCATCCATAATGACTCCCACCAGATCTCCAAGTCAGAAATCGAACTTCTACATCAAAAATTTGAAGGATTCTAAGATGGAGAAGACGTGAAGCCCATACTTGAACGAATTGCCCCACATCTCCAGCTTAATAGGATCTATTTACATAATTTCCTACGAAAGCATTCGCTCCCAAAACCCCTCTACCTACGGAAATCGATTCACTCCAAGAGGCAACAGAAAGCACAGCATTTGTTAAACGGTGGGGATGCCATTTAAGTAGTCTCCATTTCACAACAACTTACATTTGCAAAAAAGTAGCACTGAATCAATCACAATCCTAAGAGAGTTCTTACTGGAACCAAGTAACAGGAGTAGAGGAGGTGTTGGGGGGGAGATGAGGCATCATGCAGTGTTGTTGCTGCCAATGTGGTATGGGATTGAATTCGCGGCTTTGCTCTATGCTACTACAATTTTTATCTTCAATTTCCATTTCTTCAGCCTCCATTGCCTCCTCTGGTGTATCTGTTTCTGGACGAGCATTCACAAGGATGGGTGCAGGATTTCTCCACGGAACAACTGCCAGGGACTTCTTCCTTTCATCGCCTTCTTCTTCTTCCTCTAATCTTATTTCAGAAGAACTACCTGAGCGCAGAAACTGATCTGCAGGAATGGGGAAAAATACACGCGCAGAACGCCATTTTATAAATTAGTATCGGGTTGCAATTAAAATTGTAATTTAACAGTGAACCAAATTCAACGGAAGAATCAAACCGAGCAGGGGATGGGAAGGGATACCCTTGAAGTTAGAGATGACGTCAGAGTCCAGAGTAACGGAGAAATTGGAAGGGGAAGATTGGTGTACGAAGTAAGTATTAACAGGCCTGAACACAACGATCGCTCTCTCTAGGTTTTCTTCATCGTCATTCTCCTCTTCCTCTTCTATTGTCATGCTGCTGCTGTTGTCGTTGTTAATTGAACGATTCTCTGCCTCTCTATCCTCCTCCATAATTGGCGGTAGCTCCACATCCTAAAACACAATCATCCATCCATCAGCACTAATCCCAACAAAATCATAAGAGGAAATTTAGAGAAAAAAGTAAATAAACAACAAAAAGCACCAGGCGGCGAATCTTGCGAGCGGGAGAGGACAGAGAGAAATCGGAGAAGTCTTCGCTAACATCTTCGACATCTTTCCTCTTCATTCTCAACATTCTCTTCATCTTCATCGTCAGGTATTCTTCTTCTCCTCTGCTCATCTTTACTTCAGTTTTATGAGATTATATCGATTTCTACTGCTCTTGGGTGGAGGAGAGAATCGATGTTAAAAAGAAGATCGAGGAAGAGTTGTGGTGTTTTATCTCAATTATAAATCATAAAAGAAAAAAGAAAGATGTTTCTTTGACTGTCTAGAGGCATCCAGAAACCTCGCTACTCTTCCCCTCACTCACCACCGTCAGCGTCCAAGAACTCGATTTTACTCTTTTGCCCTTTTATCTTTATATAATTATTATGTACCCATTAAATCGCATTGATATGACGCGTGGAAGAGCCATCCATACTCCGTAGTGTACTTGGACAAGTATATTTATATATAAACTCTAGTTGGTATAGTCTTACATTACTTGACTCTTACTAAATTTAACTTAAACATAATTTTAATATCTTTCCAGAATTTAAAATCCACCAAAAATATATATTTCAAATAAGGCACTGGGATATCATGTAATTCGTTCTTAAGTTTGTTTAGAAAATCTTCTATCACACCAACATACTTGCACTCTAGCCTATGCTAGCACTCCAACCGTGTCTTCTCCTCTATAGTTTTTGAGATAAATATATCTTAGCATACAATCATGTGTTAAGGCAGTTTTCACTTAAAGTGGTCAAAGAAATGCATGTGCTTTGTCCTTACTGCTACATCGAGCCAACCCTAACGAGAAAAAAGAGCTGCAACGTTAAGTTGATAACCTCATTAACAAAGTTTTGGTTAGAGAATCGTTAAGTTCATGTGTCGTGCTTGTCATACGTGTACATGAGAAAGATGAAACTTATGGCCTGATTGGTACACTGAAATAGAATGGCTATTCTTGATATATTCCTAACTTATTCTTAAACCTGTATTTAGTTAAAAAGATAATTAGGAATAACTAATCCTAGGTAAAAGCTATTCTTCAAATTTGAAGAATAACCAAACTTCACCTCAACCTATCTTTAACTAATCAATCAATAGTTAAACTTATTTTATTATTATCATCATTTAATAATAACAACAATAATAAGGTTAATGATAAGAATAGTAGTAGTAGTAATAATAATAAAAATAAATAAATAAATAAAATAACAAATAATAATAATAGTAATAATAATAAATAAATAAATAAAATAACAAATAATAATAATAGTAATAATAATAAATAAATAAATAACAACTAATAATAATAATAATAAGGTTAATAATAATAATAATAAATAAATAAATAAATAAATAAATAACTAATAATAATAATAACAAATAAATAATAATAATAATAACAAATAAATAATAATAATAAATAAAATAACAAATAATAATAATAGTAATAATAATAACAACAAATAAATAATAATAATAAATAAATAAATAACAAATAATTATTATTATTATTATTAAAATAACAAATAACAATAATAGTAATAATAATAATAACAAATAAATAAATAAGTAATAGCGAATGTGTGTTGATTGTCATATTGTTAACAAAATAACTATTAAATATCGACACCCAGGATTAATAATATGTTAAAAGACTTGTTTGGTGCATGTCTATTTTTGAAAATTGACTTAAGAAATGGTTATTGTCAAATTCGCATAAAAGACAAAGATGAGTGGAAAACAACATTTAAAACCAAATTTGGACTTTATGAATGAATGGTTATGTCCTTTGGTTTGATAATGCTTGTTAGACCCCGATTTTTGAGTGACATTGAGAAATATTAAGTGAAAGTAAATGAGTGGTTTTATATATATATTGTGAAATAAAAGTAATTATGCTTTGAGGAAATTCATAAGAAAAGAATGATTTTGATTTTGATACCTTCGGGCTTTGAGTAGATTGGTATGGTTTATGAAATTAAAGTGGATGAGTTGATTGAAATGAAGTTAAATAGCATGAATTAAAAAGAAAAAGTGTGAAAATATGAAAAGTTTGACTTTTTGACCTTTGAGAGTTGACTTTTGATTTAGGCAAAATTTGAGAAAATGGTCTCTGGAATCGGGTTCCAACAGATATTTGGTACTTGCCTTCGATTCGAATCCGCTTTCGATTTCGTCTTCGCAATTTTGTATCCGATTTTTTCGTTTTGTTTCTCTTCATGATTCGATAATTTCGTTTCGTTATTCCGCTTTCGTTCCGTTTCTCCGTTTTGTGATTCTTTTGCATTTGTCCGCTATCTTTCGCTCTTCTTTTTCCGGTTGAGATCCGGTTCCCGGATCGGGTCTCAATACTACACCTATTCGGAAGACAAGTTTCACGACTAATTGGTCCTAATGATCTTGATCTTCCAAAACCTAACCTATCTCTTCAACCTCCTACCCTTATAATAATTGAACCAGATGTCATATCTTCAGATACATATACTACGACTGTTGGTTTTGAAGTCGTACAATAAAAGCCTGATGAAGATATTGAAGAGAAAATTGATTATCTGTGTGTTTCTGTTGGTGACTTGCGTAAAAAAGTAGAGGATTTTCGACAAGATATCAAGTCACTTCGCATTGAGATGAGAGAAATGTTTTCTGAATTTTTGAAGCATCTACACCCATGATCTTTTTGATCAATAACAAATAGGGGGAGAAAGGAAAAAAAGAAGAAGAAATGACAAAGATAGGGGGAGAATAGAACAAGAGAAGAGAAGGAGAACAGAACAGAAGAAGAAAGATAAGAAAATGAATTTTCTATGATTATTTGTTATCATCAAAAAGGGGGAGATTGTTAAGTCAAAATGAATTTATGATTAATTTTGATGAAAACCAAATAATGATGAAGGAAGCGAAAATGAGATGCAAAGACAAAAATGAGACGCAAGCGAAAATGAGATGGAATCAAAATGAGAAGGAAGCAGATAAAAATGAGACGGAAAAAATGAGGCGCAAAGACAAAAATGAGACGGAAGTGAAAATGAGATGCAAAGATAAAAATGAGATAGAAGTAAAAATGAGATGGAAGAAAAATGAGACGGAAGCAGATAAAAATGAGACCGAAGCAAAAATGAGACGAAAGCAAAATGAGACTAAAGCAGATAAAAATGAGATGGAAGCAAAAATGAAACGGAAACAAAATGAGATGGAAGCAAATAAAAATGAGACGGAAGAAAATGAGACGAAAACAAAATGAAACGCAAAGCAGAAGCCAAAAATGAGACGAAAGAATCTAAGACGAAGAACCAAATCAGTTTGAGTTAGTTACAGAACTCAATTGAATAACCGTTTCTTTAAAGATCAAGAAACAAGAAGAAAGAAGCAG
>JAJMLV010000008.1:51486745-51499205 GCA_027123465.1 Erythroxylum coca
CATTTGTATTTGAATGTCTTAGTGGCTGTTTACTAATATTAATACTAGCATGCTGATAACTAAGAAGGGTGCTAACAAGTAACATATGATACGCAGTTCTCACCCTTCAACACAAGCATTCTATTGTTTCAATGTAAACTTTAACTTCCAACATTAATGAATCCAGAGGGCGATAATAGATAGTATGCAGATATGACTATTTATAGACACTGCATTGTATGGCCTTCAGGACAAGACTGATTTAGAAGTTACTTTCTTTTTTTCTTGATCTAAAGGTAGAGGGTCCAACATCTCCTGAAGAAATGCTCATGATTCTACAGAGAGTGATTGAAGAAAGTGCCCCTGTTCTTGTTGCTGCAAGGCTTGATGCTGAAGAAAGAAGGATTAACATGCGCTTAAGGGAAGAGCAGGACTCTGCTTACAGGGCTGCCCTTGAAGCTGATCAAGTATGATATTTCCTATTTTCTTATTCTGTACATGCGTATGGTTAGATTACATAGAAAAAGTTTTCCCTTGAACTTTCTTCCCTAGGTTAAGTGTACGGATTACTTAGCTTATTGTTTCTCTATCTTCCGTCCCTGGCACATTCAGGCTAGGGAACGACAAAGGAGAGAAGAGCAAGAGCATCTAGCAAGGGAAGCTGCTGAAGTGGAGAGGAAGCTCAAGGAAGAAGAAGAGGCTAAAGAGAGAGCAGCACGTGAAGCTGCAGAAAAAGAGGCTGCTCGTGCGAGAAAGCGGGAGGAGAAAGCCTTGTCACTTGGTGCTGAACCTCAAAAAGGGCCTGATGTAACCCAAGTAAGTCCCTAACTCTTTTGATTTTTGGTTTCTCGGTATATCTCTTTGTTGACATATTAGGAATGACATATTAGGAATGTGTATAATTAGGATTCTTCCGTTATTATTCTTCCTTAATTAGTTCTTCCTTAATTAGGATAGTTTGTTCCTATATATTCATGTGTATATACCTTGTAAAGATATCAATATAGAATGAAAAATCCTTCACCTACCCATATGGGTACAAACAGAAAGGGAAAAAGAACATGTAAAATTAGAAAAACCAATAAAAAGAAGTCTCGTCAGCGTGCCTCCGAAACATAGTGTATCAAAAACATGCCAATAATTCGATAAAACAGATAAGTCAAGTCAAAGTACTCAGTGCACAAAGCCTCTTGTTTTGTGGGAATCTAAGGAAGGTCATCAATGAACACAACCATACCCTTGTATTTTTACAAAGAAGCTGTTTCCATGATTCGAACCTGTGATCTTCTGGTCACAAAAAAACAACTTTTACCAGTTGCTCCAAGGCTCTCCCTCAATTCAATAAAATAGATATATATTATAAAACCTAGGGCTGATGGAAATTTTCAGTGTATTGGAATCTAGGATTTTAGGGCTGAAATTTATAAAATTGAAGAATTAATAGAAAAGATAGATATAAGAACGACTCCTTGGGAAAAGATAGACATAAGAATCACATCAATAAACTTCTTTGACAGAGTTTAGAAATTAGTCCTAATATCTAAGAATCACTTTTAAAAGAATAAAGAATAAAGTTCCATATTTTAAAAAATCAATTTATCTTATTCGTTAGTTAAAATGCATACATGTATACCTAACAAAAGTTACTAAACCCTACTCCAAATGGAATAGGAATTCCAACTAAATAACTAAAATAGGTATAGAACACTTCTCTAACAAAGATTTCAGCAGACTTAAAGTCTAAACTAATAAGAATAAATTAAAATAGAAGTACTTGAATTTCTTTCTCAATAAAGGAAAAATTAATAACTAAGAAATAACTAAATTTAGATTTTGGCTCAATGCAACATTTAGCCCTTTACAAATTAATGAAGGAAATGAAACTCCAACATTATGCTGAGCACGAATTCTTAAAATTTAAGAAATTAAGTTTATCACAAATTTAGCTCTAGGAACAACCAAAGAAAAAAGAAGAAGAAATACCTTTCCACTAAGTTGAGAACTTAAATAGAAAATAAAGAAAATTTAGTTACCTTGTATATTTTATACACCTCTGGTTCAACTGTTTGATCAGAAGTGCAACGGGGTCATTTGCAAAGTAAAGGCAAAATGGGGAGAAAGAGAAAAAGAAGCATAAATTTAGGATACTTGCCATTGCACAGGAGTGGCTCCATCTTCTGATTTCCCAAAGTTCTATGGATTAGATATAACAGAAAATAGAAAAACAAATGTTACAATAAATTCTTCGATTGATTAATAGAAAAAAAAGGAAAATAATTAAGAGCTATATATTTATCAGACTATGATCAAGGCAGGCCTACTAGCCATAAAGAAAAATTGACTATTGCAAGGTGAAGATTTGTCATATAAGTTCTCACATTGTACTATTGATAATTTAACTAGTCACTATGGAAACAAGACCACTATCTACAAACTTCAAATGAAAATGAACTAAAACCAAAAATCTCCAAAAGAAATGAACTGATAATACCAAATGTGCAGCCCTTTTGGAATCTTCAAATGTCCTTCTGTTTGGAATCTCCAAATATGCTATTGTTAAGAGCATTATGTTCATGGCGTATAAACTTTACACACATGGTACTGTTTCCGATTTCCTCTTATTAAAAGTTGACTAACTAGAGTTAGAAAGTTGTCCCCTAATACCCTCGCATGCAAATGAGACTACATTACAAAGTTGTCCAGTATCAACAAGGGACTAATAACACACGTCCTATAATAGAAGGAAAATGTGGAAGAGCGATACTTTCAAGCAACAACAAAATTTTGGGAAAGAAAAAGAGAAGCAGAAAGAATGAAATGATTGGATATTTAGGACAAAAAAAGGAAGATGCAAGGAACAGGAGGTCCAAGTCCAAAGATAAACAATAATCTTACAAAAACAGGTTTGCTAGGTTTTCAAGCTGTTGATACTCATCTGGATCCTAATTTGAAACTTGATATTTTTAAAGCTGAAGATGTGTTTAATTGGGAGAAGTTTTAAAGTCCAGTGTGGAAATTAACTTACTTGTCTAATACCTATCCTCGTATCATTTTTGCTACAAGTATGGTTAACCAATATATGTACTCACCTGGATAAGGACATTTTGATGCAGTTTATAGGATATTAAGATACCTTAAAGGATCTCTTGGAAAGGGTCCTATGTTTCAAAAATGTAACAACTTAAAAATAGAAGTCTATCCAAATGTAGACAGGGCTAGTTGCACCATTGATAGACAATCAACTTCGGGCTACTGAAACTTTATTGGAGAAAATCTTGTTACATAACTGAGCAAAAAATAGAATGTTGTGGCTCAAAGAAGAGTGAGGTAGAGTTCAGGTCCCTTGCCCATGGAATTTGCAAGGAAATGGGAATAAAAAGACCACTAGAAGACCTAAAGATCCTAGTAACACCTCCCCTGAAGGTCTACCATGATAACAAGGTCGCCATCACAATTGCTTAGAACCAGATTTTACAAGATAGAACGAAACACTTGAGGTTGATTAAAATTTTATCAAAGAGAATAAAAATTGGGTTAATTTGTGTTCCTTAAGTACCAACTATAGGTTAAATAGTCGACATACTTACCAAAAGCTATACAAGGTCAATTTGAAGTTCTGGTCAGCAAGCTAATTATGAAAGGCATCTTCAAGCCAACTTGAGGGAAAGTGTTGCAAGATTCACTTAATTATTAGCCTAGAATATATGATGATTTAATTGTAATCAACTGGGCTAGAATTAGGGTGATTTAGTTGCAATTTAATTTCCTAGAATAGCTCGTATAATTGTCAATTAACCTTTATTTTATACGATTTTTTCATTATTTAGGTGCCTTTCTTTTCAAGGATTCTTTCCTTATATAGGTAGTTGTACAACTATAAATCTATGCATCTTGTACTATTATAAAAAATATAATAAATAACTTTTACAATTCAAGTTCATAATTACTTCTTTTTAGTACATTCCATTCTTTTGTAGTCTTCCATTTACTCTAGTAAAGTGCAAGCAAACGATCTTTTGGCATATCAAGTGACTACTCAATTTTGAACCTGCTAAAATCACTAACCCACCTATTGCTCAAGTGTACTACCATAGGTCTTGGCCAAATGACTTGTCCTAATACAAATTAGGAAAGCATAACTATACACATCAATCATCCTAACTAATTCCCTTGATTAAGGCTTGATTCAATCTCCTATATTTACACACTATCAATATTAATATTGGTATAATTAATAGCAAATATTCTCCAAAAGTTTTCTCTTACAACACTAAAGTTACTAGTTTAGCTATATGACAAGAAAAGAAATTAGAAAATTTTGAACAAGATGAAGAAAACCACAAATCTTTCTAAAAGAAACCCATGGGAGAGATAATATGCTTGTAGATGAAATTCTCTTGTCTTTATACAATGTGAAGGTGAAGGTCCAAGAAAAAGAAGGAGATCGTGATTTTATCCACCCACAAACATAACCTCAAATAGATAAATGGATGGATAGGTAGGGATGAAAGGTAGGATGAATCAAAAAGCAAGAATGCCAATGTTCTATTCTAGGAATTACATGAATTGCATCTTTGGTTATTCTATCTTATATAAGTACATTCCAATCTCCTCGCTGTTTCTTTCTTTTATGAAAACCATAAATTAGCATTTCTGACAGAAGCAGTAACTTACAATGCAATAAGTATACCCTAAAAATGCCTAAAATTTTTATTTTCTAAAATGTCAAATCCATAATTGAAGAAATATCTTAATGCCATCATCGTAATGGGTCACATGATCAAACCAAAAACAACTAATCAGTAAGTATCAAGTTAGCATTCACTAGTGTTGCTGGCTTTGGGTGCTTTCAACTAATTCAAGACTATTAGATCATTATTTTGACATGATAATATTAACAAAAAACCACAAGATCTATTTTCTGCCAAATGCTATTATCCAAAATTAAAATTATGCATATTTAAGTAGGCCTGTAATGGATTATGGTCTAATCAAACTTAAAGGGCCTTAGATGTGAACAACTTTATGCTCTTTTGGCACCATTTATTTTAGAAGTTCTTGCACCTTTTACCTATACGAGCTTAATAATAAAAGAATATGCAAGCATCATGTATAGAAAATTAAATAAAAAGTGTGTATAACCATGATGGGAAGCAGAAAATTGAAGTATAGACACTTCAGAACCATCTAGTTAAAGAAGGGATGAACCATACTTAAGAAGTACACTTGCAGCCTCTCGACATTCTGCCACTCGAAGATTATATCCAGGGTTACTAGTTAAAGCTTTTCTCAAGCCTGAGAATGCCAATAATATTTTGTAGGACTTCTGCAACTTCAATGGGCGTACAAGCTTATGCTCTTTAGTCTAAAATAACAAATAATTCCAAAAACACAAGAAAAATATAAGTGTATCAAACAAAGTAGACAGTAGCATCATGTTAAATAACAGAACGATTAAAAGACAATAGAACTAAAAAATGATGAATAAAGTAATACATCAAAATTCTAGAAAATAAAGGGAAAAAAAAACCGAAGTGTGTCTATAATTCTTCTATCCAACCTGAAAAGGACCAAAGAAAATCTGATCTATGGAATATTAGTCACACAAATTAATCAAACTTTTCAGTACAGCAAAATACAAAGAAATTAAATCTGAACCTTATAATTGAGACTGAATTAAGGATTTGTTAGTTTATCAATATGAAAATGGAAAAGAATCCAATATTTACCTTGCAGTTCATACATGTTAGGCAACCATGGCGTGAAAGGAGTATTGCCGACTGATCCAGTATGCCATTTTTCAGACCCAAATATTCATTTTCTATAAGTCTGCAAATAAATCAGTAAAGCCTTGTCAACCATCTTTTCCTGCTTTTTAAAGAAAGACAGGCATTAAACTGATAGGAACCAGAAAAGAAGAAAAATAGAAGTAATTGAATAATAAAATTTTATTGATAAATTTGAGAGCAAGAATCTTAAACTCCCAAGTCAGTCCGTATGGAGAGGACTAAACTCCAAAACAAAGAAATTAATTTCTCTTGCTACTCACTTGCTCTAACTATTAGATATTTATAATGCTAGACTCCTAACAACTCATAATCTACTCCTAAGGATAATTCATAATTTATTCCTAAGGATAACCCATAATCTATTCCTAAGGATACGCAACAATAAAAGATAAAGCCAATTGGTAAAATAACATAATAGCTAAAATAATGGGATGTGACTACTGAATATGTGCTAGAATCAACTACTGATTGACTAAATCTTGGCCCATGTGATCCTTATGTGCTTTTCTAAATTTCCTCCTAAAATAAGTCTTAAGAAGTTGAGGTGGAGGTGTCGTATCACAAACACGTAATGGATGTTACACGCCAAATTTGGAATTGGCATTAACAATGCAGCTACTGATTTGCAAAAGATCGTGATATAACATCAAAGGCAAGGGCAAACATGCTGTAATGAGCTAACTAATGACAGCATCACGAAGTTGATAACGGGGCCTCATTTGTAACAATATCCATATTTTACACATTTATGGTCAAATGGGAATCTAATCCTATCTATTCAGTTCTCTTATGAATGAAAGTGATAAGCCTCCAGTTAAGCTTTTCTACTGAAGAAGAAAGAAAGGACAATATGTGGGGAGGGTTGTTATTTGTTAATTCTGCCTTATTACTTGTTTGTTTTTAGCAAGTTTCTAGAAGGTCGAGGTGGCATTTGTTAAGAGTGAAGTGAGTTCTCAGACTCCCACTGATTATAATCAAAATCTCTTACTGTCACCGTTAATGTAACTCTGTAATCCTCTAACTTTGATGAATAACAAACAAGATCTTGACCAAGCAAGGTAATTAGTTCCATTAAGTTTCACAGGGATTTAAAGTGAAGGATTATTAGAACTCGAAAGAAATACCTTTTCTCTGTCCATATGACAAACAAAATATGCCAATAGTTAGTAACAGACAGAATTCACAAACAAACAGAGGATTCCAACATGTTTCCTGACAAGCTACCAGAGTTGCGACACTGGTGGACCCAGAATCGAGGTGAAAAAATGGTTGGCGGGTGGCGTATGGAGCTCATGAGTGGTGGAGGCTAACTAGCTATAGCGGCGTGTTGGTGATGTCGACAGAGAGGGTCGTTGGTTGGTTCTCAAGTAAACTGGGTGGGTGGAGAAATTAAAAAACCTTGATTTTTGGGTGAGTACAAACTCAACTACAGTACTGTTCAGAACAAAGAAGAATAGCTAAAAAAAATTGGAGAGGAAAGAATAGGCTAGTAAATTAGACAAGATTCTGATGCCATTAAGAAAATAAATTAGAGAGAACTAAAAGTGTTTCTATTAGTGAATTGAAATTATTTATACAGAGAAATCCTATGGTTTATATACACAAGGCTTAGGACTATTTAGAAAACTATGGAAATCTCTCAATTACTATAGCTATCAATTCCTAAATGTATACAAGGAAACATTCAATTCTAATAACTATGGTAATAACTCTAGTCAATATGAAGATATGAAGAAAGGGGAAGTTTTGAGCGTGATTTTAAAGTCAAAGTTCAGCAACGAAGACAAGTTAATGCATTTGACTACTAGAAGCAACAATATGAATGTTCTTGAATGGGGTAGAGAAGCTATGTGGTTTTGTTATGAAACAATCTACAAATACAACAGCCAGGACTTATGATGTTATCCTCATTGCTAAGTCTATTTCAAAGAGATTGTAAGTCTACATAGATCACCTTTAATCATCATCTCCAATCGTGATGAGAAGTTTGTGAGTTATTTTTGAAAAACTATGTAAAAAGCACTAAACACTAAACATTAAACACTAAACACTAAACACTAAACTTCAGTTTTCAAGTTCTTTCTATCCTCAAACTGATCGATAAATGCGGGTGGTAAGTAGAAGCTTGAGGTACTTGTTACGATGTTTAGATGGAGACAATCTGAATCATTGGGACCTAATTCTACCTATAACAAAATTTGTATCCAACATTAGTAAGAATCTTTTTGGGATAGTTTCGAGAATTCAACCGAGGAAGCCTATTCATTGGTTCCTTTACCACAAACATCACGAGTTAGTGTTGAAATTGAAGATTTTACAAAATACATGAGGGATATCTTTGATGAGATGTAGTGAAAGAAAACAACCAACAACTTAACTTATAAAGAATATGTTGCCCAACATCTTCACCTGTTGGAATTCAAAGAAGATAATATGGTGATGGTAAGGATTTGTTCACATTTTCCAAAAGGAAAATATAAAAACTCCATTAACAAAATGTTAGACCTTATAAGATTATCAAGAACATAAGTGGTAGTGCTTATGTTTTACAATTACCAAGTGATATGAAGATTAATCCTATCTTTAATGTTGCAGACTTAACTATTATCATAGATGTAGTTATGAGAATCCCAAACCATTCCTCATCTTAAAAAGGAGATAGAGGATGCTCTTGATAAATAAATTGTAGCCACAAGAGCTGGTGTGTGTCAACGATTTCTTATCAAGTGAAAAGGAATATCAACTTTTGATAGCACTTGAATTTTATAATATGAATTTCAAAAGTTGAATCTAGATTTATCTGAGCAGTATTTGTTACATTCTACATCGATGACGACTTCAAATTAGATGTGGAGAATTGATGAAAAAGAGTAAAGTTTATAAATGAAATAAAAGAATACAAATTAGTTAACTACAAGCTTTAATTTGGTGGAATAAAAAGTTAAAATTTGAGTTGACAACAAGGACAACAAAGGCTAAAATTTAGTTTATGCTAAAATTCATTATTAGATAGGAAGTAGTAAGTGAAGAAAGAGGACAAAGTAATTCTTTCTTAATCTTTCTCTGAATAGTACAAGGAATATATAGGACAATACAGCCCTAATTACCTCCTTAAATTAGGAAGAATCTAAATAAAATCTCAACTAATTATCTATAGAGAATCAGTTAAAGATAATTAGTTGATTATTTCTATAATTTCAATACTCCCTCTCAAGTTGGTGCATAGATATTGATCATGCCCAATTTGCTTACATAGAACTCAAAATTCTTAGTAGCCCTTTCGTGAAGATACCAGCAGCTTGTGTTGTAGTACGCAAATGAGTCCACTTTCAAGTTTTTTTTTTTTTACGAAGTGTCTGTCAATCTCCACATGCTTCGTCTGATCATATTGAAATGAATTGTTGGCAATACTAATAGCTGCTTTGTTATCACAAAACAACTTCATTAGGTGCTCCACTAGTTTCTTAAGTTCTTTCATTACTCTTTTAAGCCAAATTATTTCATAAATTCCTTAAGCCATTGCCCTATATCTTGCCTCCGCACAACTTCTGGAAACCACACTTTGTTTTTTACCCTTTCAGGTTAAAAGATTTTCCTACAAATATGCTCAATATCTAGAAGTTGATCTTCTGTCAATAAGAGACCCTGCCCAATTTGCATCAATGTAGACTTCGACACTCTTTTGATCACTCTTCTTGAAGAATAATCCTTTCCTTGGAATTCCTTTTAAGTATCTTAAGATTCTGTACATTGCTTCCAAGTGTTCTTCATACGGAGTATGCATAAATTGGCTTACCAAACTGACAACAAAGGAAATATCTGGTCTGGTATGAGATAAATAGGTTAGCTTCCCTACCAGTTGTTGATATCGTCCTGTTTCTATTGGAACTCTTTCCTTAACTTCACCTAGCTTTGAGTTGAATTCCATAGGAGTATCTGATGGTTTACATCTGCTCATCCCAGTTTCTTCTAGACGGTCCAGGATATACTTCCATTGGGTGATTACTATGCCCTTCTTAGATCTAGCAATTTCCATCCCTAGGAAGCATCTAAGATACCCCGTGTCTTTGATTTCAAACTCCTTTGAGAGATTCTTTTTAAGAATTTTAATTTTCTCAAAATCATCGCCAATGAGGATAATGTCATCTACATACACAGTTCTGCAAAAGTTTTTATGAATAGAGTATGATCAACTGCCCCTATAAGAAACCTTAAGACTTCACAAATCTTACAAATCCTAAGGATTATTTCTCAAAGAAAATACACCTTAGATCTATTGAAGGAAACAGGAAAATTAGGTTGTCGACCTGCAAGCACACCACTAGAAAGAATTGGAAGCATAAGGTTTATGAAGATAACCCTCCAACAAACAAGGAAAGTTATCCACGTTTGGTGGGAAAATTGATCTACCTATCACTTACTAGGCTCGACATTGCCTATAGTGTTAGTGTGGTCAGTCAGTTTATGCATGCACCTATTGAGAGACACCGAGATGTAGTAGATCAAATTCTTAGGCACTTGAAAGGAACACTTGGAAAGGGTCTTCTATTCAAAAAGAGTGAAATCCAAGAAATATTAGGATTTGCATATGCAAATTGGGCAAGGTCAGTTGAAGATGCTAAGTCCATTACAGGCTATTGTACAAAGTTTTGGGGAAATCTTGTTACATGGTGAAGTAAGAAACAAATTGAAGTAGTGCTGAAGCAGAATATAGGGCAATTGCACAAGGTATTTGTGAGTTAATTTGGCTAGAGATTGCTATCAGATTTAAATTTCCCATTGGAGCGTCCTATGAAGTTATATCGCAATAGTAAATCAACTATTGCAATTGTTCATAACCCTATAAAACATTATCGTATGAAGCATGTTCGGATTGATAGAAATTTCATCAATACAGAGATTGAAAGTGGGAAGATCAGTTTGTCCTATGTGCCAATTGAATCACAAGAAGTTGATATTCTCACTAAAGCATTACTTAAGTCTGGTCTTGAATCAAATGTATGCAAGCTGGGAATGTTTGATTTACATTCACCAGCTTGAGGGGGAGTTTTGGAAAGTTGACTAAGATTGCCTAAATTAGTGGGATCCAAAATTAATTTCCAGATTTTTAATGATTTCCATTTATTTACTTCCAGATTTCTAGGCTGATTTTTCTAGATATTCTTTAATGTAATCCCTTAATTATTTCTTCCTCCTACTGTATATATTTGTAGAGACTGATTAATGAAAGGTGTGAAAAAGATTATTCACATAATCCTTTGTTTCAAGGATTAAGTTTTGAATGGACCTTAGATATATGCACAAAAACAGTACATCTAAAAACTTTCAAAGGTAGAGCAGAAACAACTAATTGTTTGGAAATGATTTGTGAAACACATCAAGAGAAGAAACATAGTTTAAAACACGGCTTGGCATTCTATTGATTAAGTAAGAAGCAATTAACACAACCTCACCCCATAAGTATTTAGGAACATTCATACAAAACATCAAGGCACTGGAAATTTCAAGTAAACATTTATTTTTCCTCTCAGCAATTCCATTTTGTTGAGATGTGTCAACACAAGTTGTTTGATGAACAACGCCTTCATCTTTCAAAAAAGTGCCAAGACTTGCTTTGAAATATTCAGTACCATTATTAGAACAAAGAATGCTAATTTTTGAGTGAAACTGTGCTTCAATCATAGTATAAAAAGTTTGAAATATTTGGGAAACTTCAGATTTTTCTCTTAACAGATACACCTAACAAAGTCTAATGTGATCATCTATAAAGGTCACAAACCATCCTTTACTAGAGATTGTTTTAGCATGCTAAGGCCCCCAAACATCACTATGAATCAAATAAAAAGGTTTAGAAGGCTGATATGTTTTAGAGATATAAAAAATTTTATGATTTTTTGATAAAATGCAATGTTCACATTGAAGTTTTGAGCAATCAACACATTTAAACAAATGAGGCATCATTTTATTGAGACACAAGAAGCTAGGATGGCCTATCTATCATGCCAAAGAAAAATTAGTTCCTTAACAGGGGTAGAACAGATACTATTGAGGCATTGAGCTTCTTTATGCTTGGAGTCTTCCTCAACAAAGTAGTAGAGACCATCTATAAGTTTAGCACTACCAATCATCCTCCTCGTAGTCTAATCCTAAAACAAGCAATGAGAATTAAGGTAAGTGACAGTACAATTAGATTCCCGAGTAAGTTTACTAATGGATAGAAGATTGCACCTAAGTTTAGGCAGATGAAGGACTGCTTTAAGACAAATATTAGGAGACAAGTGAATCAACCTTTTCCAGCTACAGGAGAAAAAGATCCCATAGACTGTACAAATTTTTCCATGACCAGAATAGGGATTGCAAGTATGAAATAGATGAGAACAGCGTCAGACATAGCTGTCTGATAAGCAATGGATGGAAATCAGGTATTTTTTTATTGATATATAGCTATAGACTCGTGGAATATTCCACGAGAGCTAAGCTACCAGCCTAATGGCCCTTTCAGCAACAGCCGAATACAATGAGATTTTTCCGATCCCCTCTACTACCCTCCCTCATCCTTTACATAGTACCCTCTCTCTCTCTTCTAACTAACTTCCCTAACCGTTTGATGACCCTCCCCTCTAGATTCTCCTAGAATATGTCAACATGGGTTTGAGGCCCATGTTCTCCCTCTTTCTCCTAGAATAATCACT
>JAJMLV010000008.1:52029021-52043044 GCA_027123465.1 Erythroxylum coca
AAATTAGTAATTAAATTATAAATAATTTAAATATGTAATGAAAATTTAATTAAAAGGCTTTAAATATGTCATATTAAAAATATAGAAAAAAACCGAGTGAGTCTATTGACTATAATCATTTAGAAGAAACTGGGCAAGTGAAGAAGTTACTTGTGAGATTGAGGAAAGCGCAAGACATCATTTCCTCCATTTGTTTGATCATTCAGGTAATAATTTCGAGAATAAAATTCTTTAAGGGGAGAGAATTGTTGGACCCCGAACTTTTTTTAGAAGTTAGAATTATTAAATAAGAAATTGTTAGTGATTCGTTATGAGTAAAAAAAAAGAGAATTCTTGAATTTGAAATAATATATAAGATTTAGGTAGTTAATGTAGTAAGTTGATGATGAGTGGGTATATGTGTGTATGTTCTGTTATTAATGTTCATGATCAATCATGGACTATATTTGTTTATGGATGATATTGAGTTTAAATGAAAGTTGAGAGGAAGAATAGTGATTGAGTATGAAAGTTGAAAATGCAGAAAAGTAACAGAGCATGAATAGGTTGATTATGAATTCTTAGTTTTTGATGATTTTTGACTAAACTTGTATATTTTGGAGTAGTATGACATTATGGTGAACAAGTTGATTGAAATGGAGTAGAAAAATTAGAAATAAAAAATTGAAGTGTTGGATTTTGGAAAGTAGAAGTCTGAAAAATCTCTGAGAACGAACAGTTGAGAGTTGAATTTTCGATCTAAAATTTTTGTGATTTTTCTGAGTTGATCTAGAGAGATTTTGATAAAATAATCTTCATGAAGTTGTAATTTATCTTTCTAGCTTTCCAATAGTATATAGCATGAGATTTTTGGACATCTGAGTTGAGAGATATGGTTATTAGAAGTTGGTGACGCTGCATAGGATAAATTGTCGGGATAACTTCATTGTTTGAAAATTTTGACCCTTATAGAGATAGAAATTGTTTTTACATTATATCTATGAAAGATGGAGATCTTTTTTTTAGCTTTCCATTGATATCAAATTTGCAAAATTTGAAGTTCTAGATCAAAAGTTATGGAGTTTAGAAATTAGGATATCTGAGAAGAAGAAGAAATGAAAAAGCACTGTAAAAGCACGACGGTGACTTTTAAGACCTTAGGCCAAAAGCACAAGGGTGACTTTGAGGGCCATCCAAAAGTCATCGTCATGCAAAAGCACGACAACAACTGTTGGAACCCCTCCCCGGTGAGTCGCGTGCCCGACGTCCTACGTAATATCTGGACGCGCATCTCACGAAGGAGGAATTCCTCACCACGAAAGAAACTTCAAATCGAACTTAATTTAACGTCATCCGAACAAAACTTGATAAATTCACCCTAATTATCCTCCAATAAAATTGACTGCTTAGGGCCCATAACTAAATCCGAATCGTAAGCTAAAATGAAATTTCATATTTCTAGGTCAATTAGAATCAGAAATCGCCGCAATCGGATCTCTATAGCTCACAAAATCGCCCGAAAACGAAATTACATGCAAAACCATCACGTAATTGACTCGCTTTAATACTATCCGTAAAGTCCGACCAAAACCTGACACTCTCATTTTACTAAAAAGGGGTATAAAATTTTTTTAGAAATCCAATGCTTCGAAAATCGTGAAAATCGGAGGTCAAACGGAAGAAAGACAAAAAAAATAAGAAAAATGACTTTATTTATCATTTTTATTAAATCAGAAATTAAAATGAAAAAAAAATATTCAAAACAGTGTCGCACTCAGCAGAGGCGGCAGCATGACTCACGAGGCTAGTGGTAACTAATGACTACTGCCTACGTGCGGGAGATTGGAGAATGAACGATGAAGCTAGGGTTGGGCAAAAAGGAGAGAGAGAGAGTAGAAATGAGAGAGTGGTCTATTGCATGAGTGGAGTTGATTTTGTTACGTTTAATTGCTTTTTCCATAAATCAGTCCCTAAACTTTACAATATCTACTAACCAGTATTTGACCAATACCAGCCGAGACTAGCCAGTACCAAACTTCAAAATTTCTTATCATTTTTCGGTCGGTACAATATGAAATTCACCTCATTGTAAGGTAAACAATAGACAACACTTAATAGATATATTAAGTCTTCTTTTTTAATTTTAGTCCTCAAACTTTTAAAAGTTATAAAAGTTATTGACATTTATCAATACTCTCAATAATGACCGATACTAGGAAAAATTGTACCGATTGATACCAGGAGAAATCGCCAGTACAATTTATACATTTTCTTACTGTTTTCCAACTGAATCGATACGAAATCCATAATCCTAGTTTCAGAAGATAAGGTGGAATTATATATATACTTTCTGTTTCGACTATAAACTAGAAATAAAGATAAGATAATAAGGTAAAGAAACGTACCATAGCTGCAAAAGAAGAAAACACAAACATGAAGAACATAGAATGAAACTCCCAATGGCATTGATTTCCACGTGCATAGATGTTCCAAGTTTAAGTAGTGCCTTTGTGATTGAAAAAACAAGAACAAAAAGAACCTGGAACCAACTCCTATTTGTGAATATTACAGTAAAAAATAAACGTCTCATCTATTCTCAATTTCTATTCCTGTGTAACGCATTTAGAAATAACTTGTAAGCAATTATTCCAAAATTTGATGGACACAGAAAACATTTTCCATTCCAAATCACGAAAATTGATATCAATCTAAACAAACTTTTAACTTGAACTTATCAAATTCAGCTCTCGACTTGGTTTGTCAAATTGTGACTCAATGGCAAGTCGTCAAGCCAATCCCCATAAATGCGATTGATATTCTTGGGTCCTTTCCATTTCAACAAGCACTTCTTACCCTTCCCTTCTTCACTTGAAATAGCTACACTTGCCACCGTGCTTGGAGATGCATTATAAGCAACAACTGGTGGAGGTTTCATCAAGACAGAGCTTGCATTCCCTGCTTCTCCTTCTGTGCGTCCACCATGAACTTGTAACTCTAATTTCAACAGAAAATTAGCTGTTTTACTACAAGCAGCTCACTATCAATAAAATGCCATGAACTTAAAAACTCAAATGTCAACAGAAACTTATCTTGTAACAATAACAATAAAAAAAAAAGCAACTGCCAGTACCTGCTTGCCCATGAGCAAAGTGACATTTATCGCCAAAGGGACAGTGACCCGTTGTCTCCCACTTGGTACACAACTTCGTCTTCCAGTACACGGGCTTCACATTCACTCGATAAGCATCGGCAACATAAGCATTGTTGACATTTCTATTAACTTCAACCACATTACTTCCTCCGCTTCCCTGATTAATAGGCTGACTAGTTGTCCCAATACTGATTGCAGAACTTTCCCTGAATCTCCCCCCATCGTCCCTAAACTTAGCAGGATTCTCATGAAGAAAATTACACCTATCTCCATAAGGACATTCCTCTCCATTGTAGAATTTCTTGCATAGCTTCATTTTATGGATTATGCTTTGATCATCATCCCAATTTGGCCCAGATCTATCCTCTTCAATCCTTCCACCAACTCCTACAAGTTCCTGCCAATTGGGTGGGGGCTGCCTCAAATCTTGCATACCATGAGCGAAGTTGCAATTTTCACCATTCCTACATGCGCCATTCCTAAACTTTGCGCATATCCTGGTTTTAAAAAAGATTTTGGCTATTCCTTTATTCACTGGTACATTGGTTGGTAGGGACATCCTAGAGTTGCTATCCTCAGAATTTTTGGGTCTCTTGTAAGGAGGATGGCTCTGATCAAATTGTGCAAGTGCACCAAATTGGTCATCATTGTTCATTGAGAACTGAGGCCAAACGTCTATTACATCACTGCCTGATTGATATGAAGGCAGCGATTGAATAAAGGGAGACTGGGAATCGGAGTGACTCATATTGATTCAAGGCTCGGATTAAAGTTGAACCCAATAAATTTATATTAAATCTCTCAATCAAAACAAAAAAGGGAAATAGAAAAAAGAACGAGATGAGATTTGGAGAAATATAGAGTAATCGCACAAACAAACCAGATGTCTCTCTCGTGAGATGCTGGGAGCCAAAATCGTCGTCGTCAAATCCACAGTTACACCTATCTCCAAGAAGAACGCGCTCCCCAAAATTAACTTCAAATCCACAGTTCTATATTTATGGAAAGAAAAAAAAGAGGAATGGGAAATGTATTGTACTGGAAGAGAGACGGTTGAGAAACCCTAGCCGCCAAATTGCGGCGGTAAGACAAAGTGTTGTGTTTTTCTTCTTCTTTTTTTATATTTTTTAAAATTTTACATGCAATTCAGAAGGTATGTCAGTCAATGCGTAAAATTCGTAAGCCAAAACGTCACTTGAACAAACGGTATCGTCGTTCGATACAAAGTAAAATAAACGGTTTCGGCTGACGGCTAAACTTTGTCCTTGTAGGCGTCCTATTTTTACAAATTGTTCTTTTTGAAATATTATTTTTACAAATTGTTACAAAAAAGTTTTAATCGACTTTGATATTTAAGTACATAGACTTTAGATGCTATTTATTTGTACATTAGCATTTTTAAAACTATTTTAACTGCCTTAAGTCTCCTCGCCCAATTGAATACCCTTCTATTTGTAATTACTTTATGATTAGAAATATTTTTAAAATTAACCAAATACAAAAGAAATTCCACATTTAATCATACAATAATTTATTATTGATTTTTTAATCTAAATTGTGTAATACAACTTTGAAGTAAAACAGAATTCAAAAGTTTGTATTACTTCCTTTTGTATGCTTCCTATTATTGTAGAAAATAATACACATAAGTTTTTGCTTATATAAACATCTTTTTTGGGGAGAATTTTTTAATCCCATTATCACCAAACAATACATCTTTTTGTACCTTTCTATATATAAGATGCAAATTAGACATGGAAAGATTCCTCGTGAAAAAACAAAATCTGCCACTAAAAAAAGAAATGAATTGGTTAAAAGAACCATACAAATGAATTCATAATATTACAAGGTTGTCTCACTTGACTTTATTCCTTGTATGTATAAAAGAATCGTAACATATTCCAAAATTTAAAGTTGGTAGCGTTCCAATATTAGCCCAAAATTAATAGGTTAGAATCAAGTTAATTAGGTTTTATATTAACTTTAATATTTTCAAATTTTCAGACTTTAGGATTGGTATTTAGGTTTCATAGTCTAATCCCAACCGAAATTCAATAGTTATTATCTCTTTATTATTCTCTTTTTAAATTAATTTTATTATTATAACTCATTTATCGTCTTGCCTGTTTGATTTCTCGTCATTGAATTTCTTATTCTCATCTTTCTTATCATCGTCTTCTTCTTAGACTATAGAGGTATGAGATCCTTTTTTTTTTTTCCTAATCTTGAATTGGAAGTCCTCTCGAATCTGAAAATGATCTACCTTGTAACTCTTAATCTTCTTTTAGGGTTTTGTTTTTGTTCAAACATACTAGCATTATTCATTTATTCTGTAGAGGAGCATCGTTAAGCTTTATTCTCGACTCTCACTCCAAGAATAGTTTCTAAAGGAAGAAATTATAAAGAAAATGTACAAACTCTTTCTTTCTTGTCTCATATCTATTTTTGCCTTGTCTTAGATCTCTTTTTGTTTTGTTTCTCCTTTTGTAGTTAGGAATAGGTATTTATATAATTTAAATCTATATTCATTAGGTTTAATGTTGTTGTGATGGATTATTGTTATCACTATCATATCTTGTTGGATTCTTTCTCAAAATAAGAAAAGAAGCAAAAAAATATATAGAGAAAAGACGAAAGCAACATTGGTGGACAGTGACATTACACTGGTATAGGCGTCGGTGGCCTGAATAGGTCGACAAGTAGTAGTCTGATTAGGATTCGGCTAGATTTAATAAGCTTGTAAGGGGCTTCAAACTGGGCTCAAACAGCCTCAAGCTCGACCGAATGGTTAGCATTGAGATTCAAGAGTTAGCCAAGCGTTAGCAAAGGTTCATTCTCGTAGGGAGGAACTTTGAGTTAGAGAAGCACTATCCGACATAACCTATTATCAACTCTACTTAAGGCACTATTCTATAAATAAAAGAAGTAATCTTAGCTTGAAACTTACACTATGAAAGTAGTAATGTGATGACAATAAGATGGAACATAAGTCAACATTAATGGTTAAGATGGAACTGAAGCAGACTAGTTGAAATGGTCTATTACTAGCTACTTAACCACTTTAAGAACTTGGTTAAGAACCACTCTGCTCTCGTATAAGTTCTAATTTAACTCAGCCATGCCTCCAAGATTGATTATTGTTACATGGTTTGTTAGAAACATTTTGTTCTTGTAACCCATGTTTCTATTAATATATGCTTCATAATTTTTTAGAAAAGAATTTAATGAGTCATTAAGTTGTAGCTTGGTTAATACTTGTCCTATAATACAGTATTATAAGGTTTTGGAATAAAAACCATGAAGAAGTATCATTCTTGTATAAAGAATGATTATAGAACAATGGGAAATATTTAGTACTATTTTAACTAACAGTATATCTTCTACATCTTTCATCTTTCTACTTATCTCAAATTTTTTTAAAGGAAAGACATATTCAAGATTAAGGAGAAATTCGAAGAGGAATTTGTGTACCAGGTATGTGATGGAAACATCTCATTCTGGTATGATAAATGATCTAGCTTAGGACCCTTATATCAAGTTCAGGATCTTGATCTAGTAAAAAGCCTAATATAATTGATCTAGGTCAAGGAGGATCAGATTATGTGGAGGAGGAGAAAATAGGGTGATTTCACAAATAAGTCTTAATAGAGAGTTACTGAAAGGAGGAAGTAGCAATGCACTTTAGCATCAGATGATCTGGTATAGCCAGGCATATCTAAGAGCTTCATTAGTATTATGGTTAGCCATTAACGAGAAGTTAAGGTCATTGGTAAGGTTAAAGAAATTCCTTAGGGTGTCAAAATTATGTTTGCTTTGTAGGTAGGAGGAGGAAACAATGAAACATTTGTCTTTTGAGTGACAATATGCCTCTAGGATATAGGCACACATAAGAAGCCTAACTAACATATCCTTTCCATCCACTACTTGGTAGGAACTGATACTATGGTGTTATACGAATCGTAAGAAGAAAGATGTAAACTGGATAGTTGGAAAATTGGTAGTGAGTAATATGATTTACTTGGAAAGGAATAGAAGAATCTTTTCCAAGGAGTCAAGAGTTGTTCAATTCCTTAGTCTAACTGTTATCAATTCCATAAGGGAGCAATTAATTACACTTCAAAAGAACCTACAATACAATTGGGACATCATATAGAAATGGAGAATACTATAGCTCTCAATAGCCAGAAAGAGTTAAAAGATGTAGAGATTGAAGGCATCTTGAAGTAGTAAAGGCAAAACATTCCGTGAAGTAGATACAACAATCAATAGAACAAGGAAAAGGTTACAATTACTAGATGAGTTGAACATGAAAGATAAACACACATGCAAGAGGAAAAGATCACTTACTGTACCAATAAGCAGAGAATTTTTGTTTCCATCCTTTAGGATCAATCCATAATAATGAAACATAAAGTAGTAACCTAAACATGGAAACATCAATCCTTCTCAAAAGAACATGCAAGATTAGATTCATCAAATGTAAACTGAAAAAGTAGAGGAAGGGAATCACCAAAACGAATATGAACATGCAAGATGAACTTAGATAAAAATGGGTAAAGATTAGTTATAAAAGTTGAAAGTCCCCGAAGGATATGGTTTCGCAAAATCTAGTTCTACCTCAGTTGGTTTGAAATGTTTTTATTGGTTGCTTGATATAAAGTAACTGTGTTAGCAATTGTTAATTTTTTTATAAAAATGCAAACAAAAAATTAAAGAAGTAATAAAAAAATCAACAATGAAGGTTTGGTAATGTAGTTTGACACACTTTGCCTACATCTGCAAGGTCCTCACTTAGATTAATCACTTTTACCAAAGAACAATAGTTTTATATAAGGCTTTACTAAGCCGACATGACTCGACTCTTGACACAATTCACTTGTTCTCACACCCCGTGAAAGTATTTCACTCCTAATAGCACAACTACCTCATACTAACCTCAACAGAGGATTTTCACAACAATGTTTGATAATAAAGATGAGAATAAGAAAAATCAAGTGATTAAATCAATAAAGACATACACAAGAAAAAACACTTGAGATAAAACACTCCCCTAAACATTTATCTTCATCAATTGAGAGTATGAGAAGTTATTGATAGGTGCTTAATTGACTTTAAAATTATTCCATAACACTTAGCAATTGTTGACATGAAATTGGTTAAGGTACCCATTTTAACTCATATGTAATTTTAGGTATAATTCGTAAGAAAAGAAGTTAAAGTGAGTTAGAAGCTCTAAATTTTGGCCATTTTTTAAAGATTAATTTTTACTTATCTTCATGGAGCAAGAAGAAGAAAATTAAAAGACAAGAAAGATGGAAACACAAAGAAGAAGAATGTGGGTTACATAGATTACGCGTGGATTTGCATGGCCATGCAAGGTATTAATTTAAATAATAGACAATGCATAAGGCACCTAGGTAAGAAGAAAATGGTAGCTGCTAGGATAAATCATCAAAACGGCAGCACATGCATCATAGCAAGGAGGAGCAAGGACCCAAAATGACAGCTACAATAAGCATGAAACGACAACATGATGGACAACGCAGTAGCCTTGAACAAATAGCAGGAGATGAAGGGCAGTGTAGCACAGCAATGGCCAAAAAGAAACGGTAGCACACGAGGATAATAGAGGAACAAAACGTAGACGATGTGTTGCATTTCATGCAAATGTTATGCATGAATGCATGAAATGCAGATGTTTGGCCAAGACATCAACGAGGGTTTTAAAATGTGAATAGTAAGATGGCTTAAAGCATTAATTCGTTAAATCCCAGAACAGTTGCTAGCAAAAAGAGAATAATGAGTGCAGACAGAGGGAGGCACTGCTAGGGGTTATTAATGGGGGCTGAAGCATTTTTTCAGGAGAGACTCCTAAAGGGCTAGATGTCTCGACGTCTGTTCGGAGGTGGCATCGATGCCGATGACTCGGGTTAAGTGTATTTCATTGTTTTTGTTGTTTCTTTCTCTCATTAGGAATTCATTATGTTATTTTGTGTTGATTGAATTGGGTATTATGGAAAGATGATTTTAATGTGTTCACTGAATTGTTTATTTTGAAACCCATTGCTAGAATTTCGATATAATCTGTAGTTGTTATATTGAAATTCATGTGTAGCAACTAATGATTCATAATTATTAGGGATAACATAACCTAGGTTAAATGCGCATTGTATGCAGTTGTTGCATCGATTAATTAGTTTTTCTAAATATGTTTGAGAACAACAAATCAATGAAATATGTTTAAATAGGGTTTAGGCCGAGATTGAACCAAAAAACTGGGTCCCTACCAACTTCTCCACTTTTATCATTTTTTCTCATGTTTTCTTTAATTTGTTTTTATTAGTCAAGCTTCATTTTTATTTTCTTATTTCCAAAATCTAGAGCCCCTTGTTAATCCTAAACACCAGTTTTTTTCATTTTGGAAACTTTACACACATTCTTTGCGGGATTGACCTAGACTCACCACTACTATAGTAGTAGATCTAGTTATTTTATTTTGACCAGCGTTACAATGTGTTGTCAGTTATCCCCTAAGAATTCTGCTGTGAAGTTTGAAATAGTCACATAAGCATCCCACAGATGACAATCATAGTGATCATCAAATGAACATGCGTTTCATCACTGAAACATCCCAAAAACATTGAAACAAAAATCAATCGATGGGCTGCTGTATATGTTAATCAATCACGAAAAGTGCCATAAAAACTAGCATCTCCAAATGGTCAATCAAAACCAGCACCATTAAATCAACAAAAACGTAGCCACACAAATCATCAATTGAATACGTAATTGATCATCAAAACATATAAAATGCAACTGCAATTAAAGATGAATAAATCACGTAATTGTTCACCCAAGCATCAAGAAAATGTAGCTGCAATCAATAGTCAATCGATTGCATATTTTTCACAAATACAGCTAGCAAAGATAGTGGATAACATAATTTGCATATGAATGCAGCTATAATCAATAGTCAATCGATTGCATATGAATGAGCATTTGCGTTTGTATTGATCATTTGTATCATTGAGTGTTGAATATCAACGTTTGAGTTTTGAAGGTAAATTTATGGTATATAAAAAAATATTGAAGCATGTTTGCATTATTTATTTGATTAAGTATGCCATTATTATTTATATTTGTGTGATGTTCATGAATGTATGTGCTTGGCGGATGACAGCTGTGAGTGATCATCTAAATTAAGTGTTTTATCCACTAAGCTTTCAAGCTTAGCAGGGGTATTAATCTGTGTAGGTCCAAGTCATAGGAGTGAGGTACAGGGAACATCTGCAAGGACCAAGGCTAACAGATAGAAGAAAAACTACTTTTGGAATGTGTTTTTAGTTATAGATGATCGCACATGTAATAACATAGAAAGGAAATTGGAAGTTTTTTTTGGATTACCATATAAATGTAAAGATGTATGACTACTATGAAATGATAATGTTAAGCATTGGGGAGTTTTGTAATATGTATATGTATAGAATTAAATAGAATTGTATACCTTGAATGCGTGTACATGAATTTGGTTACTATGTGTGTGGATGGTTGTAGGTTCTATATAGGGGGTGTTACAAAATCGCCTTTGGTGGCTTCTCCTGTTGAAAGTTCTTTCAAGAACATTTGAATTTTTTGTTTTGAGCATTATGGAATAACATTTGCAGTAGTTTGTAACAATTTGGCCTTATGTGACCCTTTACACCATAAAAGTGACATGTATGCACGAACTTTTTGCTTCTCTTTAGTATTTCTCCTTGTTTACTTGGTCTTGCTTCTTTGAAAAATCTAACTTCACCATTTTGCTCATTATTCAACTTAGATTATTTGCCTTGCCTTTATGACCAACACCTTGAAAGTCCCCTTTGTTTTTACCAATTTCCAGCAACTGATCTAGCTTCTTGGTACCACCATTCAACATTCTTATTCCTTTTTTCGTATTGACCAGTTTTAGCTTTGTTTCATCAAGTTTATCTATTGTTGATAACAACTTCCTCTCTAGATCTTGACGGACGTCCTTCATCGTTGAATTTTTTTTGTTTATCTTCTTATTTTGCTTACACTTTTTCACCCATTTGGCATAAATTAATTCATAGACCTAGTAGATGTCTTCCTTTTTGAATTCTGAGTCGTTATCATTACTATTACAATCTAAAATTGAGTTTAGAACAGAAACATCTGTGTTTTTATCTTCAATTTTTTCACTGGTTACTACTAAGGAACCAACTAGACTTTTGTTGTTTAAAGCAACCAATGCAGCATGATTACTCATAATTTCTTCTTTGCTGCCATACTCATATTCAAGATTTTTTTTCACTCCAAGTGCTAGTGTAAGACTTCTCTTTTCTCCTTTTAAGAGTGTTAGCACATTCCGCTTGCATATATCCAAAACCTTGACACTCATGACATTGTATCTTCTTTGCTTTTTCTTTTTGTTTGAAGTTATTATTAGATGAACTCCCACTATTCTCTCTGAACTCAAGGTTATCTTTATTCACCTTCTTTAGCCACTTTGTGAAATTTCTTATTAGCAACACTATATCATTATTTTCATCAAAATAATGGATTTAGCAACTTCAAGCTGCAAACCAAACCTTTTTTTTTCTTCTCATGCTTATCTCTCAACAAGTTCATGCCAAAGTTTGTGAGAATCCTAATTATCTTTTCCAAAGACAACTCATTAATGTTATGTGCTTCTTCAATGGCTACAATTTTTGGTATGAATTTAGGAGGCGATGATCTCAATGTTTTCTTAACAAGTTTAAAATTTGAATACTTCTTCCTAAGTTGATGTGCTTGATTGGCAATATCACACAACCACTCATGAAAGTCTTCGATAGTTTCACTTTCCTCCATCTTAAGCTCTTCAAATCTAGTAGCCACATTTGAATTTTAAATCTATCACTGATTTTGATCCCTCTTGTATTGTTTGTAATGTATCCCATTCTTCTTTTGCTTATTCACAAGCTGATATCATACTAAAACATCCATCATCTATAGCACTGAAAATTGCATATATTACTATAGAGTTATTAAGTTCCTCCTTTTCTTCAGTCCTTGTTCATTTACATGGATCTATAGGTACCACTTTATTATTTTCATCAGTTGTCATTGGATGTGTCCAACCATTCAAAACTGAATTACATGCTTTGGTTCCTTATGCTTGAATAAATACTCTCATCCTTGATTTTCAAGTAGGGTAATTGGGACCATCTAGTAATGGTGGCCTAGTGATTGATGCCCTTTCTTTTTTAGCCATAATGATGAAACATTGATCTGCTCCAACTTGATGTACCAAGTTATGATTAGGTAAAATGGGCTTTGATACTAATTGAAAGTCCTAAAGGATGTGGTTTAGTAAAATTTGGCTCTGCCTCAGTTGTTTTGAATCGTTTTTGTTAGTTTCTTGATATAAAGTAATTGTGTCAGCAACTGTTAATTTTCTAGAAAAACATAAATAAAAAATTATAGAAACAATAAACAAACTAAAAACTAAGATTTAGTAACGCAGTTCGGCACACCTTGCTTACTTCTATAGGCCCTTACCTAGCTTATTCACTTTCACCAAAGAACAATAGTTTTATACAAGGGCTTTACTGAGCCGACAACACTCACCCCTTGACACTATTCACACATTCTTATACGCCATTATTTCACTCCTAATAACATGACCACCTCATGCTAACCTCAGTTGAGGATTTTCACAACAATGTTATATAATAAAGATGACAATAAGACAACTCAAAAGATTAAATCAATAAAGACATAAACAAGGAAAAGAACTCAAGATAAAACACTCCCCTAAATATCTAGCTTCATCAATCAGGAATATGAGAAGTTATCCCCTAAGAATTTTGCTGCGAACCTTTGAAATAATCACTAAAGCATCTCACGTACAACAGTCACAAAGATCATCAAACAAACATGCATTTCATCATCAAAACATCCTAAAAACACAGATGCAAAAATCAATCAATGTATTGCTGTATATGTTGTAATAAATCACGAAAAATGCCACAAAAACTAGTAGCTCCAAATCATCAATCAAAACCAGCACCATCAAATGCAGTCACACTAATAAGTGTGAAATGCATTGTGTTTTAGGGTATAGTTTGATATGTGTTTATCTATTTATTCGATCGTTTAGTATGTATTTTCGGTAAAATTGTGTTAGTTTATGAATTATTTGTGTTTAAGTGTTTTTTTGGGTTAGTACAAGCGTTTGAGCTTATTTATTATGTCTTTGAGGTACCTTAATGTGTTTGTTAGTGTTTCAGGGTCAATAGTGAAGAACGAAAAAGTTTTGAAGAGACTAGGATTGAAGGGCCACGATCATGATAGAAGCATAAGACTTCGCTCACGATCATGGCCTACCTGCCATTATCGTGAAAAAGCATACAAGTGGCCCATAATCATGGCCTGCAAAGATGTTCAAATACACTAAAAATTAAAGTTTTTAGGGATTTTTCAGACCTTTCGACCCGAAAAAACCCCCAGAGCTGCACAGAACACATTAAGCATATAAATAATGAGACAAAAGAGAGGAGTAGTTTTTTTTTCTGCATCAGCCACCATCACAAAACCCTAAAGAGAGTTCATCGAGAGATTAAGAAAGAGACGAAGGAAGAGAGACGTGGAGAAGAAGCCTACACAAAGTACTTCCTGGAATAGGAGGTTTCTCATTGTTGGTGCCTCCATCTTCCATTCAAATCTATTTTCCAGTGTATTTCCATTTTCTTCTATGTATGGAATTGGAATAGCTGTTGAGATAGGATTTATGGATGTTGAGGATTATCTAAACTCACCTTTGAGTTATTTTTATCTTTGATTCAATAAAAATCTGATTATTTACGTGAATTGGATTCATTGTGATTGATTTTTGAATTTTCATAAATC
>JAJMLV010000008.1:52108007-52119840 GCA_027123465.1 Erythroxylum coca
AATATTACCGCGGGTAAATTTAACTACGGTCTTGTTACTGACAATTTTGTCCGTCCTCAATTTCCGTCGGTAAATAATTTCACCGACAGAAAGTTGTCCTTTACTGATAGAATTGTACGTCAGTAAATAACTTATTTCTTGTAGTGACAATACATGTACAACATGCAATTAATCAAGATGAATATCTTCTTAAAATTTCCTACTCTAACGTAAAGAAGGTAATCCTAATTACTACAAGCGATTAACCAAACTGAACGTCATATTTCATTAATCTAGCTATTGAACGAATCAATCCCTAGTTACACACCTAGAAATCAATCAATGTAATTAGAAAAAGTAATTCAGAAGATACTCAATGTTCATCAATGAAATAAACTTTATTGAAACATCTCACGCATAATAGATGATAACAAGGTTCCCCTTAACCAAGAAAATGGATTTAGCTATTCATAACGAAAGTAGGAATCAAAGAAATAACAAAACAACTAGTCTCCATCCCTAGTCTTTACTAAAGAATACAAAAATACCAACAAAATGAAACAGAAACGTAAAGCTATCCTAAGGAAAAATCTGTAGAAATTGTCAAACTATCCTAAAACAATAACTAATGTGAATAGTCATGTTTTTGGTCTTTTATGTCTTTTTCGATCACTCTTCACTTCTCTCTTATGTGATTTTCATCATATAACGTATCCCCCAATTTTAGGTGGTCAATCCCCTTGATAAGATGGCAATCTAATCTTTAAAGATTGTGAAAATCTCAATTTTAAATCTTGAAAATAGATCTACAGATTGATTTAATCCTGACACGTGCCCACGCTTAGTCACTCCATTTGCTGCCAATATGGAATTTTAGATTTTTTCATTTCTTTTGCATATTTTTAATTCAATTTCATCTCTAAGGTGTTGAATATCATCTGAAAACAATTATGAGACAATTACATTAATTTTGAATAATTATTTTAACACACTAAATAAAAAATAAACACAAAATGATAACTTAACAGCTACATGGGAGGCAACCCATGGAATTTTAACTTCCTTAAATTTTCTTCAGAAAGTTTGAATTTTATAGTTAGGTTATTTCGTTTTCAAATAAAATTAGAAGGTATAGGACATCGACATGAATTATATGATCTATGAAGTAAGCAAAGAGAGGTAAAAGAGCCACAAGGAGTTAAGAAGGGATTTCGGAAAGTCGAGAAGGATAGAAGAAGAAGAAAAATTAGGATTGGTGAAAATTACAGGCCGCGATCTTTACAACAAGGTAAAAATGACATACATGTGCATTTCTCTTAAATTTTTTACCATTTTACCATCCAATCAGCTATAAATACATTTCTAACTTCATTTTTTTAGTCACTTTCATTTTCACTTTATCTCTCCAATCACTCTCACTTCTCCCTGCAAAATTTCAAACCTTCAAATTTCTTTCGACTTCCACCGACTCACGAGTCAATATGCCACGCATCACGCAAATAGTAAAGCGTAATCAATCAGCTGGGCAAACACAAGTCTAGGGACAAGGGAAGAGGAACAGAGTAGCTGATTACGGAGCACCTTTATAACATCCTACTACCATAGAATATATACCCAAACATCTATAGGACATTCAAAAACATATCCATTAACAATGGTATGTTAGAGCAAACATAATCTCTTAAATGGCATAATAAAGAATATATAATACTTGAAACCTCAACACTTCATTTCATTCATTCACAAAAGTTTACATTGTAGTCATTAAAACAAATATTTACATTACCAAACAGGAGAAAGTTTACAATCCTTTATACAAAAGTTCTATATGTCAAAGAAACTACAGAATATAATTTATAACTCCTTTGATGTCAGCTGACAGACCTTTGAGCCACATCTTAATCTAAAATGTTCCTCTAGAAAATCTTAGGAACTAGGTCTCATGACTCGTACCTAAAAGTCACGTTGCGATTTTTGATGAGTTTTGTGAACTCAATGAGTAAACCATCATTGATGAACTCACTTAAGTTAATTACGCAAATATCATATAACCAACCAATTTCACAAACATTTTCTGGCTCTATAAGACATAATGAATGTCACACATCTCACATACATTCTTTCAGAACATGTATAACCCAATCAATCACAATATCATGGCATATCACTTTATCATCACAATTTTAAAGAAGGTTTCATAATCATATATTTCATAATCATAAATATACAAATGTAGATGCATATGAGACTCCAGATTTGTTATTATTTTTTATGATCGAGCACCTTTCATATACATATATAGATACAGATACTGGTTTATTGGACTCAGTCAGATATAGAAATCACAGAGCAAAGCTCTATGTGTAGAATTATGAGCTTAAAGCTCTTTCAAACTGGCTTTTTTGATCATAATGCCTTTATCTGAACATTAATTTTATTAAATTCGTCAAATAACAGAATATGCCATCAAACATTTACTTATGATGCATAGGCAGAATCTCAGATTCATCTAAGCTCAGTCCGGTATTCAACTTTTGTTGAGTATTCAGAAATAACTTAGAACTCAAATGCAAAAAGACACTTCCAATACATTCTAAAATCTTAAACTCCTCGGCCCATTAAAATACGAAATTCACAAACAAATCACAAACAGTTCAATAATTGGAAGTTAAACGGAATAAATCAATCCTAGTGAAATTATCTAGGTTGACTCACAGTATGCTCCAATTTATGCTATTATCTGGATGGTCCAGCAATGTCTGAATGGTGTCTGACTTGAGCATCTAATATCATACAATTCATACAGAATTCACATTATAAAGTCGATCAATTAAATAGTTATTCATTTGTGCAAATATATTCATATGTCATGTTCAGTGCATGCCCAATGACTATGTTGGGTATGTTTCCTTAATCATAATTCATAATCATTCACATATAATCACTTGGATATGTCTTATTTGCATTTAGATTAATACCTTAAGTAGACTTGATCATGCTCCATTCATTACCCATACATTTACTAACTCTTTCCTAGCATTACAAATATTTCTCATAATTCACAATTCTCATTCATTCATTCTTAATGCGTTATTAATATCCTTTGGAATACGTTTGCATTCATATGAATATCTTCATTCCTTTAACACTCCTTCATTCCAAACTTAGATGCATTATTATCCATCATTCTTTTCCTTGAAGTGTAACATCAATTATCAATCAAAACTTATCACACATTTAATCAACTTTTCCAACATCAAATTATGTTCTTTTTAAACCTTAATCAACTCCAAATACATCATAGTTAAATACCTTATCCTTAATTGGTTCAAGAATTAAAAAAAAGAACATTTTCTTTACTTCCATGCAATTTCCACAATCGTATATGGCTTCCCACAATCGTGGGATGGATTATCCAAAAGTTCCCATCCAATTCCTTCATTAGTTTTCCAGATTTTCTCAGGATAGGTTTCAGGTCAATTTTGTATGGCCATTATGACTTATAAAATGAAGTAATTAGGCACAACATTCTTCTAAAATAATGTTTCCATATGTATTAAGCTTCTAATGAGCTAAATTTCATATAATTTGGTTCAGTATTCTGCAAGTTATACCCAAAATTGTACAGACTAGTCTCAAACAGTGACAGAATCCAAAAACTCAACTTCAAGCTAAAATTTGAAACTCTTAAAGACAAATTTAAAATTCAATTCCTTCATGAATAATATATCCATATGTCTCTAATTTTAGATAAACTTAAAATCATTCCATTTGGATCTCCACAGATCAAGGTATGGCCAAAATACCAATGTATGTTCAGTGAAAATACCACAGCTAACATATTTCAGCAATTCTTCTTTCATTTTTCCATATTTTTTTTACAGTTTGTACCAAAGTTAAATAGCCTCTTTATAGTTCATCAATTATACCTCTATTAGGCCTTAATTGTTGGCCCCTAATTTCTTTTCTTGATGAATAAGCATGATTAGATTAATTTTGGGGTCTTGCTAGATTAGTGTATGTTGGAATTAATTATCATGTTAATGTAAGTAAGATAGTATGATATAGGTTAAGGGAATTAAAGTGTTAAGGTGATAAGATTGCATAAGGGGCATTGTTGGAACAGAACATCAATTAAGTTATAAAGTCTTAAGGCATTGAAGGAGGGGCAAAATGGGAAGAAGGAATTGTGGGCTTATGCTTTAGAAAAGAAAAGTTGTCGTCTTGCATTTTAGAAGAAGCTAGAAACGTGAATGAGAAAAGAGAGAAGAGAGAAGCACGAAAAAGAGAGAAAGAAGAGAAAAGAAGGGAGTTCAACTAGGTTTCAATTTTTCCTAGCTCTAAAGAATGATTTTGAAGGAGTTCAAGAAGGGAAAAAGAAAGAGGAAGATTAGAGCTTCCATTAGAGCCAAGAAATTCATTGTTTGGTGAAGGTTCAAGGTAAGCTTATGTTAAATCTTTTGGATTTTGGAAGGGTTTTGGTTCAAAGAGCTTAGGAAATGCATAGGTTTAAGTATTCTAAGGTCAATTTCATGCATATAGTTCTTTGGGTTTTCCAATTAGAGTTCTTTTTGAATGGGAATTTTTGCTAATGTTTGAAGGGAGGCAAGAGAGGCAAGAGGAGTAAGAGGAGAGACATCCTTGAGCAAGTTTTCAAGCAAGGAAAATAAGGTGGGTTACATTTTTATAATTGAATAATAAGCCATTAATGTTCTTTCAAGAAAAGAGAAATAAATGTTTTCAACTACTTTTAAAATGTGCATTCATTATTCTTTAAATGCTTTGAGAAAGTGCTATATGTGTGTGTATAAAGTGTGATGAACTATGGAACAAATATGGAAATGTTTTCGAAAAGATATCAAGTTTATGAAATTATGCTTTGAAAATGTGCCATTTGGGCAACAAGTTTCCAAGATGTAAGATGCATGATTATGTGGGTTTGTGGTGGTTCCCTAAGTATGTCAAGTGCACTTGATCAAAGGCTTCTCCTACCTACCCGCTAGTGGCATGGAGCTCCTTGATAGACTCCCCTAAGTTCACAGCTACACAAGACCCTTATGAGAATTGTGTAGTACGTTCTATTTTGGATCCACTCGAACCGTTATGATGTGTTTATATGTTTACAAGTGTTGTCAAGTTTGATGATTGTTTGACTTATGCAAGTTGAGAAAATTTATGTTATGTGGATTTTCATGAAAATTGTTATGATCACGAGTTTTTCAAAGGTTTTTGCTTGTTACCGATTATAAAATTGTTTCCCACGAGCTTTAAGCTCACCCCCATTTCCTCCCCATCTACAGGAGATGAACAAGATAGTTTCTCAAGGAATCACTCCAATTTGCACATTTTGTTCTTTTGGAGTTAGATCATGTAAAATAAGGCTTTAGTCGCATTTTGAGAAACTAGTGATTCTGTAAAGTTGGTATTTTTGGATTATGATGTAAGATGGTTTGAATGCCCACTAAAGCATTGTAAAAACTTTATTCTTTTGATATTATTGAAGTGTGATTGGTGCATGGATGATGTGAGTCGAATTTAGATATACGTAAAGAAGTAATCAACTTGAGTTGATATATATATGTATATGAATGCATAAGTGAGATGTTATGGAAAGGAAGATGGGAATTTATAACTGATCAAATGTAGTTGAAGGTGGTGAGACAAATGAGGTGAGATTTGAGAGTTTAATGAAATCCTTTTGGTAGCTGATTGTTTAAGCTTAGAACATGCCAAGTTTGCATAGTACAAAATTTCAAGTATTCCGTAAAGGAAAATTCATGTTCTGACTTTAGGTAAAAATCTGGATTGATCTAGGTTGAATATGACAAGTTGAATTCATAGAAGTTATAGGGTGTTTTTTCTCTAGCTTTCCAATGCTATAAAGTATAAAGTTTTTGGATATCAGAGTAAAAAGTTATGGTCCTTATAAGTGGAGATGTTCAGGAGTATAAGATGATTCGTCTGGTGAAGAAGTATTATCTGGTGAAGACGATTCGTCTAGTGAAGACGTATCATCTGGTGATGACATGTTGTCTGGTGAGGACGCCGTCTTATGAGGGTGCTTTGTCTTGTGAGACACTTCGTGTGGTGAAGAAGCTTTGTCTTGTGAGAGCACTTCGTCTTATGCGGGTGCTTCGTCTTATGCTGACGCTTCGTTTGGTGAGGACGTATTGTCTAATGAGTGCGCTTTGCCTAGTGAGTGCGTTTTGTCTGGTGAGTGCACTTTATCTGGCAAGTGTGCTTCATCTTGTGAGATGCTTCGTCTAGTGATGACGTATTGTCTTATGAGGGCACTTTGTCTGGTGAGGGCATTTCGTCTGATGACGTCTTATCGTCTGATGATGACATCATATGGTCTGGTACGCTATTCATCTACTCACGTTTTTGACCCTCTAGATGACAGAATTTGCCTTTAAGGTCTTCACGAAAGTTGTAGATCTAGAAGCACTCTTCGAAACCATTGACAGAAACCTTTAATCCAAATCTATAGTGGAAGTTATGAGAATTGTTATGAGATAGGTAAAACGTGATTGAGGACATGAGCATGGTTGATTCTTTTGGCCATAACTTCTGAAGTGATAGATTTCCGATACTTTTTCCTATCTCTCAAGGAGCTACAATTGTTTTGGAGAAGTTCATTTGTGATTTGGTGTTTTACTGGTGTGGGCACAAAACCCTCATGGGATGATGGCTAATAAGGGTTCATTGAAATAGCCCTACAAGGAAGCCTGCTCATGCTTTATGCCTCCGGATTGTTAGACTCCAGAAACTACATGGTTTTAGGCCCATGTTCTCACGACTCTGAAGTTGGGCTCTAGAAGTGGAGCCTAATAGTTATGGTATCAAAGCCTAGAATTAGGATCTTACATGGGCACTTTGGAAATATGTATCAAGTTACATATAATTTGACATGTCTTAGCATGCAGTATTTTAAATGAACAGCTTGCAAATGTTTTGAATTGTGGTACATGATCTGAAACTGTTTTGCATGAACTATAGGTTTTCAATGGTTTTATATTAAAAGAATAAAATGCCGCCTTGAAGGAGACCTCGAGGAGTTCTGACTCAATCTAGCTCTGACCAAGGCAGCACGGATGAATCCTTTGTCCCACAAGATGCGAGAACACATTCTGCTTTAGATTCTGAGGCACCTAGTATGCAACAGGAAGTGCCTCCACCGATGCCTCAAGCAAACCTCATAGATCTGTAGTTTTTTTAGGCCTTTGCTCAGGCTTTCTTATATGCCATGGGCCAAGGGTCTCAAGTCCCAATGCAAGCTCCAGTGGAGAGGATTAGATAGTATGATAAGCTCCACAAGTATGGAGTTGTAGATTTCAATGGGACTATAAATCCTGAAGAGGCTAAAGCATGGCTGAAAAGGACAGAGAGAGTCCTGATTCAGATGAAATGCTCTGATGAGGAGAAACTAGATTATGCGGTGAGTTTGCTATAGGGGGATGCTTTTCATTGGTGGGAATCAGTACCCCACAGTTAGGTTATGCCTCCGGTACTGTCATGGAGAGATTTTGTCGAAGTCTTCAGGAAGAAGTACCTATTTAGGGTTTATGTACGAGAGAAGGTCAGGGACTTTTTGAATCTCACACAGAGGGATATGAGTTGGATTGAATATGAACTGAAGTTTAACCAACTTTCCCGGTATGTAGCCAACATTGTTGCCAATGAAGAGGATAAATGCCGTAAGTTTGAAGGGGGACTTGATCACTCGTTGTTACGCTAGTCAAAATAAAATAACTAGACCTACTACTATAGCAGTGGTGAGTCTAGGTCGATCCCATAGAGAGAGTGTGTAAAGTTCATGGAATGAGATTAACCGGTGTTTAGGAAAAATTTTGGATTTTTAAAGAAGAAAATAAAATAAAACTAATTAATAAAAACAAATTAAAGAAAACATGCAAAAAATGATAAAAGTGGAGAATTTGGTAAGGACCCGATTCTTTGGTTCAATCTCGGCCTACACCATGATTAAGCATATTTTATTAATTTGTTATTCTTTAACCTCTCCTAGCAATTATTAATTGTAGGTTAAAAATTAACCCGAGTTTTCCCTTAAGTTTTGTTTAATCAAGATACGATCGTTAATTAAACCTAACCACCAAATAGTCTAGGATAAGATCTCTAGATTTAATTAGGTAGTAGCATTACGAATTAGGAAAACTGATTAATCAAGACAACAACCACATATAATGCGTCATTTAACCTATGACATGTTATCCCTAATGATTACAAATCATTAGTCGCTACATATGAATTTCAACATAACAATTACAAATTATATCGAAATTCTAGCAATGGGTTTGCAATTAACAATTCAATGAATGCATTAAAATCATCAACTCACAACACCCGATAGGTTCATACACAAATAACCAAATAATAACAAAAATATGATTATCCATACACAATACCCAAATCAATTAAAATAGGATAACACAATCAATTTCTAATGAGAGAAAGAAACAACAAAATAATAAAAAATTACTTAACCCGGGTCATTGGCGTCGATGTCACCTTCGAACTGGCGTCGAGATACCTAGCCTTTCGTGGATCTTTTTCGAAAAAAACGCTTAAGCCCCCATTCCGATCTCTAACTGAAATTCCCTAATTAACTCTTACTCCTCATTGTTAAGCGATTGTTTTGTCTCTGCTTGGACCTCTACTGTGGCGCTCCACTGTTCCTCCGATTTGACAATTAAGTTTTGCACTCCTTTAAAACCGTTTGATCCTCTGCGTTTCACTTCGCTGCTTCTGGGACGCAGCTTCAAGCCAACGCAGCCGTAGCCTTCTCGCCTGCTTCCAGCCGAAGCCGCAGCTCCTGTTCCTCTGGCCAAGCATGATGCTTTCCCCTCTATGGCGCCGTCCCCTATTGATTGATTGGACGAATAAACGTCCCAAGTCCTTAAAACCCTTTTGCTCATGCCCAACGAATGCATAAACGCAGACGTACGTGTATACATTCAGCGTAAACATGCATCTGCGTTTAACGCATATGCGTTACCCATTATGCCTCAATGCCTTGCTTCTCGTTTTGTTCATGTGGCAGTGTCATTTTATCTAATTCTTTACTTGGCTTATTTCTTCTTTAGTCTTCGATTTTTTGTCTTTTTATTTTCTTTATCTCACTCCATGAAAACAAGCGAGTATTGATATTTGAAAAATGTCCCAAATGGGGTGCTTTCGACTCACTTTAATTTCTTTGTTTTCAAATTATACCTAAAATCACATATGAATTAAAGTGAGTATCTTAAGCATTTTTGTATCATTAATCGCTAAGTGTAAACAATTAAATATATCAACAATTAAACACATATCAAGACTTCATTTAGGGATCAAGGAAAAAGTCTTGATTTATAATTTCTGTGACTACCAGCAACTGGTAGATGTTGCACTCTAGGCTGAAAAACTAGAGAATACAAGGAATGAAGTGAGCGAAAAGAGGAAGAATCGGGAGTAGTTTTCCAAGAAAGGGGTGAGTGGTCCAATGCCTGGGAGGGGTATGAAGAGTTTCCACACACAGAGTGAGGTGGGGAGTAGTGCTATGGCTAAGAATAAGTGACCAAGGGCAGCTTCAGTGCAAATCTCAACCATAGGGGGCAATAACAGGGTGGAGAGGAGCAGGAACATGAACCCCCATTGTGAGCATTGTGGAAAGCTTCACAGGAGAGAGTGCTTCAAGTTACTTGGAGCATGCTTCCGATGCGGAGAGAAGAGACACATGATCAAGGATTGTCCCTAAGAAACAAGGCAAGAGGGGTCACAGTTGCAAGCCCCAAGAAGAGCAGAAACAATGGGGACTATGCCAGTCACTGAGGTGGGCAGTTCTAGTGCTGCATGGAAGGTTGTTCCTCCAGGAAGGCCAAGAGGTCAGATTGAGGCAAGGGTGTTCGCCATGACCAAAGAGGAAGCTACAGCTGCACCTGAAGTTGTTACTGGTATGGCTCAATTATTTAGTTCTGAAGTATATGTCTTGATTGATTCTGGTTCTATACATTCATTTGTTTCTGCAAGCATGATTTTGCATGATGTTAAACTGGTGCCTATGGATAGTACTCCCTTAGGGAGAAAGGTGATAATAAGTCAAGTGTAAAGAGAATGTGAGCTCTTCATTGATGGTGCTAGACTAATAGTGGACTTACTACCTCTAAACCTAAAAATCTTAGATGTCATATTTGAAATGGATGTTATGGAGAAGTATCATGTGAAGTTAGATTGTAGCCTCAAGGAGGTGGAATTTGATCTGGGCAATAGTGAGAAGATGATTTTCAGAGGGAATAGGAAAACACCATCACCAAAAATCATTTCGGCGTTGCTAGTTGACAGGATGATGGGAAAGGGATGTGAAGCCTTCTTGACTTACGCTGTGGACATTGATGTGAATGAAGGGAAGTTAAAGGATTTTTCAGTTGTAAGGGAATTTCTTTATGTATTTCCAAAAGATTTACCTAGCTTCCCTTCGGTGAGGGAAATCGAGTTTGCCATCGACTTGATTCCCGTAATCGCACCCATTTCGATACCACCTTATATAAGATTACTCCAGCTGAGCTGAAGGAGCTTAAGGAGTAGCTAGAAGAACTGTTAGAGAAAGGGTACATAACACTGAGTTCATCACCATGTGTTAGACCCTGCTTGCTTCTGGAGTCCAACTCTCTTGCGAAATCATGAAACTTGAGCTTGCTCTGATATCACAACTATTGATCCCGTTTTTGGAACCCAACATTCGGAGTCTTAAACCTTGTGCTTGAAACCCTGTAGGTCATTTACTGTCATTCCACAATAGTGGTGAGCGCACACTAATCAAATATCAAAATCACAACTTAGCTTCTTCATATAAATTGAAACTCTAAGCCTCTAGTTTGCTTTGAAGCAAAAATCATCTCAATCGGAGTTGTACAACTCAAGATATGCTTAAAAATCCTAAGTGTGATCATGCCCCAAACATGCCCTCTTAACCTACCTCTCACTTAAATTCATGAAAATTCTCTCAAATCAACTCCAAATGGTACCAATGTTTATGCAGAGAAAGATATATGTCTTAGGAATCCATTGGTTTAAGAATCACTTCAATTAGAGGTCGGATGGAAGAGTTATGCTCAAAAGAGTAAACCATGTTTATACCCTAAATCAATTTGAACCTCTCTTGGCACGATCACCATTTAACGGACACGTATCGGGAGAAGGAGACCAAAATACCCGAGAAAACATGCATGTCCGTTAAACGGACACCCATGTCCATTTAACGGACATTGGGGCTCCCCAAAGCCTCCAACGCCTATCCAAAGCCTCCAATCTTCATCCTAACATCATAAACACTTGCATACTTCCCAAATTCACTTACTCTAAAGCCTAAACACCTCGTAACAACTCAAACACCAAGTTCAACTCACCAAATTCTCAAATCTCAACTTAATTGGTTCATCAAAACCACAAATTTCAAACATTCATCAAAGCTATCACAAACACAAACCATATACAGCACTCTAACTGGCAACACTCACATCTCTCCATTCCGACATCCAAAAATCACAAACTTCATATCGTTGATTTTCTACAACTTCCAAGAAGGCCATTTTTACTAATTTTACTTAGATTTTTCCAGAATTTCACTTGAATCCAGAACACAATCTTACCCCTATGAAAGTTTGAAAAGTAGCAATGCAAAGATTTGAAAAGCCATAAACAACCATAATGCATATGCATTTCATTTACATCAAAATAAGTGTTTTACAATGCTTTAGTGGGCATTTTAAGCCACTTACATCAAATCCAAAATACAAACTTAACAAAAGTAACATTTTCCCAAAATGCATCTAAAGCATTGATTTACAAAAGTTAACTT
>JAJMLV010000008.1:52160632-52171624 GCA_027123465.1 Erythroxylum coca
TAGAACTTGCCTAATGTTTACTCTTCGAAACATCATCAACATTAAATCAATTTTGAGTGAATTAGTTATATACTCTTGGAGTCAAAAGCCAAAATATGAGGTTAGGAGGCCTCTTCTCATCGTGAGCCCTGGGCAGGTGCCCTGCTGGCCCTTGCCCAAGGCCGGCATTGTCTTAGAGAAAACTAATATGGTTTAATAATCGTTTACCAAAGGCTTGTTTCATCTTATGGTTGACCATTAGGAAAAAGACTTAAGACACTTAATAGGATCAAATGGAACTCTAACCATAATGGCATATGCTTTCTCTGTAAATCATCTCCAAAAAGCATTGAGCACTTATTCTTCTTATATTATGCCCGTACACGCATCATGTTTGGTCTCACATCCTTCTAAGGTGCAATTTATAGAATCATTTGAGACGATTAGGAGTAGGTGGTGAGCTGGGCTTCAGGTGTCAAAGCTCAAAATAAACGTGGCTTGATAATTTTTTAAGTCGTCTCTGAGTTGTCGTATTTATTTTATATGGAAGGAAAGAAGTACTGGAGATTTCAAGAAGGAATTGGATCCTGATGCACTCAAGGAATACACATTGGACGCAGTGACACAGCAGTCACTACATGGAGCCTTATCCAACTCTTGGTACGTACCCTCTTATACTTTCTCAAGCTAAGCTTCATCTGGGGTATATTAGTGTTTGAATATATGGTGTAACTCAGGAAATAGTCGTGATAAAGCCGCCCAATGGCCTGCTAACACTGGAAGTTATTCAAATAAACACAGATAAGGGTCTTCAAATATTTAGTTTTTGGTGTTACATCCTTGAAATGCGAAGTCTTTTAATTACATGAAACGCTTTAAACCAAAAACACCAAAAGCGCAATTTCCAGAACCACATTCAACGCTAAACAAATCAAAGGCATGCTTCATCCGTTTTCAGGAATATAAAAGGTAGGGGATATGCTGATTTTGTTTTCAGAAGCTCCAAAATTGGAGGCATGCATTTGATTATATCAAAAGAAGAAACAAATATGAGGCATGCAATTGATTTTTCAAGAAATAGAACAAATAAAATTTAAGCTTTTCCAGACGTCGTAAAGCATGGCAATATTCATATTGTTTTCCAGAAACAAAAGGGGGGAGACATGCGTTGAATTATTAGAATAAAAGTTTCGTTTTACAGCATGCATTGAACTGTTGAGAATAAAAGGTGCGGGTCATGGATTAAGTTATTTCGATTAAATTAAATAAAACCCTAATTTATAATGCCTAATCAGTAGTAGAAAAATTCATAAATAAAGAAACGCACGTGGGATAATATCAAAATCGTATAACTTTTGTATTAATAAATTTTAACTTTTAATTTTATCAAATAATAGCATAAAAGAGACTTTGATCCTTTTTCTGTTTTTGAAGTTTTTCAAACATTAAGAATACTTCACATTTAAGTATAACTTAATTGAAATTAATTTTTCTTTTTTAAACTAGTCTTGTATGTGTGACTTATTGAGTTTATAACATGTTTGTAACAACTATAAATTAGAATTAGAATTAAAAAAATTAAAATTCATTTTAATTAAATTTAGTTCTCTAACTAAACAATTTATAATTATTGATCAAGACTAACCTCTAACAATATATCGTGATCACTCAAATATTAAGAATATTAAAATTGTTTAACTCAACATATTTATATATGATTATGATGTGTAATTTAATTCTTTAGTTACTTAATACTTTAATTGGACATATGAGATGAAATTAATATCTACTATATTTAAATTCAATCATGTTATTGTTACTAATTAATACAACAACAATAAAATTAAGTAGAAATTCCGCTAATATGTGTTATGAGAAAGTTTAGTGATACGCAACCTTATTTATAATTAGTAAACAAATTGATGGAAAACTAAAAACAAAATAAAAATAAAAAGAAAAGTAATAATAGTAGTAGTAGTAGTAATAATGATAATAATAATAATAATAATTGATGTTTCAAAATATCTTTTTAAATGTTAATTCACTCTGGCTAGAAATTTCAAGAATGAAATATTCTTCCTAATTAATTTATCATGATGAATGTTTTATTTACTGACTTATTCATTTCCATATAATTCTTAGTATATTTAAACAGCACCAATTAAGATAATAAGTAAAATCAAAATATAGTAATTTTTATATAAAATACTTTATTAATTTCAAACATAAGAATTAATTATACATTATCATAATCAGGAGATTCACATATATATAAACAATATTTCATTTAAGATCCTAACAATCAGATCAATTCAATGAACTTATTCTTTGATAAATACCTACAAGTTTACTTATATATGTTTATATTTTAATTTATAAAAATTAATTCCTTTTTATAAGAAAATATAATGTGTTTAGTTTTATTGTTCCATTAATATCTCATTCTAATAAAATCATAGGTAAAAAATTTAAGAATAATAGATAAATAGGAATTGAATATGATAATTATGATTTTAATTATGCAGTAATTATTCAAAAAATTATTTTTAGTATTAAATATTAAATATAATTAATAGAAATACATACAAGTAAAAAAAAACATTTTTCATTAATTATATCACCAAATTAATAACTAATTAATTAGCTGACGACATACAATAATATTAACAATTTGAAGTTGACAAGTAGGAGTAGCCTGAGTGGCCAAAGCTCCTCACTTAAGGCTCTCTCTTTCAGGAGGTCTTGAGTTCGAGTCACGACAACGGAGAAGAAATAAACATTATTCTTATTGATGATACTCTAACCCCCTGGGTACAGCTCTTTGATCGGATCAATTACGGACGTCTCGCTTTCAACGGCAGTGTGGGAGTTGGAGCTACTAGGGAACCTGGAGGCTGATGGAAACCTGATGCTGAGCAAAGGGGAGGCCAGCGATCAATCATCAGCTGAACAATCAAGTATCTGAAGACTCCTTGTGCGCAGACGTGTACAGGCGACGTAGAAACCTGATGGATCTTAGGGTTTCCAGGATTACCCCCTCTGGGGCTCTTGGAAGTGGGGTCTTAGCTCCTTGTGCGCAGACGTGTACAGGCGACGTAGGAACATGAGGGATCTTGGAGTTTCCAGGATTACCCCCTCTGGGGCTCTTGGACGTGGGGTCTTAGGGGATTAGGATTAATCCGGCTAAACTGGGATACCTAATGTAATTAAAAAAAAAACAATTTGAAGCCAAACAACTGAACAACCTCTCCTCGTCCATCTAGAGAATCACTGAAGCGATATCTGTTGTTCTGTGTTTGTCTAGCTTTACAGCTTTATCTGTTTCTGTTATTAGCTTAGTTCCCTCTGCTTTCAAGTTTCTATAGATTTTATTTGTATGCTACCAGTCAAGTCTTCTCCTTCTGAAAATATATTACATTTTTTAATTTTTTAAAAAATTAATAATTAAATGGATATTGAAATTATATATAAGTTATTATTTTAGGGACTTTTTGTGGTAGTCATAAATAATAATAACTAAATTATTTATGCATATCCACTTATAATTTACGGTATATAAAAATAATTTAATTAATGTAAATCATAATAATATACCATCAAACATTAACTATTCAATTGAGTCCAATGCATATTTAACCGTTGGATTATCGAAAACACATCAGGCCATTCAAAAGGAATGCAAATTCTAAGCTTGGTTATAAGCAATTTCCAATTTAGGATAGATTTATACCATTAAGTAAAAGAATCAACTTCTATTTCCCCTATCCTACTACCGCTAAAAATCATGAACCTGAAAGGCGAAACTAGTGAAGCTGAAGTTGGAATTGACCTACTTTTCACTTGGCATTGATTTTGTATTTTTAAAGAAGGGTATCAGGTTCTTATCTGGATAGTAATTATACAGTTCTTCAAGATTTGATGCTTAAGGGGATCTTAAATTATTGGTCCGAGAAGAAAGAATGTCTTTTGAAGACAACTAGTTAATGGAATTTCTTGAATCTTGTAAATGAAAAAAGTTTAAATGATCATCTTTATTATTGTTTATTTAATCAGAATAATGGATAATAATTATTAAATAATAATCATTATTCTTTTCAGTTATTTTCACCGTTGGTCGGATCTAAGGCATAGCGGTGCGTGTGTTCCATAAAATCTCAACAATTTATTTATGCAAAACCTGCGTTTATTAAATTGCTGAGAGTTATTGAATATAATAAGACACCATAAAACTAGACATATAATAAGACACCATAAAACTAGACAAAAGATCGAGACTCCGTTATGACAGTTATATATGATTCACCTTTGGTGACACTTCCACACATTAATTGGACCACCTCGTAAGAGTAGATCGCCGATCATTTTCCCATAAACGCGATGACTGAAACACGAAGACATATCGACTGTCTGTTTTTGATTCTCCTTAATTTCTGGAACCTGGCAAGGGTAAAGAAGAGGAGCAAAAGACGGGATTTTGCTTCATTTCATTTGAGAACAGAATGCACCGTACAACAATTACATTAAGAGTGAAACCATTTGCAATGCTGAACCAAATGCTTATTTATCTGAAAACTGATTAAAGACAAAGTCATCAAATAAGGGGTTGCTTGGCATTTTCTTCCTTCATCTTTTGTAACTGTTATTCTGCAGCACCTGAAAGTTACAAGAATTGAAGTGAAATACAAAACGGGTCTCACCCGAATAATGTGCAGGGAATCAGGATAGGCAATTACCGCAAGTCCTTGGAGTTCTGCATTTAAAACATTCTGTCCTGCAGGCATAATTGTGCACGCCGCATCCGACCCTGTCAAATGGGAATTGCATTAATTATTGGAATAGATTCTCAGGGAAAAACACACATTATCTGACGAGTGTGTGTAATATTTAAAACATGCTTGTTGACTATCCAATTTAAGGAAACAAGGGTATTTCACAGATTAAGGCAGGCAGAGGACTCTTTTAAGCAAAAGATCGAACAATCATGTCATGGGAAAATTTACAGGCATGATGAAGTTTTCCCAATTATTTATCTGATCATTATATATTTCAAGTCAATACTGCAGCATCTCAGCAAATTAACTCTAAGATAAAATGCCGAGTTGAACAGACCTTGAACACACCCAGTCACCGGATTTCCAGCCAGGAGGAACACCACCATCCGGACCACAAATGCTACCTCCATCAATTTTTGTTGCACCACATCTATAGCAGCTCATACGACTGGCATAATTGTGAGCTCCACAAGTGCAATACCAATCACCAGCCAATACCTCTGTGCGGTTGTATAAGTAGGTTGCTACATCTGGGCCACCGTATTTTGGATATTGGCATCGCTGGCAAGCTTCCCGTTTCTTAAAATTTTGGTGTTGGCATGCAGCACACAACCAATCTCCTCCTGTCCAGCTCATGTTTCCGACCTGGCGATTATCTGAATGATACGAAATTAAGAATTATACAGCGACTTCGAATATTAGTGATCTACATCGATCAGATTAGTGAGTAGGAGATCTAAAACGCGACAGCTTTCTTAAGCTTTGAAGCTTAATTGAAGGGTAAGGATTAACAGTTGTATCTCCAAGATCGTTCTTCAAAGTTGACACTTGTAAATCTTTACATTATATACGAGGATCCCAACTCTTGCAGCTGCTATTGAAAACTTAAAACAGATGGTAATCATCAAAACAGAGAGCATTTTTATACATTTTTATGCCAATGTTCTAAACAGTGCTCCTCGACTGCTATTGAATTTCGATGTATAGTTTCTGGATTACGGAAACTGTTATATGGGTCTATTGGGGTCCGTTATACCCTCAATCAAGTTTGTTTCAACTTTAATTACCGCAGTAATCTGGAACTCCTATGCGTTTACTATTTAGAACATTGGCACTACTGTTGAGATTAAACTAGCTAGACAGCTCTTACAGATTAAGTGCACCAAGACCGATTGTTGATAATGACAGGTTGCACTTTCTCTATATTATGCTATCGAGAAGCAGAAATCCATGAAATCATGAATGACTGAATTCAAGGAACTTCTAACATTTGAGCTGCCGGAAGCGGACCCATGCAAGGTAGAGTGCATGAACAAGTGTTTCGATTAGGAACTTACAGCTTGGTAAACTGTACTTCAAGCTTCCTGATCATGATTAGTACTTGAAATAGAGAGTCTAAAGAGATTGACACTAACCTGAAGAAGAAAATACCGAAGGCCAAAATGATATGTCACTAAAGTGGCTCTATGATTATTAATAGTGGCAGAGTTGGAAATGCCGTTGGTGAACATGTTGGTTGGGCTGGCAGACGTTATATACATGTTCAGAGCTGCTATATCTGTGGGACCTCTTCACGGAATTTTCTTATCATTATTTGCCTTTTCTTCAGATGGCGTGGTTAAGTTTGGATTCCAAAAGGACAAAACGGAAATGGGAGACATATATGAAGATACCTGCTCTAACGATTGCCTCTTCAATTATTGTCTTCACGCAACAGAGCTTTCAAAAGTTTGAGATAAACTAGATAGGAGTCAGTCCATTGACACATACATTTTTCATCATATCTTTATTCGATTCCTAGGTTTTTGCTTTTAATTGTTGAACTTCTTTAACACCCTTCTGTTAATTTAAATCTACAACTTTTTTAACATTATCATTATAAATATTCGTTCCAAAAATCTACAAACTTTGTATTCATTTCTCTTCCCCTTTGAACCTTTAGATTGTTGCATGTATACCTTCTTTACTCGATCACAGTTCACGAAGATTATCTTGATGTCCATCGTCAGAAGGTCAAGATCAAAATGAGTTGTCAAGTCATAATGATCCTGAATTAATTTTTGGTTGAGACTCGTGAGAAACTATTATTGTAGTTCATTGTCTCTTTTTTAGTGTATCTTAGAGACAATCCTTACTCTAAGCCTCTCCACCTCCATATTCATTATCCATTTATCAGAATAATCACTCAACATTGCTTCATCGTAGGTAAAAAGATCCATAATGATCTCCCAAAATGCAATCATTCTCACCTATAAAACAATAAAGTCATTAAACTATGTAGGCCACTATCTCTTAGAGAACATTTCAGTAGTGTTATAGGATTACGTTGAACATCAATACAGCCTACTTAATAGCATCTATGTTGTAAAGATTGTGATGAACGTGTATTTAATGACATTTACAAAATTGAGTGTGTGTTTAAATAGATACAAATAAGGAAAATAACAAAGTGTAACAGAAAAACTAACAAACTAGATTACACCTAAAGAATAGGAAATAGCTTCAGTTAATTGAAGACTTGGTCACGTTCTTATCTTTAATACGCCCCCGCAAGATGAAATCTATACCAATGATATTCATCGAAGTTCCTCAAACTTTGTTCGAAGAAGAGACTTTGTTAATGCATCCGCCATCTGCTTGTTGGTCGAGATGTGTGTGACTTGTAGGCATTTTTGTTGAACTTGTTCTCTGACAAAATGATAATCCAGAGAAAGATATTTCATACGGGAGTGAAACACAAGATTGGAGAAAACATATGTAGCACCAAGATTATCACAGTGAATGACAGGAGACTTTGTCAATGGAGCTTGTAGTTCATAGAGAAGGTTTTGGAGCCATATGATTTCAGAGGCGATGGATGCGACAACACGATATTCAGCTTCTGTCGATAAGCGAGCCACTATGCGTTGGAGTTTTGAACTCTAAGAGATAAGCGAACCACCAAAATAAACAACATACGCCGAGGTCGAATTTCTGGTATCAACATCTTCCCCCCAATCTTCTTCAGTGGATGCTTTTAATTGTAGATGAGACGGGGTGTATAACTGTAGTCCAAAATCGTGAGTATGTTTGAGATACCGAAGGGTGCACTTTAACTGCGTGAAATGAATCTCTGATGGTTGATGCATAAATTGTGACAATTTGTTGATAGCAAAATTGAGATCCGGGCGAGTGAGTGTGACATACTGAAGTGCCCCTAGAATACGTCTGTAAAGAGTACCATCAGCGGAGGTAGAGCCATCTTGTAAATGAAGAGGAGTGGATGAACATAACGAAGTGGAACATGGAGAACAATCGGCCATTTGAAACTTGATTAGGAGATCATGGATGTAACGACGTTGGGATAGAAAAAGACCACTCGAAGTTGGAATCAGCTCCATACCCAAAAAATAAGATGGTGTCCCTATGTTCTTCAATGAAAATTTGGTGGAGATCGCAAGCATGAATTTTTGTAGCAAAGATTGCGAATTACCCATGAGAAGCAAGTCATCAACATAGACTAAGAAGAACATTGTAGAGGAGCCATGAGTAAAAATGAAGAGTGAGGAGTCCCTTTTGCTAGTAACAAACCCAAATGCTAAGAGAAACGATCGAAGCTCCTGATACCAGGCACGAGGAGCTTGTTTGAGACCATAAATAGCTTTTCGTAATTTGCACACATGTGTTGGGTGAGCTGAATCAACAAAACTAGCGGGTTGCCGCATAAATACAGTTTCACTGAGATGGCCTTGTAAAAAGGAATTATTAACATCCATTTGGTGTAACGGCCAGGAATGAGCAAGTGCTAGCAACAAGAAAACCTTAATCGTCTGAGGTTTGACAACCGGTGAGAAAGTCTCTTTGTAATCAATCCCGGGACATTGAGAAAAATCTTTTGCAACCAAACAAGACTTGTATCTAGCAATCGAGCCATCAGGATTTCTCTTTGTTTTGAAAATCCACATATAACCAACAACATTCCTAGCTTCAGAAGTAGGAACAAGAGTCCAAGTACCATTAGAAATAAGAGCATCATATTTCGACTTAGCTGAGGCATGCCAATGAGGGAGCTTCAAGGCTTGGGTGATGGTATGTGGTTCATCAGTTTCATGTAATGGGTGTTTATTGATGGTGTAGGTCTTAGGTTTGAAGATATTGTTTTTTGCGCGGGTGATCATGCGATGTGTATTTAAAGGTTGTGGGGAGGGATCCAAGGTTGGTAAGGTGTCTTGGTTTGGTGATGATGAAGTAATGTGGTTTTCAGGTGAGGTGTTTCGAGCCAAATTGGTGAACTCAATAGACGTAACCAGATGTTGCGGTGAGGAGAATCCAGGTACGATCAGCATTCTTGGAGGGGTCATGGTCACGAGAAGCAGTTGGTACAAAAATGAAGAAGATGGGCTCGAGGTACGAGAGGAGACAGTTGGTTGAACAAGGTTAGTGTAAGGAAATTGGTCATCAACAAAGACAACATGTCTTGAAGTGTAAATACGATTAGTTTGGGGATCAAGACAATAGTAGGCAAACTGGGATAAGGAGTAACCTATGAAGATACATAGCTTTGATTGAGACTGAAGCTTATCCAAGGAGTAAGGACATAACCAGGGAAAGCAAAGACATCCAAAAGAATGAAGATTAGTGTATGACACAAGTTGTCGAAAAAGTATTTCAAAGGGTGTCTTCATATCTAGAAGAGGAGTTGGTAAGCGGTTTATTAAATAAACAACTGTGGATAAGGCGTATGACCAAAAAGAGGAGGGTAGATGATTATAATGTAAAAGGGCATGAGCAGTTTTTAAAATATGACGGTGACGTCTTTCGGATATCCTGTTTAGCTCAGGTGCATGGGGTGGGGTAGTGAGGTGAGTGATACCATTGGTGGATAAAAAATTGTTTAGTTTGACAAATTCTCCACCATTATCAGTATATAACGTTTGAATTGTGGTTTGGAAATATCTTTTGACCAGACTTTTAAAACGAACAAAGGTGGAAAACACATCGGATTTAAGTTTCAAAGGATATAACCAAACATAGCGTGAAAAATGATCAACAAAAATAATATAATAGTTGAAACCATCAAAAGAACTTATTGGAGTAGGTACCCAAACATCAGAAAAAATAATTTCTAATCATTTGGAGCTACTTAAATGTTGTTTTGAAAGTTTATGACTCTTGGAACAATCACAGGAAACACAAACTTTTGACGTAACTGAACGAGCACATAATTTGTGACGAGATTGTAAAAAAGATTGAATTTTATTAGAAGGATGTCCTAAAACATGATGCAAAACATGCGAAGGGAGAGCTTGAGACATAAAAGTCGATGGATTGACATGTAAGGAACCAAGACTGTAGAGATCACCATGACTAGACCCCGTTAGAAGTACCGATCGCATATGTAATCCTTCACCTGAAAACAATTCAGAAACAGTTCAACCGAGACCCTATTAGCTTTGAAAAGTCGTTTGATAGAAACAAGATTTTTTTGAATATGCGGAACATGTAAAACATCATTGAAAATAATTGGTTTGAGTTGAGTCGGGAGAGTGAAACTGCCCATTTTGGATATAGGAACAATATAACCATCACCAACTTGCAGCTAATCCGAACCAGAATATGGTGCTTGTATTGACAAGTTTTGAAGGTCATTGGTGACGTGATGGGATGCGCCGGAATCAAAAATACAATCTCTTGAATGTGGAGGACCAGCGTTGGTGTTGTTCGCAGCAGGAGATGAGTGAAATCGGGCTGGCTTCCCATGAAAGTCCCAACAAGTTTTAGCTGTGTGGCCTGGTCGCTCACAAAATTGGCATACGACAGGTTACCGAGTAGCTGGACCTGGAAATTGATGCTGCTACCTAGGCGATCCAAATCTGTTAAAGCTATGTTGCAGTGAGCTCGGGCGTTGCTGGGAGGATTGATTGGTCCAGTATTGTCCTGAGCGTGAAGGCCTTGTTGCTGGCGTACGGGATGCCTGAAAGGTTGTGGTAGCGACACCATGAGACTGATTTGGAGGCTACCAATTCTGTCGTAATAGAAAACTCTCATGGTCGAGTAGTTTGTCATAGAGATTCGGAAATGAAATAGGTGTTTCACGAGCTCGAATAGCCGCACTAATTTCTTTGAAATTTTCATCTAGACCATTTAAGGTATGGATGACCAAATCTGTGTCATCTACAGGAGTGCTAACCATGGCTATTTCATCAGCTATGGTTTTTATTTTGTTCAAATACGTAGCGATAGTAGAATCATTTTTATTGAG
>JAJMLV010000008.1:52234704-52245126 GCA_027123465.1 Erythroxylum coca
AAGCACAGTTCCCTAAAATATCTTTACTTACCAGATGGATTTAACAAGGGGTTAAGGATTATTATCTAAATAATCTTTTAATAACTCTGAAAGATACATTGGTATTAAAGATATTATCTACTGGTTTATATTTTCATAAAGAAGAAAGATATAATGCTTACCATTTTATTACTTTGGGAAAGGCAAAACATTTATCCATTAATATGGCTACTAACTTTTAAAAAAAATTCTAAATACAGTGAAAATGATATTCGTTACAAAAGAGGAATCGAGAAGAGAATTGATATTTTTGGCATGAAGGTAACATTTAAAAAGGATTTTGAACCTATGTTGGAAAAAGAAAATGCCCCAGCCAAAAAGACACCATTGGCTACTGAAAATTTTATGAAAATGAAAATAAGCATGATTGAAAGAGGCAAGATAAGACATAGTCCTAAAGCATAGAAAAGACTATGTCATATCTAAAAGCATACAAAAAATATATGCCCTTCTTGTACAAGTGGTTGGAAGGCTTTTGAGGGAAAAGATAAAGTTAAAACATTTGGCATCTATACATAGTGATAATTCTGAATTAAAAACTTAAGATGATATGATGGAAATCTCTCCAATCACTCAGATGAAAGAGAATCCCACATAGATAAAGATATAATCTACTTTTTGAAAAAGATGATAAGATATAATTTTTGTTAACTTTAGAATTCAAACTTCAAGTCTACATGAATAAATAAGCTCCTTAGGGTAGTAATAAGGCATCAAGCAATCTTTATATATCTCATCATTGTAATATCTTCCACTATGAAATAAAATCTCTCCTTTTTGCAAATACAATTTATAGCTTCCATCTTAAAAATGGCACTGTTATCGTAAGATCTTTAGTATATGCCTTAAGGTAGGAAACAAATTAAGGTTGTGATGGACTTTGTTAAAGGAAGTGTCAATGTTAGTTACGTTAATCTAAGGTTAGAGCTTAAACGCTATAAAAGACTCGACAAAAACCTATAAAGCTACAATCAAACACTAAAGATGCAAGTACGGAGGTGTAAAGGACCTTTTAATTTGGAAATGTAATACTATTATACATATAATTAAATCATAACTTCTTGTTTTCTAGAAAATTTTATATGTGGATTATCTTGAATAGATTTAGATTATGTAGAATGGATAAATGAAATAATTACACCCTTTTTGAAGAAGTTATTAATATTATAAAAACTAGTGATAACATAAAGGATGAAGATTTGTTTCAAATCTCTTTAACCTTTGATATTCTGAGAAGCTTAGATCTTATAAATCTTTTATTTATTCTCATAATTAAGATACCCGTGTTTGATATTTTGTTGATTTAGTGATTTTATGATACAAAAATTTGATTTTACCTTGTGATATGTTGTGTGAAAAAATGGTATCAGAGATATAACTATTTTGTGTACAACCTGTGAAGATATCCATCAACAAATTTAGGAAAAAGGATCTATAAAAATAGACGCATATAAGAGCTAGAGAATATGTATTCACAGTTGAGAACTTATAAGTCTGTTTCATTAAATACTATATTAGATTTTAAAGCAACAATTATTGAATATTAGCTCAAAAACCATCAATATACGAAAGAACATAAAGCACTACATCTTAGCTTTTCCGAGCATTATAGACTACACCTAGATAAAGGTAATAAGAAACATTACAACTTATGTTGTTAACTATGAAAGAATTTCCCAATTGTGATCATTTACTTTTTGAATAAAATAAACTTGATACTCGTGTACAAAAACCGTTATTGAATTACATCATCCTACAAGCAGATATAATTATATTTTATTTGTAACACACCACTACCATAGTGCATATGCCTGAACATCCATAGATTATCTGAGAATATACCCTATGGGAATGGCATGTTAGAGCAATCACATTCACTTATTAACGCATCATATATAATACAAGTATTTAAGAAGATCAAAGCTTCGCATTATATTCATAAACATGAACATACATTATAGCATTACAGTACATAATCCACACATATACATTACTAACAACATGTAAGAGTTTGTTACTCTTTGTAAGAAGTTTTACATGAGGCGGAATGTTACACCAAAATATCCTATCGACAATACTAGATTGCTACTAGATTGTCTTAGATACTAGGTTGTTCTAATACCTAAAAATTAACGATGCAATTTTGATAAGTTTGCGAACCCAATGAGTGAACCATCATCGATGTTCACTCAAACAGAACATAAATGTCACATGTATAAAACATAGTTCAATTATTATAACACCTCACCCAAATTCAAATCTCATATATATATATATATATATATATCACATTACTCGTCAAATTTCAACAAGCATAATATGAATACAAAGACCTTATATAGTCATTTTAGAACAATCCAATCATTTATCTCAATTCTTTATATCATCAACATGTACACAAGCATTACACATTATTATATCAACACAATTCAACATTTATTTGAAATCAATCTCATGAACACATGTAAAGATATAGATACAAATGCACGTGAGACTCACTTCCATTTTTCTTTTATTGTGACCGAGTGCCTATTTGATTGTCCTATATCTATTGCGGATATTAGGCTCATTTTATATATTGTCTAGTACCCATTATAGATATTGAGCTCATTAATAATTGTGCCTGCAGCTCGTTGTGTACATTTATGAGCTTTAAGCTCTTTTTCACTTGGGTCACTCCAACCATAACTCCTCTATCTGTTTATGCATTTTAATGTATTGAGATGCAACAACTCACATATGATGCATTCTTTATTTCACGTTCGATATATTCCATTCATATATCATATTCTTCAAATATAAGTATAGCATTCAACATTCAGTTAAGAACACATATTTTCATATTCACATACATTTACAAAACACTTCTTATACATTCTAGAATATCATTCTCCTTGGCTAATTGATGGTCTGTAATTATCACAATCATATGAGTAACAATTCAATAACTAAATATTAAACAAAGCAACTAGATTATGGTGAAAGAACATCTAGGTTGACTCATAGTAATCTCCAGATAGCTATTGCCTTGATGATCCGTCAATATCTAGATGTGGTCGGTCAATTTGTGCTTCTATATCATGCAATACACACATATGAATACATTACTAACTTGTTTAATCAAATGAATACTCAATCATACATATGTATATGTGTCATGTTCAATGCATGCTCAATTGATTTTCACTGGGTATGTATCCTTCTTCACAAATCTTACTCATTCATTCATTATAGTTTGTATATAACTTTACAAATCTTAAGACATCTCAATTACTTTAAATTCATTCAATCAAACATTTATCCGTCCCTTACTAACATTCCATACTCACACAACTTTCTAATTCTCATTCAATCATACCTAATTCATGACATATCCTTTGCATCACATTTGCATTCATAAGAACACCTTCATTTCTTTAACAACTCATACTTCTCAAATTCATATACATTGATATCAAACAATCCATTCCTTAATTCTAACATCAATATCAACTTAAACTTATCAAACCCTTAATCAATCAATCAAAAAACTATCTAGGTTTATTTCAAACCTTAATCAAATCCAAATACACCAAGGTAAAGTAACTTATCCTTTGTTGGTTCAATAATCACACAAAATAGAGTTTTTCACTTCCCAGGCATTTCCCACAATTGTGGTTATCTTTCCAAGATCATGGAAAGACAAAAAAGAAAATTTTCTTCTCCAAGGCATTTCTTACAATCGTGGGTACCTTTTCACAATCGTGGAATGGGTGAACAGATAGTTCACTATCCCTTTTCTTCAATCTTTTTTCAAATTTTTTAATACCATCATACTAATCCATTGATCATACCTCAATTCATCTAACTCATCCCTAACCAATCTTTATGGATGTTATGCTCATAATAAGTTAAGCAAGTCTCCCAAGCATCAATCATACATTAAGAACAAGATGGGATTAAAGGGTTTCAATTTATAAGATGAAGGCAACAAAAATTTTGGTAAAATTCAAGGTTATGGTGGTTGTGTGAGTGTGTCGATGGTGAGGAGAAGAGGAAGAGAGCATCTAACCAAAAACATGAAAGAGGGTGGCATTTTAAGTGTGAAAAGTATGGGTGTAGGTGTGTGGAGGATAAGGTGGGCACATGTTATGTCACTTGTCAAATGGAGAGCCATGTTATAAGTCTTCCTTTTACACTACCAATTGTCATTCCATAACTAGTCCACTTGCCATTTAATCACTAGGTCATGTGTCATTCAACTATACCGCCATATTTCACTCATGGATTCAAACCATTTGTCACTCTATTATTAATTTCATGTGTCACTATTTCATAGATCTAGTCAACCTAAATTTCTATGTATCAATTTATCTTAATATTCAACATTTTTCCTATACTAGATGCACATATCACTTCATTAATCACCCAATTATGACAATAAATTTCATTTCACTAATTGTAGTCCATCAAACCAGAATTCAAGATATGATCATTTCACAATCACGCAATCACAACATAAACATTTTAAATCTTTCATACCCCGAAATAAATCAATTGAGTGTATCAACTATCTTTGTAATGTGTACTAAATCACAATTCATGCATGCATGTGATTACGATGCATGAAAATGAAATGCACTTCATGTGTTCTCATATGATATGGCTCATATGACTTCATGTAGCAAATAAATTCCTATGTGTAGGAATGGGCTATTACAATATTTATATTCCACCACAATCCTAAGGAGTTAAGGATAATTCATTTGGATTTTGTATATGATCTCTTGATATTTTATGGAGCTAACACTCACTCTCTAAGCCTCATAATGAGAATACTTAAGGACTTTTCCTCTATCTTAGGACTTAAAATCAATATTTAGAAAAACAACTTCTTCATCTCTACTGACTCTCAATATGTATAGGAGCTTAGCTTAATAGTTGGCTTAAAATCTCACCACCTGTCATTCAAGTACATGGGAGTGAACATTACTACTAAAAGATCAAAATTCGTGGATTACATTCAACCACTAGAGACCTTCAAATCAAGAATTGTTGCATGGAAGAGTATATATCTTTCTATAGTAAGAAGGTTGTAACTAATCTCTTCTATCCTTAGGAACCTATATTCATTAAAGCGCTCATATCTATTTTCCAAGGAAAATGGTCATGGAGCTTGAGAGATGTATCAAACATTTCCTCTGGACTGACAAAGATTTAAAAGGAGACAAGGTGAAATAAGAGAATCTATGTTTTCCTAAGAATGAAGAAGAATTTTGTACAATCTTAATTTCTATCATGCAAAAAGTCCCACCAACTAAGAGAGTTTGAAAACTATTTGATGATAAGGTAGTCTTATGGTCAATGTGGGTAAATGAATATTACCTAAAGGAAACAAACTTTTAGAAAATGAGCATCATGTGAGAAAGTCATAGAGCTTAGTTTAAATTTTAAGATACTGAGAACATATTTATCCTCTTATCAAACAACATTTGGGGAATTTTCACAGAAAAGGTTATAGATTAACAATTGGACTGATTTTAATCCCTAGTTAGAAAGATCAAAACTAATGCAACTAATAACATCAATTCCTCTCAAACCTAAAGTGAGTTTAATTATTATAGGAGGTAACTAAAGTTGTAAATTTAAAGGCCCTAATAGTCTAATAGCTTTGCTACCTAATTATAACCCATAATAGGAGGAGGATAAAGCTTACTGGTTGGTAGATATGTCAAGGAAGTTCACCACATCCTTTGTAGAGATACTCAGAGATCAATAAGCTAAAACTCATTGTTTTGAGCTTATTTATAATAAGTCATTGATATTTAAAGCCTCACTAATTTGCTAGTTATTAATTAAGTAGAACCTAAAAACTAAGGATCAATGGATTGGAAGCATAGAGAACACATGTGTCCTATGCAAGGTATGGCTTGAATATCCTAATCATTTATTCTTCTAGTGCAATTCTTCCCAATCTATTTGTTCTAGAATCCAACACCAAATGTAAATCTTCTATAGTGTAAGTAACTAGACATGTATTCTTGAATTGGCTATTAAGGTAGCTCATTCCCTCATACAGGACAAAGCTATTTTTAAAGTAGCTTTTAGTTACACTGTTTATGTAATATAGACAGAAATAAATAGTAGACTACATAGAAAAGATGAGTTAGAAAAGCACTTATTGGATGACGAAGTTATAAATTGGATTAGGAAAATTATGTTAGCTTGTGATATTCAATTGAACGCTGGCTCAAGTATTAGTGATTATAGGAATATCTAACTTTATTCTAGCTATTCTTGTATACTAGTGCTTATTTAACTTGTTCACTAGTCTGAATTATAAACAATGCTTTATAATCCTTTTTTAGGTTGTATAAGCTCAGTTTTTATGAATAAAATTCTTCTTTAACCTAAAAAACTATCATAGCTCCCTAAAAGTTTACATAATATCTTTAAAAAAATATTATCCTTCAAGATTTTAGTCAACAACATAACAAATTTCTCATTCAATTGCAATAATTGTTCTTTCTAGAACTTGATTGCACTTTTTTATTATTCATCTTTAATTATCTCTTTCTCTAGCTTCTCTTATGAATTTTACTCTTGGAAGAACTTTTTAAAAGTGTTTTCCACTAACTAGCCATTACTAGTATGAATGTTATTCATTCATGTGATCTTTATTCTATCTCTTCCTCTTGTTAACCATTAGATCCAAAATTGAAAGAAATAGGTCTCAATGTTTAGTAGATGTCATTGTATGATAAACTAGGTGCAATTGATGTCATAGTTTGATTAACCACACAACACCTAGCCCACAAAGTTTTCTTGGTCAAATGAAACTTATTATTCATATAAGTTATAGTTTTAATATAATAATTCATAAAATCATATTCATAGAGGCCAAATAATGCCTTAAACTTCTTAAAATCATTTTTATAGTTGTTCAAAAAATTCATAATTGAGCTTTGTAAAATTCTAAATTTGTTTACTTCCTTTTTCTTCCACATCATATAAATCAAATTCCTTAAGATAATTTATAATATTTAGTAGCTCGCAAAAGATAGTTGTTCACCTTTAAAATTTTGATAGATTATAGTAAAAATTTACTAAAGTCCTTCATATTAAATGGTGGCTCCAAATTGAATAGTAAATGAATTTTTAATTAGTTTATCTTCCTTTGCACACTCATATGCTCTTAAGGTTCTTTAAACATCTAAAAACAACAAATGTTATCAAAGGTGCAAAAGGACTGGCACAAACGGCCCAATTTCCCTTTATTTGTTTACCTTTTGTATGAAAGTTGATCGGGTGTTTGATGTGTGTAAGTTTTAATAAATACCCTCGATAATCCACAAATGCATGATTCGTTAGTGTCGTACCTAAGGTATCGATCTCACGATGAGGAATAATCTAATCTTAGAATCTAAGGCCAGAAAGCAATATAAAAATTCAAGTACACAAAACTAAAATTGAGAAATTAATTAAATCAATTAAATCAAATTAAGAATCAATCAAAAAATATTAAGTATTCAACAGTTGCAACACACACCAAGAATCAACCTAAGGAAATTACCAATTGAGAGAAAGGGAATTTTTCTTATCCTTAAAGCTAACCTAATTGATTATGAATTACTAGATTATTGATTTTAGACGATCCTAGGGTTGATTGCTCTCTCTCGAGGTATAACCATTAACCTTAAATCATAAATCCTAATCAAATTATGGAAGTTGCAATCTCTCAATTAACAACCTATCCAAAACCCTAATTAGCTCTAAAGTTCTCTAATAAACTACTGAAGACCTATGCAAGATCTCATTTTGCATAATTTATCGATTTGATTTAATTCTTGTTCTATTAAATCACCTACTCTCATTGGCCCAATTTAATTATTTTTTCATCTGAATCAACCTCTTAGTTTATTATCAAATTATGCAATCATAGAATTAAATCACAATAAATCCAAATAACATAATAACAATCAGATTTCATTAATTCAAAGATAAAAATCCGAAAGTGAGTTCAAACATCGTCAACATTCAAAACTCCTATCATCAAACTGTTATTCCAATTTTACACAATAATAAAACTAAAAATTAAGAGGAAATACGATTCGAACGGATGATGGGGGGGAGTGATGTCGGGAAACTTTTGATCGGAAAAACACGCGGAGTCAACTTCTTCTCCTCTTCTCTCGTCCTTCTTATTTTATGTATCTCTCAATGAATTCTCTACAGGGATTCTCCATAGTAGTTGATACAAAAGCTTCTCTTTGCCCCTTTTCTTGTTCTTTAAATATTCTCTTATGTTTTAAGTAGCTCTAGGGTTTTTTAGTGTCTGTGTCTGTTTGATACATGCCACAATCGTAGGCCATTTCCTTGGCTTCTATCACAATGGGCCAACTTTGGTTCTTCTATCACAATTGTGGCCAATTGTTCCATGATCGTAGGCCGTTATTTTGGCCCAAATGTCTCCAAAACTTCTCTATTCTTTGATGTTGACCCTGAAACACTAACAAACACATCAAAGTACCTATAAAACACTCAAAACACAAATAATTAACAAACTAACACAATTCTAACATAAACACATACAAAATGAACAGATTAATTGATAAACACATATCAAACTATGCCCTAAAATATGATGTAATTTACACTTATCGCATCCCCACATTTAAACATTTACTTGTCCTCAAGCAAACAAAAACAATCAAACAAATCAAGATAACACAAAACATGAATATGTAATAATGACAGAATGACTTCAACTTAGCGAAACAAATTTAACTATAAACCAAATCCTTCAAGTCATTCTAACTTATTAATAAGAGGAACTTGCATATAAGAACCTTAGAATAATTGTACAAACTAATGAAAATTTTAATCTCGAGTCTATTCAACCTATCACTTGTACACACATATTGATAATCATTCATTCAAAACAAAAGTGTGGATATTCGTCAGTAGGTTTTCATGAAAAATCAAGCTACTAACAAGTTTGGTAGGTTTTTTATTTGACAACATTCTTTTTTGTTGATTTTTCTTTAAAGACATGAACCTAGTCTCTTTACACAGAGGCAAACATTTCTTATGAATATTTATTCAATTACTTAACTAAGTCATGTTGTTATTAAACTACTTAGTTGGAATGTCATTATAGCCTTTTTACGCAAAGGCACACATTTATGATGCAGGTCGATCTAGTTACTCAGCTACATCACATTCTTAACTGGCTACTAGCTCTATTCGTAATCTGAAGGCTAACGGAATAGTTATTTGGTTAAGATTTATACAACTTTTTTTTAAACACAAAATTTTGCGTACCTTATTGCTTTAGCTAATCATTCTCATGAAAATGTACTAATAGAGCCACTTATTTGATTGGCCTAAAATTATAAATGAGTGCGGCAAATTCCTAGGGTGAATATACTAATATCGTATCCTAATTAACCAGTATATTTAGCCCTAAGTAACTTAGGTCACTAATGTCACAAGTTAATAAATCTTTGCAACTCAAAAGGCTATATTTAAGGCCAAATCTATGCCGTTAATTCCTAGCCATTGATGCATTCACACAATTCACATTATGCAACCTAAACAAACTATCATACGATATGCAAACTTTACATTCAAGGTAAAAACATACAACCCTCCCCACACTTAAACAACACATTGTCCTCAATGTGATAAGGGTACACAAACACACCAGGGGGAAATGAAACACAATATATGAAAAACATAAGGAGAAAATACTAACAAAAACGAAAAGAAAAAGGTTAGAACATAAAACAATTTATGGTGATGGCGATAGTGTTGAGACCAAATCTACTTGACATCAAGAGTGTTTCCCTATCTTATAAATGATTCAAGAGAGTAAAACAAATAGCAATTCAAACCATTCCAAATCATTCAAAACTTATTTTAAAATTTAAAACAAACCTAACTATATAACAATTTAAATCTAACTACTAAGCGTGCTAATTTAGGGTCATTAGCTTGACCTGCATCCTTAGAAGCTAAGCCCAGATCAATTATGAGTGACTTGCTTCCACCCTTCTCGCTCAACATCAATTTTGTAGCCTGTGAGTAAAATACAAATTGCAAAATGATCAGAAGGACAATATTGACAAGATTATGAAAACCAATTAATTTCAGTAATGTCTTTTTCACTAACAAGCTGTCAATAAAATAGGGAATAAAGAAACTCCCTAAATCTTCTATTAAGTCTAGCTGTTTGTTTAGTAAAAGGGTTAGTTGCTCTCTTTCTTCCTTAATCACCTTTGTCACCTCTGCTTCTTCCGCTTCACGAGCAGAGACTTCCATAGCTTGTAGGAAAATCCCGGGAGGTACATCACATGTACACGCAGCGGAAAACAAAAATTTTTGTTCCCGGGACTTTCCCGA
>JAJMLV010000008.1:52674944-52689141 GCA_027123465.1 Erythroxylum coca
TTCAAATGATTAGAGGTTAAATGAGAAATTTTAATCAGTTTATATTTGTGTATATTATTAATTTGTTATTGCAATAAAATTAATATTATTTTTAAATAATATTAATTTAATATAAAGTATATTTAATTAATTAAGAATAATGATTTTATTTTAATTTTTAATAAATAAATAAATAAATAATTATTGTATAAATATAAATTAATTTAGTTAATAATTAAATTATTGTGGTTGTATAAATATAAATTAATTTAGTTAATAACTAAATTATTGTGGTATATTCTTTAAAAAAATTTGGTGTAAAAATTTAATATAGAATGATTGAAGTAACACCAAATTTAATATAAAAAGATTCTTAAAATATTCCTTTTTATGCCAATAAAAATTTGATATAATGGTTAAAGATGGCCTTTGAGCAACCCTTTTATGGAAAAGATATTTTATTTGTTAATATAGTACTTGAACGATTCGTGTGCCTCTTAAGTGACGATTACACTTGGTTACGAGATCAAAACCAACGAATGTGGTTATTATTTTATTATTATCTTCATATGCTTCAAACATCTGACAATGGACCTCTGTGAAATTGGGGACAGTGGCAGGGAGGTGAGCCCAGTCGCTTTCTCCATGCATATGCTCTACACAATCCCAAACAAAAAAAGGCGTCCAAAAGCAAAGCTAAAAGCAGCTCTCGCGTGCTCCTGCATGGCAGGCTGATCGCATTCGCATCCACTGGCCCTCTCAGTCTCAAATTCCCATAACTCGCATCATCAAATTCGCTAAATGTTCAACGCCATTCACGCTTCATTTTCTGTTGACTGGCAGTGGCAACGAATCATCAAACTAAGGCATTATGAATAATAATCACTCCGGATCTTTGCACAATAATAATTAGAAGGTGACGCGTATGATTAATTTCCAATGGACAATATTTAATCTGTGAGCCATGATTAGAACCTGCAAGTTTTTAGTTTGGCATGATTAATGTAACATGTTATTCAACACCTAATGTAAATTGTTTGTGAATGATTCATCAATTACAGAAAATCAGAAATCGTGATCTTTTTATTTGTACTCATTACTTTCTCCTCTTCAAATCCTAAAATCTATTATTATTACCTTGAAGATTGCATAAAGATAATATTGATTCCAAAACAACTTCCAAAAACAAAAAAATGCTATATACATTGTTTAATATTAATTAGCCAAGTCCCGAGCTAACAGGGTCAATTAGAACAAGGTCTTAGGTTCGACTCCTGATAACAGGAGGTAATGGACCGCTCTGTTAAGGAGGTTGATCAAGATTAGACCGTAATTCATTCCTCCAACGATAATTGGGCCTGCGATTGGAGGTCCTTAAAGTTGAAGATTCAACCTTTTGGAACAAGTAGCCAAGCCCCGAAGTTCTATTTCGATGCTTGGGATACTTTCTCAGACTTAATTCAATGCTGTTGAATAAAGAAACGAAGAAACTTCAACACAGGCTTTATAATATTCTGTGCACAAAAGGCAAAGTTGAAGCTACTAGCATTGAGGAATGGAGGAGCTTTATTTTGTTGTTGCACAGCCCTTTTGATCTATGCAAGGACATGTGAGTGCGTTGCCACATACGCGAAAGAAGTGGATATATTAGTGAAAAAGTAACGAACTAGAGAAGGTAGAAGAAAAGTTTAAAAAGAAAAACAAAGTTTGATAATGTAATATTTACCATCATTTGAGAAGTACTGCCATAATTGCTGCCACATGACATGATCTCATAGACTTCTGTTCGGGTGAGAATCACATTACCACCATTATGGAATCCCTCTCCTTTTACACGCAAGCATTGTCATTAATTACACATAGAAATAAACCGGTGCATGCAATTTAAAGAATCATGGTCATGCCGTGATAATTATGTAATAACAATATTTCACATCACTAGCAAGAAAAAGGCAAAATCAAACATTGTTTTTTTGTTTTTTAATCTTTCTTTAACATAAAGTACTATTCATTTACCCATTTCTATTTACAATAAGCAGTCAGAAGTAATCAAAATGACGAGGAATCTGATATGGAGCTTCTCTTTCTTTCTTGCTTAGTTTTGGTATGTGAGCTCTACTTCTAATATTGCAAAGATCACTTGGGACTTCAGGAGGTCTCACTGTTCTAATCAAAGCCCAATTAATACCTTTGAAGAAATCATGCCTTTTGATCTCAACAGAACCTTTTAGACATCCAATTCTCTTCTTGGGATTCTTGATAAGAAGCTTGGCAATGATGTCCCGAACTTTCACAAGTTCTTCAAACTCTTTGCTGTTACTAACACCAAGTCTTGGAAATACTAATGGCTGTTTAAGGATGTTAATCAATGTCTTCTCGTTGTTTTCACCTTTGAATGGTGTCCTTCCGTACACCATCTCATACAAAAATACGCCTAGAGTCCACCAATCCACTGCACTCCCATGTCCTTGCCCCGAGATGATTTCTGGAGCCAAGTACTCGTGTGTTCCTACAAACGACTTCGATCGAGCGTTAATCGGCTCAGCCACCAATTCTGGAGTTCTTCCAATAGGTTCTGGCTGATGATCACTGTCCACTTGCTCTACAATCGTCGTGACGGCAATTTTCTGTCTTTTGCCGGAGGCAGAAAAACAAGAGAACACAGGCCGTATAGGTGTAGCACAGGACTGTAAAAAACAGGTTTCCTTCTGACCACTTTCCCAGTTGTGGTGGGACCTTAAAAGCTTCGGAACTACATCACATTTGAGAGAGAGATCAAAATCGGATAGCATGACATGACCATCTTCTCTAACAAGCACATTTTCAGGCTTCAGGTCTCTGTAAACTATTCCCATCATGTGTAGATATTCTAGTGCTAAGAGAATCTCGGCAGCATAAAACCTGTACAAGATGATATACAACAACCTCTTTAAGTATATATAATTTCATTCATGTTCACTATCAACTACGACTTGTAAGCGATACATGTCCAAAAAATCACCTGATCAGCTAGAAACAGAAAAGCATCACTTTTACTACACCAAATGTTAGCTTACGTATACATGCCAGAAAAAAAAAGTGATTCTTTAGGAATACAGAAAGACTGGGAACGCTAGAAGTTACTAACATGGAATACTTACTTAGCAGAAGATATACTAAAGCGGTTTGCAGGCTGACGTAGTTTTGCAGCATATAAGTCTCCACCAGGACAGTACTCCATAACCAAGCAAGAGTAGTGAGAAGCTTCAAACTCTGCATACAGTGTAGGCAAGAAAGGATGATCAAGCATCCCAAGTATCTCCTTCTCCATTTCAGCTCTCTGCAACTTGTTCCTTATAGCAAGTGCCTCTTTGTCCACCACTTTCATGGCATAAAAACACTGCGGCAAGCCTACAACAGGATTCCTTATCTGACAAAGATAGACATTTCCCAAGTCACCACTGCCCAGTCTGCGAAGGAGACGAAAGTGTTCAAGCCCAACTCGGCCATTTGCGGTCTGTAGCCGCTTGATGGCCTCCCATGCCGCCTGGTTAGCTTTGTGTGGCTTGTGGGCAACACGAAGTGAAGTGTCAACCAAAGAAGAAGTGATTGAAATGGAGCTCCGGCGACTGCCAAAACTGAGATTACTCATCCAGCTCCGGCTAGAATCTGGCACCGTTATGGAGGAGGAGCTGCTGTCGTAGTCCGATTCGTCTCTGATTGTTAGGGCCGCCATTTTCACTAGTGTTTGTGGAAGGAGGATGGAGCATGTAATAAGAGAATGAGGCGTTCGGAGTGCAAAGAATGAGGCGTTTGATTGTTCTTTTTTGGTGCACTAAAAGGGATTTTATATGCAACAGTACGTGGCTTAATGCTTTGTGGTGGCACATAGAAAATGGTTTTGTGCGAGTGGGTGAGGGGAAGAAAGTTACAAAGCCCAACTTTTTTCAATAGACTAGCAAATAGGCATTAACCACTATAATTTAGCCAAAGCGCCAATCTTCGAACTATCTGACAAGTTTGCCACTAGATTCACAAAATATCACATAGTTGCCGTGACATTCAAATGGATTTTTTTTAAACCCGGGAGGTGTTTATGAAGGTCTTAACTATAAGAAGGTACCTTTAAGTCATCCATTCTTAGACTAATCTTCGCTCACACCAGGTCAACACTCTCATCCCTTGACTAAATAGATTTTCATTCTTGATTCACTAGTTTTCTCTTCATATAATTGCTCAGAAGAAAGTGAAAAGGGCATTACGGATGTTTGTTAACTTATATTGGTCTTTCCCGGTTGAATACTACTTCATTGGATTCTGGTTTGGTAAGTAAAGCATGCTTACTGATTAAATGTACATAAATTTTGGGAACTGACACAGGCACTAACCTTTGTTGATCATTCAGAAGTGACTTCCAGAAAGGAATGCCAATAATCCCTATCCTATGGTTAATGTACAATTTTGTAGCAATCTTTATAATTATATTCCCTGCAGTGTGGTTTTTGTTATTCTTAAGCCAGAAAAGTCTTTTTGTAGAAGGTGGACGGTCAAAAGCCTTTGTTCTTTTCTGCTACCATAAAAGTGTATGCACCGATTTCCAAGATGCGGTTTCCAAGCAGGATATTTGACTAATAAGTTGATCGTACAGCCACCCAGCTGTTGCCTCCTAAACAAAGCTCGTGGCCCCCTTAATCTATCTATTATAAGCCTAAGTATAAATAATGAAGGCGCCGTTATAGGCTATAATTTTACCTGTTTAAGAAGGATTTTTTCTTTCTCGTTTAAGTATAATATTCCAATCGTAAGGAAGGATAAGACAGGCTTTATGAAAGGTAGGTTATTCATATTAGTAAGTATTGCCAGGAATAACCTTTCTAAAACATGTTGGATATTTTCTTATGACTTGACAACGATTAATTGCAGTTTAACAGTTTTAATAAATTATCGATTAAGTTAATCGAATTTGATTAAGATAAAAATAATAAAGTGACTCAATAAAGGATCTGAATTAATGAGCTGAAGTCTAGTGAAGAAAATAGACTTCAGTCAGTGTAAACCAAACCTATATTGAGCTTGCGATGAGAAAGCCTATTGAATTTTTAATATGGGCAGAGTGTAAAGTCCACTTACAAGAATTGAGCTTGAGTCAACTATTGTCCAAATAACTAGAACTAGTTGTTTGAATAGTTAACCCTTACAACTTATAAATCTTTTAACATTTTCATGTTTAGTCAATATGAGATACTCTAACACTCCCCTTCAAGTGCAACTGGGACTGGACATCCAGTTAGCACTTGAAATATACTCCGTGGTAACCGAACCGGGCTGCTAGGACTAAAAATCCAGACGGACAATTGGGAAATTGATAATTCGGACCAAACCTGCTATGATACTATATTGAATTTTTTAATATGGGCAGAGTGTAGAGTCTATTTACAAGAATTGGACTTGAATCAATTATTGCGTTAGAATGGTTTCGCTTAGTATGATCCCAAAGTCGCAAACCGAAAGGGGAGACTAAGGGCGAAGCCTAGCGGATGCGTGGTTGGTTTAAGTAATTTGGTTCTATTTTACCTTGTGTTAAATAATAGGTAGGTGGTAGGATTTGAACGCATGACAACTTGGTCACGAAGGCTCTGATATCATGTTAGAAGTGCCTAACTCATCCCCAAAAGCAAACTTAAGAGGAGGAAATTTGCACACTATTATAAATTGTTAAGTGCTCTCATATTTATTCGATGTGGGATTCTTGACATATCTCCCTCAGTCTAGAACAGGACTGGACATCTGATAGACATATTAAACAAAGAGACATAAATGGGCACCGCCCAAACCATCGAGATAAATATGCTCTGATACCATATTGAATTTTTAATATGGGCAAAATGTAGAGTCCACTTATAAGAATTGAGCTTGAGTCAACTATTATCCAAATAACTAGAACTAGTTGTTTGGATAGTTGACCCTTACCACTTATAAACTCTTTAATATTTTCATGTTTAGACAATATGTGATACTCTAACAAAGCCCGATATGGGTGCTATATATATATAGTTAAGGTCTCCTGTAGCTGTCCAAGCAAATCGTGAATATACAGATACTTTCAGAGGTTTATGTGTTAAGGAAGCTACAGAAGGCCTTAACGATGTCTTAAGGATCGACTCTCGTGAAGGCTTTGGCAGATTTGTGCTCGTTTTGGCTTCGGAAAGTTAATTTGAAGTCATGGAACTGAAATAAGACATTTTCTGCATTTCTTTGTTTTTTTTCCCTTTTACGTTTGATTTGAATACGTAAATAATGTTGGACGTTATTTGTCCCATATTGGAAGTAAGTGAACTTAGAAGCCTTAATGGAGGCTATATAAGGAGATATATACTTAAGTATTTCCACACCCCAAAATCTCTTTCCCTTAACCTTGTGTATTAATTCTTGTTGTAGGTTGTGAGATTATCCTTTTGTCATCTTTCTTTCTATAGTAGAAAGTTTTCTATTCTTGCCCGTAGTTTTCACATATTCGTTAAGGGGTTTTTCATGTTAAATTTTGTGTGTTTCTTTTTTGTCTCAATTTCTTTTATTGGTGTGTTTACTCTATCTGGGTAGAGTCTATCTCCTATCGGTATTATCAAAGCTTATTCTTGTTGTAGGTTGTGAGATTATCCTTTTTTCATCTTTCTTTCTACAGTAGAAAGTTTTCTATTCTTGCCCGTAGTTTTCACTTATTCGTTAAGGGGTTTTTCATGTTAAATTTTGTTTGTTTCTTTTTTGTCTCAATTTCTTTTATTGGTGTGTTTACTCTATCTGAGTAGAGTCTATCTCCTATCGGTAGTATCAAAGCTTAAGGTTTAGAAGTTTTACTATTTTTTATAGCCCTCAAATACTACAAGTGCACGGGTAGTGATTTGTAGTAAGTGAAGGGTCGACCCACGAGAAGGGTAAACTAATCTAATCCTAAGTTATCAAAACCTAAAAAAATATTAAAATGAAAATAAAATTGAACAAGAAATTAAACACAAGAATTTGAATAGAGGGTATGTAATTTAAGAATTTAACATAAAAGGAATTAAAATTGAGCAACACAAAATTCATAATGGAAATCAATCAAGGAAAATTACCAGATTATGGGGGATGGGATCCTTCCTATCATTAATGCTAACCTAGCTATTTATGTGTTAATAGGATGTCAGTTGTAGATTATCAAAGGGGGAATCAGTCCTTCTAGAGTTATAATCACACACCCTAATTCATTAACCCTAATTAAATTATGAGATTTGCAATCTCTCAATTAACAAAAGACCCACAATTCTAATTAGATCTTAAGCCCTTTGATAAACAATCAGGTCTCACATGGGATCTCTCTCCATATAATAACTGACTAGATTGATTGCATGGTCAATTTGATCGCCTAACTCTCATTAATCCAATCTAATCATTTTTATCCTGTTCACCCTCTCAATTTGTTACTGAAGTATGTAAATACCACAATAAATCATAACACCCAATCATAATAACACAATAATAACTAGATTAACATTAAATCAAGGTTAAATCCTGAAGGAAAGTTAAAACATCTTAATCAAATCAAATCCATACACATATTCATATTCATCTTTATATTCAAAGAAAAAACAACAAGATGAAATAAATACGCAATAGAATGGGGGGTTTGGATGCCTCGGAAGAGCAGCAGCCGCAAAGACCCGCTCCTTTCTCCTCTTTCTCTTATTCTCTCTCTCTTCTTTTTCTCTCCTTGAGGGTTTTCCAAAAGTGGCAAAAAATGAAGCTCCCTTTAGGGTTACATCTCTTTCCTTTATATAGTCTTTTCAATTAGGGTAATCCTAGGGTCTTTTTTAGGTCGAAAGATCTGAAAAGTCCCTTGAAAACTTAAAATCGGAAGAATCCCTATGTCTATCTACGCTCAGGTCACGAACATGGCCTTTAGTAGCACAATCGTGGCCAAAATTTTGACCTTCTGTTACCATCATCTCATATTACGCCACGATCGTGGCACCTCCAACATCCTTTCATCAATTGTGGCGTGGCCCTAGGTTAGCTTCCAGGTATTCTCCAAATTTTCTTCGTTTTTCACTCTTTGCCTTGAAACACTAGCAAACACATCAAGGTACCTCAAACATATAAAATTGAAGCACAAAAGCATGCTCTAACTCATAAAACACTTAAAACACAAATAACTAACCTAACACACACTAAACAATCAAATTAACAACTAAATACAAACTAAACTACCTACAAAAACACAGTGCAATCTACAACTATTAGTTTGCTTAAGTTTGCTCTGTAGTTGCAACATAGTCTAATCTTCTACATTATAAAATGAGTTTTTCTTTGGTGTTCTTGCGGGTCAAGGGTGGTTTTATTCTCAAGTTCTTGTTATCGTTTTGGGCATTTTTTACCTGTATATGAGGTGATTTAGTGCATGTATGGGAAAAGTTTTGTCTAAGGAGATTGGATTTTAAGTGGGACCATTTGTGGCCCCCTTTGGCCTTTCTTAGGAACTTTCTTAGTGTACTATAGTCTTATTATATATACTAAGTGGAGGTAACTCAAGGCGGTTTCCCTTTTCACGTAGCAAAGTGAGAGCCAATTCTTATGTTACAAGAGCTAAATTGTGACTGAAGCAATGTTAACAAAATTCGATATTACAAGGCATTATCTAAGTACTAGTGATGGTGCCAGTGTGTTATAAGGCATGATCATTCCTATGTACATCTTCGAGATTGTTGGGATTGGCACTATCAATTTAAAGATGTGTAATGGTACATTTCACACTATACAAAATGTGCAACAAATGAAGGGCCTGAAGAAGAATCTATTGTCTTTAGAACAATTGGATGAAATTAGTTATAAGACCTACATTCAAAACGGAGCTATGAAGGTGATCAAAATGGAGATTGTTGGGATTGGCACCATCAATTTGAAGATGTTTGATGGTACATTTCACACTAAACAAAATGTGCGACATGTGAAGGGCTATAACAAAAATCTATTGTCTTTAGGACAATTGGGTAAAATTGGGTACAAGACATATATTCAAAATGGAGTTATGAAGATGATCAAAGTAGTGGGTGTAGTAATGAAGAAAAAAATGATAGCTGCAAACTTATACAAGCTTATGGGAGCGACACATTTGGAAGCAAATGCATCAGTTACACTAGTTAGTTCTATAGAAAATGCAAAGTTGTGGCACCATAAACTTGGCCACATGTCAAAACAAGGATTGAAGATTCTTGTTGAGTAGAAACTATTCCCTTGTCTTACGAAGTTATCATTATCCTTCTATGAATACTGTGTTACAAGTAAGCAGCATAATTAAAATTTAATGCATCTAATTTTAGAAGTAAAGATAGTCTAGAAATGATTCATTTTGATGTATGACAAGCACTAGTTATGTCTCTTGGCGAAGGAAGGTGCCTGGTGACCTTAATTGATAACTACTCAAGAAGATGTTGGGCATATCCTATCAAGAGAAAGGAAAATGTATTTCTAAGGAAAATGTATTTCTAACTTTCACAACCTTTAAAGTGTAGATTGAGGTAGAGACAGTGAAGCAAAATAAGTGCCTTATGACTGATAATGGTGGAGAATATACTAGTGGTGTTGGAATGTAGCAAAGCAAGAGTGTAAGTGTTAAGTTTATGCAATTGAGTTCCAGAAACGGGATCCAATAAGTGATGTGTTTATTGACTTTTGTAATCGAGAAGGCATTAAACGTCAATTCACGATGGCTCACACTCCTCAACAAAATGGAGTGAAAGAGCGAATGAATAAAACTATACTTGAAAGAACTAGAGCCATGTTAAGAACTGCAAATATGGCAAAGTATTTCTGGGTAGAAGTGAAGACCACCTACTATGTGATTAATCAATCGTCAACAAGATCGATTAATTTAAAGACATCGATGGAGATATGGACTAGTAAATCAAAAAATTATTCTTAGTTACACACATTTAGAAGTCTTGTATTCGTGATATACAATACCTAAGAGATCATGAAACTAGATTCATAATCTATAAAATGTAGATTTTATGGGTTATGCTGATGGAGTCAAGGGATATCGACTGTAAGTTCCTACTACCCATAAGCTCGTCATTAGTAGATATATCATATTTGCAAAAGATAAACTACAAGAGAAAGATCAAAGTAGCACATCTAATGAAAATTTTGAGGTTGTAACAATTTAGGAAGAAAGAAAGATTAAACAAAAAGATTCTACTGAAGCTATATCAGATCGCGAGGAGAAAGAACTAGTTGAATTTGAAAAAATACAGACGTTCAATGGCCAACCCGTCAAAGGAAAACCCTAACCTGGCAGTCTAATTATATTATAGAGGGCAAAGTTGCATACTGTCTCTTAATAGAAGATGGAGAACCATCAACATTCCTAGAGGCAACCAATAGCTAGGATGCATCACTTTAGACGGCAGCAATGCAGGAATAAATATAAGCTCTTCAAGAATAAGACATTGAAGCTTATGCCATTACCACAAGGGAGAAAGCTCATTGGCAACAAGTGGTACAAGATCAAATGTAACAGTGATGATTAGGTGGAGTGGTATAGCATAAGGTTGGTGCTAAAAGAATATGCTCAAAAAGAAAGTATTGAATTTATTGGAATTTTTTCACCTATGGTTCATCTTAATACAATTTGGATTGTCCTAGCTATGTGTGCTACATTTGATCTATATTTAGAGTAGTTAGATGTAAAGACCGCATTTCTTCATAGAGATTTTGAAAAAACCATTTACATAATTCAACCAGAAGGTATTGAAGAACCAAAGAAAGAGAAATTGATTTGCAGGATGAACAAATCTTTATATGGTTTAAAACATGAGCAAATATATTGGTACAAAAGATTTGATTTCTTCACAATGAGCTGTAGATTCAACCAATTTAGTGCAGGCCCTTGTGCATATTTCAAGAGGTTTAGTAATAATGATTTCATTGTATTTTTTATGTATGTTGATGACATGTTGGTTACAAGTCCTAACAAAGATCGTATTCAAGATTTGAAGGCTCAATTAGTTGGGGAGTTTGAAATGAAGGATTTAACACTAGCAAACATGATTCTAGGGATGTAAATTTACTGAGATAGAAATAACATGAAGATTTGACTTTGTCAACAGAATTATTTGAAGAAAATATTGCAACGCTTTAATATACAAAATTGTAAGTCAATCTCTTCCTCTTTTCATGTTAATTTCAAGTTATCCTCAAGCAAAAGCTAGGCAGTGAAGTAGAGAGGAAGGAGATGTCTCGAGTATCGTATGCATCAGCTGTGGAAAGTTTAATGTTTGCTATGATTTGCATAAAACTAGACATTGCACATGCAGTAAGAGTGGTTAGTCATTATATGGTGAATCCTGGTCGAGAACACTGGTGGATTGTAAAGAAGATCCTAAGATATATTAAAGGGATCTCAAATGTTGCTCTATGTTATGCAGATTTGAATTTATTGTCAAAGGATATGTTGATTCAAATTTTATAGGTGATCTTGATAGAAGAATATCCATTACGGGCTATATGTTTATAATTACAGGGGGAGCTATGAGCTAGGTATCTAAACTACAAACAGTTGTATCACTATCTACAATAGAAGCCGAGTATATGACAGTTACATAAGCTCGTAAGGAATTGATCTAAATAAACAGGTTTTTGGTGGAGCTTGGGCACCAACAAAAGAAAAATCCTTTATATTGTGATAGTCATGGTGCCTTACTTATTAGAAAGCATCTAACTTTTCATTCCAAAACTAAACATATAGGAGCTCAATATCATTTTGTCTATGAAAAGGTGGAAGATGGAAGTGTGGACATGCACAAAATTCACTTAAAAGAGAACCCAGCAGAGGCATTAACAAAGTTAATCAACACTGACAAATTCATATGGTGTACATCCTTGTATGGGTTGGCAGAGATGTAGACAACAGAGAAAGGGCAAGATAAAAAGAATGGTGTGGAGATTGATTGGTTCTTAATTAAATCTCCAAGTGAGAGTTTGTTGGATGTTATTTGTCCCATATTGGAAGTAAGTGAACTTAGAAGCCTCGATGGAGGCTAAATAAGGAGACATATAGTTTTCCACACCCCAAAATCTCTTTCCTATAACCTTGTGTATTCATTCTAGGTGTGGATTATGAGATCTTTCTCTTGTAATCTTTATTTTCTATAGTGGAAAGTTTTTAATTCTTGCCCGTGGTTTTTTCCCATTTTCATTAAGGAGTTTTCCATGTTAAATTTTGTGTGTATTTTTTTATCTCAATTTTTTATTAGTGTGTTAGCTCTATCCAGGTGGAGTCCATCTTCTATCAACATGGGCTCGTGTTACATACGACAAAACAATCCATCTACTTTCATTTTGTCAAATTTTTAATTTTTAATTGAATACAAATTTATATTTGTCAAGTAGTGCTAAATATTATATTTCTATACACATTTTGAAATTTATCTCATGTTTTATACTAATTTAATATATTTTAAAGTAAGTTAAGTTATTAATTGAAACAAATAAAAGAGAAATTAACATTTAAAACTAGAGAGTTTAGAACTCTCTAAATCATTCTTTATTTCATTATCAAATTATTGTTTTTGGGTTAATATTATATTCATTCCTATGACCTATACATTATGAATTTAAATTTTAATAAGATTTCTTTTTTTGATTAGAAAATATGGAGAATTAATTTAAAAATGCAAATTTTTATTTTCTCAATCCACGCATTATTTCTAATATTTAAAATGTAAAATTAATGATAAATTTTTTATGTAAGAGTAAGGCTGCATACTATTAGACATCTCCAGACCCTACTTCAATGCGGGACTTCAGACTGGGTGTGATGATGATAATCTGTAAGAAAAGCAACATGAAAGTGTACTGCATATACCAAACATATAATATAAATAATTATAAATAAAATTTATCAAATCCACTAGCATATTGAAATATCCGATATTGGATTTTAAAAAATATATGAACTTTATAGGAATCTTAATTTGGTGTTAAAATCTTAAGAATGAGGTGGATATGTGATGATATGTAATGAAATCAACATTGTGTTTATGAAAGTTTTTCAAATCTTTTCAAGAACTATAACTCTAAATAACCCACGTTTTATATTTTAATTTACTTTTAAACCTTTTATCTATTGCAATTTATTTTTTATATCAGAAATCATTTCAAATGGATCAAAAAAATTTGAACCTTATAATTCTTAATTTTGTGTTAACATTTTAAAAGTGAAGAAGATATGTGATGGTATATAATAAAATTAACATTATTTGTATTTTAGTTATTTTATGTGATTTCTTAAGAACTATAACTATAAATATCTAACCTTTTACATTTTATTTTTTAAAAAACATTTTTTTATATCAACTAAGTTTTAGCCCTACTAAAAAATTGCAAATTAGAGAAATATTAATTAATGTAAATAATAAAATCCATCAGTTATAAAAAATTAGTGTAGTTAATAAAATACAACGTTTAATTTATAGTTATCTTATAGGTGTTTGTTTTAAATTTTAGGATGCAATTAAAATACCTAAAAGGTATAAGACTACAACGTGAATGGTTCACTCGAGCTCTCTATTTGCCGTGAACTCTAGTCATCGTAGCTGCGGAGACCTCGAAAGGAAAGGTACACGGAGCACCCGTGCCTTGCATTCATTGTGCACATCACCTCAGCATTGGTTATATCACAATACGAAAAAGGTGAAAATAAAAGACTTTAAGATAGATACAAGCGGTCACCGTTCATAAACTTTGCCATTCAAACAAGGGCTAGTCATTTTTTACAAAAAGAAGCGGATAACCAAATGCGTTGAAAAGGAGCAAACATCATGCTTCTATCCACGAGTTGAGCAGATGCTCACGGTCTCAAGATCATCTTCGCTAGTAGTAGACAGATCCTTTTCATACTCTTGGCTTAGAAAAGGCAATCTGGAATTATAGACTGCGATCAAATTGATGCTTTCAGGAAATTATTACGTCGGTGAAGAAGTATTATGCAGTTGCGAAGCAACTCTTCTTTTATTTACAACAAGTGTCTCCTGGTTTTCCAGTTATTCATCAAGCCCAAGCGATTATTACTACTTCTTCCGATTAATAATAAGAGTCGTTTTAGATACATTTTAATTATTCAAAATAAGTGTTATTCTTGACTTTGTATGCATGTTTATAACTTTTCTTTCAAAATTAACCTTTCATTTCTCTCTCATCTTAATTA
>JAJMLV010000008.1:52818210-52829169 GCA_027123465.1 Erythroxylum coca
CTCGTCACGACGAATGGCCCGTGCTCGTCGCGATGAACGGCCCGTTGCTCGCCGTGACGTACACAAATTTTTCGCACGTCGCAGCGTGCCCATGAGCACGTCGCGACGTGCGGGTCTGGAGAACGTCTCCGAACCTGATTTTTCCAGCATTTTCCCACTTCAATCCTTCCTTTAAGCACATGCAACAGATCTAAACCTTGATTCAATTCCCACACTACATTACTAACCCATTAACACCTTAAAAACAATCACAAAATCAACAACCCAAGGATTCTAACCATTTTTCCCCTAAACCTTTCAGCAACCGATTCTACCTCATGCAAAGCTATTCTAGGGTTTAATCTGACCATAACAAGATTAAAAGAAGCTAAACTTACCTGAAAATGTACTTCAAATCTTCGAAAACCTCTAGGATCAAGAACCCTATTTTCTCTTCTGTTTTCCAAGCTACGACACTCTCCCTTTTTCTTCTTCATTTTCTCCTTTCTTTCCTTTCTTTCTTCTAATTTCTATTCTTAAATAAATTGAAATGTCCATTTTGCCCCTTTCATTTAAGCCTTAAACCTTAAAACCTTAAGTGCCATGAAAAAAATGCCCTTATGCATTCCTACCACTTTTAATACAAACAAATCATATAGTAAATCCTACTAACATTTTCATAACAAGCAGATCCAAAATTTCATCCATCAGACCTCATAATTCACTTAGATCATGCTCAATTTAACAAGAAAAATTTGGGGGCCAACAGCTACAGAGGGAGTTCAACTGATTTGTAATCAGTTTTTCTCTTATGTTAGCTACGATAAGCTCAATAATAGAGGGTAAGGAAGTAGACTTCTGTTTAGGCCCTCTGTAGTTTCTCTCTTTCCAAATTTCTTGAGTGCACTTCAGTAGTATGTCATAGAGTTTTTTTGAAATTGGATCAACAGTACTTAGTCTTGAGATTTTTTCCCAAATTTCTTTGAAGTAATCACACTCAATGAAAAGATGGTCTCTAGTCTCTTCCTTTATATTACATAGAATGCACATCTTTGAGGAGGGTAGGAATTGTAGCCTATCCATTATATTGAGTCTGTTTAACATTGCTAGCCAGAGCAGAAAAATAGTTTTAGGTCTAGGAACCTTGTTTTAAACCATAGAGTGCTATTCCTCTCTATTAAATATCCCCTCCCTCAATTTCTTAGCTTCCTTTAGCATTATTTCTAAAACTGGAATCCCTTTCCATAAATAAGTATCCTTTTCTCAGAGACTTCTAAACAGTGGAATGGACAAAAGTCTAGTTTCATCGATTGATAGTGACCAGCTTCCATTTGTAATAATTTATTTGATCTTAGTATTCATAGGAAACCTTACTAGTAGGGTTCTTGCCATCTGATTTTGAAATAATGCACCTTGCCTAGTCCAATTATTATACCATAGGGAAAATCTTTCTCCAACCCCTATTTGACAAGAGATATTCTGTTGTACTTTATCCTTTATTTTCAGTATTTGTGAAATGTGTTTAATTGTTGATATATTTAATTATTTACACTTCACGATTAATGATACAAAAGTGCTTAAGATACTCACTTTAATTCATATTTGATTTTAGGTACAATTTGGAAGCAAATAAATTAAAGTGAGTCAAAAGCACTGCATTTGGGTTATTTTCTAAAGATAAATTTTTACTTATCTTAGTAAAGAAAGAAGAAGAAAATTAAAAGACAAGAAAAATGGAACAAGCTTGGAAGTTATGGCCAAAATGCAGGAAGGGAATGTTGCATATGTGGGTGTTGAAGGTAGAAAATCCGTGTTAAACGCAGCATTCAAAGAAGCAATGAAGGGCAGTAAGGAGTTAAACGCAGCGTTTGAAGCACAAGAGGTGAGCAGCAAGGATTTAAGGAGGTTTTAAGTGATTGCGACCCTTATTGATCGCATCATAAACACAAAGAGAGGAATAAATCAAGAGAGGCAGAGGCAACAGGCGCAGCCAAGTGGGAGGCGCTAGCAGGGGCATGAAGCAGTGGAGTGCAACGAATGAAGCAGGTGTGGTTTGCGGCTTCGTGAGGCTCTGGCAGCTAGAGCGCTGGTGCGGCACTGGAGAGGCGTGAGTAGGAAGAGAGCATAAACTTCAAAATATAAATTGTCTCGTCAATGAATAATAGAGATTGAAGCTTGTGATAGTCAAAAGAAGTTAAGGGAGTTTTCAACTAGGTATTTGGAATGGGGTTGAAGCAACTTTTTTTAGAAATACCTATGAAGGGCTAAACGTCCCGGCGTTGGTTTGGAGGTGACATCGACGTCGATGACTCGGGTTAAGTAATTTTTATTATTATTTTTGTTTCTTTCTCTCATTAGGAATTGATTGTGTTATCCTATTTTAATTGATTTGGGTATTGTGTATGGATAATCGAATTTTCATTTTTATTTAGTTATTTATGTATGAACCCTTTGGGTATTGTGAATTGATGATTTTAATGCATTCATTGAATCGTTAATTTCAAAACCATTGCTAGAATTTTGATATAATCCATATTTGTTATGTTAAAATTCATGTGTAGCGACTAATGATTTGTAATCATTAGGGATAACATCACCTAGGTTAAATGATACATCGTATATGGTTGTCGCCTTGAATTAAATCTAAAGATCATATCCTAGGTTATTCGGTTGTTAGGTTTAATTAACGATCGTATCTTGATTAAACAAAATTTAAGGAAAAACTTGGGTTAATTTTTAACCCACGATTAATAATTGCTAAGAGAGGTTAAAGAACAACAAATTAATTAAATATGCTTAATTAGGGTGTAGGCTGAGATTGAACCAAAGAATCGGGCCCCTACTGAATTCTCCACTTTTATCAGTTTTGCATGTTTTTTTAATTTTTTTATTAGTTAGTTTTATTTTATTTTCTTCTTTTAAAATCCAAAACCCCCCGTTAAGTGTAAACACCGATTAATTTCATTTCATAAACTTTACACACACTCTCTGTAGGATCGACCTAGACTTACCACTACTATAGTAGTAATCTAGTTATTTTATTTTGACTAACGTAACAACGTGTGGTCAATTTGGTTAAAGAACCAAGGATAACTATCTTTAGATCTTAAAGCCCAAAAAAACCCCATCTTTCAATATGTAAATGTGAATCCATTTTATCCACATTGACTGCTTATCACTAAGTATTTTCCAAATTTTCGTAATCATAAGTAATATATTCTTCTTGGTCATTGACTTCAGTCCCAATCCCTCCTCTTCTTTTGGTTGACAAATACTCTTCTAACTGACTTTTGCATCCCTTGCTCACGATTCTTATTCCCCGTAGGAATTGTTTCATCATTCTTTCAATTGTTTTGATAAGCCCCTTGGAAAGAAATAGATAGGAACTCCAGTAAGTATGCATTGATGATATAACCGACTTTAAGAGATGAAGTTTCCCTTCATAGGATAAGGCTCTATTTGTACATGAACCCAATCTTTTCTAAACAAATTTAAATTAAAGGAATACTTTCACAAAACCTTAGTCTTCTAGATAAGATTGGAATTCCCAAATAAAGGAGAGGAGGCTCCTTTAATTCCATTCTTGTGGATAGTGTCAATATATTTGATAGGTGAGAAGCACTTTTTGAAAGCATGAAGTAACTCATTTGAAGATTAATACTCAACCCCAACATCTCTTTGAAAGAATTAAGAGTGCTCATCAATAGAGAGAGTGAGTGGACATTTGCCTTGTTTAGAAGTATGAGATCATCTACAAAACATAAGCTAGTTAGTGAAATCTTCTTACATTTGGAATGGTATTTGAAACCTGGGTCCTCAGACGAGTTATACTTCAACATTTAGGTAAGAACCTCCATACAAATTAAGAATAGGTAAGGTGACAAAGGATCCCCTTGTCTAAGTTTTTTTTTTACCTTTACACATCTCCATAGGACTCCCATTTATTAGAATTCTGAAGGATGTAGTAGTAATGCATTCCTGAATCCACCTTAAAAACCTATGAGGAAATTCCTTGACCTCCATAATTTGTTGCAAAAAACTCCAATTAACATTATCAAACTTTTCCTACAATTATACCCTTTCAATAACTCATGCACTGTAATAACATTGTCCCCAATATCCCTATTCTTCATAAATGCTCCTTGATTTTCACTGATGAGAGACTAGATAGCCTCCTTCAGCCTGTTTTCAAGATCTTTGCAATAATCTTATAGAGAAAGTTCGTGCAAAAAATAGGTCTGAATTCATTCCAATATGATGGATTTGAGTTTTTACGTATTAAACAGAGAAAAGTCTTGTTAATCTCCTTTAGCATTACCCCTTTTTGGAAGAACTCATGAACTGCCTCCTTTACTAACAACCCCCGCCCCCAATTGTATTCCAAGTTTTTTGATAGAAGAAACCATTCAAACCATCAGGGTCAGATGCTTTAGAGACAGTCATGTCAAACACCACCCTCTATATTTCTTGGTCTGTTACAGGCCTAATTAATAAGGAAACCATATGTACAAGGATTCTTGTTGTGACAAACTTCCTAAGGTCATCTCCTATGACTAGAGAGGAATCTATTGTGCCTAGAAGTTTCTTATAATAAGAGATTGCTTCCTTAGCTAATCCTTCTTGTCCAGCCACAATCTCTCCATCTTCAGTTGTAACAATGGTGATTCTGTTTACATTCCTCCTTGCTTGCATTGAGTTAAAGAAGAATTTAGTACATCTGTCCCCATCCTTTAGCCAGTTAACTATAGATCTTTGCTTCAATATTGAGCTTTGGTTATCCACAATTTGCAAGTATTTCTTTAATGCTTTCTTTTCAGCCGAAGCTAGTAAAACATCTGTAGGATTTTTTGCCAATGAAATCTGAATAGCTGATAATTTATTTCTAGCCTTATCAATTTCCTTCGAGAGATTTTTTCCTCTTTTAGAATTGAGGGATTTCAGTTCTTGCTTGATAGACTTGAGCTTTTGTAGGCAAATATACTGTTTTGTCCCAAAATAGTCATACTCCATCTCCTTCAATATAGCTTCATGAAAACCTTCCATAGTTGCAAAGAAATTGTTAAATCTGAAAGGATGAAGGATTCTGGCATAATTGAACAAATTGTCAATCCTTATAGGAGTGTGATCAGAAATACCAAGGTCTAGATATTTTGCTATACTTCCCGAAAAGGAATTAAGACACTCCACATTATCCAACTTTTTCTTGATATGCCAAATAGAACTTTGTTTGTTAGACCATATGAATCTATGGCCTCTGAATTTTAGATCTATAAGTTCCACCCCTGCATACAATCATACATATATAAAGAATAATTGTGTAAATTACAATTACCTTCTACTTTAGATCTGAATAATGTGGTGTAAAAATCACCACACACTAACCATGAAGAATTTGTCAAGGCCTTTAATTGTCTGATAGAATTCTAAAGTTCATTCCTTTGAAATCTAAGGTTAAGACCATATAAAAAAGTAGCTAAAACACTAGAGTTTTCCATATTGAAGTAGATCTTAGTGTGAATAAATTGTTGATTTGTTTTAACGGCTTTCACCTCCACTGAATCACCATCATAAGCAATAATAATTATACCATAGGCATGGCTTTGGCGGTTTGATAATAACTATCATTTCCTACCTAAATAGCACAACTTGTTCATATTTATTTCCCTAATTTTAATTTCCAAAAGACAAAAAAGCCTGAGGTTTCTCCTTCAGGAAAAAATCCCTTAAAGCATTAAGCTTGGAAGGGATATTTATTCCACGTACATTCCATTCTATCATAGTCATAGGAGATTGCTATTACATTTGGAGCCTTTCCTACTGCTCCTGTTACTTTTATTAGAAGTCACCTATTCAAAATGCTCCTCCTGAATTCCTCCATTCAGTGATTCAACCTTTTGAAGGCCATATTCATTTTGTTGGGGATTAGAGACTTCTTCTTGATTTATATCACAATTTTCCAGTCCTTTCACCTCCTTGTCCATTTGAGCATTACTTTTGTCAATAATAAAAACTAGATCTGATCCTCCTTTCCTGTTTGAATCTAGATAATATTTTCCTCGGCTGTTTCCCCCAATTCTATGAGAAACTTCTTCCAGCTGACTTGGTTTAGAATTTTGAGCAACTTATTCATCCTTCTCATCCTCTTTCTTTCCTTCCGAATCCCTCTTTTCTATACCCATCACCTCCCAATAGTCTCCTTTAGTAAAGATTTTTCCAATAGGTTTCCATTCTTTGCCTTGAGCTTTAAACGATGGTTTCCATTGGTATATGACTATAACTCTATCCTCTTTAAGAGAATGCTCATTTGCCAACCTTAATATAGGAATGCAATCCTTCATTTCTTTAGAAATATCCATACTCACACACAATTTGGCAAACCTGACCTTTTTCCTCAATTTTGTGTTCTCATCCATATATATAGGTTTTCCCAAATAACTAGCTAACATACCCAAGCCTTTGGTGGTCCAATATTCTAGAGGAATATTGTGAATGTTTACCCATAAAGGAATGTTTTTCATTCTGATTTTTCTAGTTCCATTCTCGATTGCCAACTTTGAAGAAATAGGGGGAGTAGTGAAATATGCTATGGACCTTCTCCAATTATTTTGTGTGCTATTGATTTTGAGGAGAAAGTGAAGATAATGTTATCCTCCTTAGTGAGCATTACCTTCATTAAACATCTTCCTTTCCAATTCCTCTAAGACCAAGCTTGTATCACTGAAAATGTAGGTCTTTTGTTTATGAAAAAGCTAACTAGGGTAGATTCCCATGTTCTAGCTCCTTCTTGTAGAAGTTCTAGGCTAGGAGCCATCATTAGTTTCCCTTCAACCTCTACTGGAGGACTAAAAACCAAAGGAGAATCAGAATGTTGGACCCCATTTTCAGAGCTCAACGATCGATTCGAATACCAACAGATACTTGGCTTGGGTCTCGAGACCGAGAAGAACATTTGGGACAGTCGCGAGAGGGTGGTGTGAAAGAAACATGGAAAGTATCACATTTATATAAAAAAATAAACTCTCAGCGTGGCAGAAAAGGGAAGTTCGCCATAGCGAAAGTCATTTTTCGTTGCGGCAAAGACGCCTTCAGAAAGGTTTGCCGCGACGACTTTGGCTTCGCCAAAACATTCAAATCTGAAATTTCACAAACATTTTTAAACAACCACATACATTCAAATCTAATCACAAGCTAAACATACTCACACACAAAAGAAAGTTCAATTCTTCATGTCATTACAATACTAAAGAGTTTAAACAAACTTTACTTACATAACATCATACATATCAAAACTCAATACAAACACAAAATGATGCTCAATGTTGATATGCCTATAAAGCTATCCAAATAGTCACTAACTTAATACAAAAGTCTCTAACTATCTTGGATTTTTTGATGCCCTACAAGGATCAACTGTCGTCTTGTTCCACACCTGAGAAAGGAAAAGTGGGGTGAGTTACACAGCTTAGTGGCTAATATATTTATAGCCATCAGTAATTAACACAAATATATATATATATATATGTATGTATGTATGTATGTATGTATGTATGTATGTATGTATGTATGTATGTATCAAACAATTTAGGCATTCCCAATTTAGCTCAAAAACTCATAATTAAACAAGTCATCACATAACTCATAAAACAGGCTTTCATCATTATGCATAATGAGCACATAGATTATGCTTGACAATTTAAAGATGCAATGCACAAACAAATGGCTTGAGGGTTCCATGAAAACAGAATGGTGAAATCGAAGTTTACACCATGAACAGAATGAGTCCATTTCAGAGTTCATACGCCACAAGTGGGTAGCCAGGAGAAGGCTCTTGTCAACGTGCACGTGACGAACATAATGGTTCCACTCTTGCCCAAACAGAAGCACATAATCGTTTAATCATATGCTCATAATTTCATGCTTTTTTATCTTTTCATTCATACAAAATGCCATGACATGATTCAATGGCATAACTTGATCAAAACTCATAAATCACAATGCATTTTCAACAATTGCATAATTCACTATCAAGCAAGTTATACATACACACACATAGGCAAGAATTTGCCTAATTATACAATAACTATAGATACATTACCCACCTAATTTCGCTTGACAATCCAAGTTCAATGTTGTCTTTCCTCTTGCTCTTAGATAGGGCTTGCTTGGTTTTCTATAACAAACCAAGTTCTCATTCAAACAACATTTAAAGGAAATTCATAAGGCTTCAATAATCAAAATGCTAAAATTGAATTATAACCCCTTCAAAATCCATACTTTCAGGTCCATTTTCCATGATCTTTATGATCAAGTAAAAGAAGGAATTTGATAATACTTTCCTATAGAAAATGTCCCCCTATTATCTCAAGTTTCTAATGACACCAAAATTATTAAATTTGGTTTAGAAATCCAAAAGTTATACTTCAAACATGCTAGGATTGTCCTTATACTAAAACAATATTCCATACTTAACTTCCATCCAAAAAGTTATATCCTTAGATACTGAATTTAAGCTTTATTTCTTCACAAAACTTATACCTTATGTCTCTAGTTTACTCCAAATAAAAAATCACTCCATTTGAATAACTACACAAAAAGTTATGCTTAAATTACTGAAACATGTTTGTTGCTAGAAAGTTCATCGCAGTGAACTTTTCCATAAAGGAAAAGCTCCCCCAAAATCTAACAAGTTCACCGCGACGGACCAATAAAAGTTGGTTGCAACGAACTTTGACAGAGGCATATGTAGACACTTCATTTTTCCAGATTTTCTTCCCACCTTTCATATATAATTCATCTTAAACCTAAACCATCCCTTCAAATTCATTTTCAACCCCATTTTAATCTAAAATTATTCACAAATACATCATAATCTACCTTTGATCATTAACCCTAAAAGATTTAAGCATTTCCATACACCATTCATTAATAACTCCCTGCACACATTCAAACTTTATTTTCAGTTCTAACTATCATTAAACATGCTTCATTCAACATATCAAGAAAGGAAGAATGTTTGTACTTTTTTGTTTAAGCTCCAAATTCTTCAAACTCTTCAAGATCCCCAAAACCTTATCTTCCTTCTTTCTTTTCTTCTTCTTTTCTTCTCACACCCATGACATTCCTCTTCCTCTTCTAAGCCAAGACATATTTCTATTATTGTTTTTCCCATTTTACCCTTCACTTACTTAGTTCTTCCAATTCTACACCTTCTTTCATTTAATCCAAAGACTACTTACTTTAGGCCATAATCTTATACCTTAATCATACACTAATTTAATTCTAACTTTGGCATAATAATTAACTCCAAACAAAATGGTTTATTTAGCAAGACCACAAATTTATTCAAATCATTCTTAATAATAATAATAATAAATTCAGGACATTTCTCCCCCTCTTAACAGAATTTTGTCCTTGAAATTATTACCTGAGTCATTGAATAGTTATGGATACTTCTCCTTCATGGCTTCCCATGGCTCCCATGTTGTTTCCTCCGTCAAATGGTTCTTCCATAAAACTTTAACCAGCTTCACAACCTTGTTTCTCAAAAATTTTCCTTCAAATCTAGGATCTTCACTAGTTGCTCATCATAGGTCAAATCCTCCCTTAATTAAGCCTCTGAAGGTTGAACTACCACAAGATGTTGGACCCCATTTTTGGATCCCAATAATCAAAACATGGAAGACATTGTGAATCTTAGACAATTCAGGTGGCAAGGCTAACTTATAGGCCAAAAGCCCAATCTTCTCAATGATTTCATAAGGGCCTATATATCTCGGACTAAGCTTGCCCCTCTTTTAAAATCTCAAAACCCCCTTCCATGGAAAAGCTATCAAAAACACTTTGTCTCCCACTTCAAATTCCATCTCTTTTCTATGTGCATCTGCATAGCTCTTCATTTTGTCCTGAGCTGCTTTAATTCTTTGTTTCACCAATTTGATGTTATCAAATGTGACTTGCACCAACTCAGGCCCCAAAAGCCTCCTTTCACCTTCCTCATCCCAACATATAGGAGTTTTGCACTTCCTACCATACAAAGCTTCATAAGGTGCCATTGGAATTCCCGAATGATAGGAATTATTGTAAGAAAATTCGATTAAAGGCAAATGATCATCCCATGAGCCCTTGAAATCTATAGCACAAGCTCTCAACATTACCTCCAAAGTTCATATTGTCCTCTCTGATTGTCCATCAATCTGTGGATGGAAAGCTGTACTAAAGCACAACTTAGTTCCCAAAGCCTCATATAAACTTTCCCAAAATCTGGAGGTGAACTTAGGATCTCTATTCGAAACTATGGAGCTTGGAATCCCACGTAGTCTGATTATTTCATCTACATATTTCTTGGCCGAAGCATTCAAAGAATCTGTTTACTTAATTGGAAAGAAATGTACTAACTTGGTTAGCCTATCCACAATTACCCATATTGCATCATATTTTCTGCTGGTTTTGGGCAACCCCATCAAGAAATTCATCGTAATCTTTTCCCACTTCCATTTAGGAATGGAAAAAGGTTTAAACTTGCATGAAGGTGGCTGGTGTCGACCTTAACTTGCTAACACACGAAGCATCTCTTAGTATACTCCGTAATATCCTTCTTCATTCCCTTCCACCAAAAATGTTGGACCCCGAACTTTTCTTGAAATTTTGAAGTATAAATTGATATTAGATGAGGAATTTGTGGTGAATGAATCATGTGCAAAGAAAAAGACAATGCAAGAATGTGAATTGTTATATGAGATTAAGATAGGGGAAATATGCTTTGGTTATTGATGTTTATGATTATGGCCTAAAATGGTGTTTTGAGTTTAAATGGAATTGATAGTGAATGAATTGCTTTAAATGGGAGTGAAAAACAAGAAACAAATAATGAAAGTGTTAGATTAAGGAGAATTAAAAATCTGAAATTTTGAGGATTAATAGTAGCAGAAAATGGCAATTTTGATGTGAAATCTTTGTAAATTTTTCTGGCTTGATCTAGGC
>JAJMLV010000008.1:52970226-52984741 GCA_027123465.1 Erythroxylum coca
TGACTAGTTATATAATGCTCATACAAATAAAACCAAACTCTTTTGTTTTATTAATAATAAATATTTTCATTATAAAAATAACTAGATGAAGATTAAGACATATGTAAATACACTTACTTTTCAGGGCACTATATTTACATAACCCCAACACTTAGGAGGGATGCAAACCAAATAATGGTGATTTGTGAAAGGGGTCACAAAAAGTTCCTTCAAATCCTAACTAATGGTGATGTCAAATAATCACTTCAAATTGAAATTTGTTGGATTAGATATATCAGTCCCCATCAGATTAATAAAGAAATTCCTCGTTAGTTCTTACAGTTTTCTTTCATAAATTTATTTCCCTAAATTATCTTAAAGCTTTGTAATCTTATTCATGTTTCTTCTAGATAATAAAGAAGAGCGAAAGAATTTAGTGTTGGCATCTCCCCCTTTTAACTAGTTAATCCTTCCTTTATTCTTTAAAATTGAGTTATGAAGATTAAGAGCTTTTTGGTATTCCTTTAGCCTTTGAGTTTCAACTACTCTCAAGGCATTGTTATAGGGAAACTTGTAGCAATCCTCGTAAGCCTCTCTCAATTTGTTCTTAGTTTTAGTAACACTTTTAATCTCATCTCTTCAAAACTCTTAAAAATTAATTTAACAAGCTTAAGCTTTTTCATAAGCTGAAAAGCTTTGTAACTTGTCACAACTTGATTCCAAATATTAAGCATTATTTCTTAGAATCCCTATTTAAAAATTAATCCATTTAAGAATTTGGAAGGAGCTTTAAAAAGGAAGAAAATTCTGAATATATAGGTAAGAGTAATTAGAAGAGGAATTTCACTAAAATGTGTATAGGATTACAAATATTGGTTTAACCAAAATTGATTGAATAAAGCCCTATCTAGCTTTTTCCTAGTAAACAAGTCTCTTTGTTTATTGTTAGTTCAAGTGAATAATCTACATATGAAGCTGATATCCACTAACTTAACCTTTTAGACCATATTAGTTAGTTCTTTACAAGTTCCCATATTATACATCCTACCTCCTACCTCCTAAGATGATAGGGTGTAGTTGAAATCTCCTGCTAGTAACTAGGGGTATGTCATTCCAACTTGAATATTTTGGAGGTCTTCCCATAATTTCTCTCTCTAAAATGAGAAATTCAAAGCATATATCATAGTCAACTCAAATTTTGATTGTAGACCGACAATTTAACATTTCAAATGGATAAATTGGTCACTTTCACATGTTTATTAGACATCTACCTTGTTTGGATTATAAAGGCATATAATCCTCCACTTATAATGAACAAGATGGTTTGAAAGGGTTTTCCATTATGCTCTTAAAATTTTGAGGCCATACTGCATTTGTTATAACTTTATTTTAGTTTCAAGGTGCCTCATTATACATGGCTTCTTAATAAACTAACCTCCTTTACAATTGGCCTTTTTAGAGTTCATTTAACCCTCTAACATTCCTACAAAGACTGTCATCAAAGGGTTGGTCCCTTTTCAGCTTGTATTTTCCTTTTAATATAGCTAATTTTCTCCTAGAATTAGTAGCAAGATCTTTGGCTTCTTCCTTATTTAGTGAAATCTCAGCAGATACTGAAGTTTTCCCCAAGTTTGTTTTTGGCTTCATTTGTGGATTAATCATATTAGCTACATTTTGAGACCCCTCCATTTCTACAGTTATTATAGTAGTTTTTGTCTCTACAATACCCTCCCCATTACAATTTTGGAGATTTCTGGGGTGCCTAGTTCCGTAAGTTTATCATGCCTTCCTGTCTCAAAGACCTTCACTATGGCTTTCCACTTTTTGTTAACATTGTTAGGCTTTCATGGATAAGTTATGCAGATAACAATCCTCACCATTTCTCCATCTTCTCCCAATTTCATAAATGGAATGCTCTCATGTAATTCATAATTCTTCTTAGCTTTAACACATATTTTTGCAAAGCAAATCCTCTCCATATTAACTATTTGAGAGTCCATACATATTGGCTTTCCAAATTAGTTAGCAAGGAAGCTTAGTCCTTTAATTGTCCATAACTTTATGAGGACATTGTGAAAATTAATCTAGATGGGAAAAGTATCTATATTACATTTGTCATATTCAGTTCGTAGCTTCCATTTCTGTATGAACATAGGTTGATCTCCTACATGCCCAGGGTCTTGCCCTAATATCTAAAGTAAACAAGTTTTTGAACCGAATTTGAAGAGAATGGATCCATCTTCCATCAACATTTTTTCCATACTTTCCTGCTTCATCCTACGATTGCCCAGGCTTGAATTGATAGGTGTAGATCTTAGTATATTTTTTTAGATTTTTTAAGTGTGTTTTTAAGTGTTTCTTAGATGATTTTCATGTATATAAACTTATAATTATGTTATTTTTAGTGTTTGTATATGTTTTAAGTGATTAAGTGGTTTAAAGGATTAATTTGATTTTAATTTTATGTTTTAAGAGGTGTTTGAAGTGTTTGTGAGTGTATGGAAACAAGAAATTGAAGAATGAAGAGGATTGTGGATGCATGTAGGAAGGTGCATAATTGTGCAAGGCGAAGATCAACAATATTGCATGGCCTTTTGACAAAAAGCTATGCAATATAATTATTCTTTGCCATGGACAATCATGCACGTTTCTGACACCATGCTAATTGTGACAGAAAGGAACCATCCAAGACGGGCAAGATCATGCATCCAAATCGAGCGTTTTAAAGTTTTGAGAGTTCGGGGCTATTTGTTGATCCTAATTGATATGTGCTTAATTGTTGATATATTTCATCCATGACACTTAGTGATTAAGGCTTTAAAATGCTTAAGAAGCTCACTTAAGTTCATATTGAGAAAAAGTTAAAGTGAGTCAAAAACATAATATTTGAGTCGTCTTTTTTAGATTCACACTCACTTGTTTTCACGAAACAAGAAGAAGAAGGATTAGAGCTAGAAAAAACTGGAACATGAAAAGAATATAAAGAATAATTGATGTAAAATGGATCATGACCACATATGAATTTGTCATCGGCGTGAGAGTTACATCGGCTTGACACTCAAGTCACACCCATGCAAGGTGGCTCACCACCGTGAGACCACACACATAGCCGTGAACACCAAGTCACAGTTATAAGAAATGTCTAGCTATCCCGAAACCCTACATTTTAGTTTAAAAAGAACATGTTGTGATTACAGATATTATGAATCATTTGGGGGAATTTTTTAAGGCTTTTGGGAGGATGAAGAGAGGCAAAGGTCGACACCCTTGAAGACCCATAGAGGAATAGACTTTCCGACCTAGTTTAAAGGTGATATCGATGTCAAAGAACCCAATTAAGCATTTCTCTCATTTTTTATTGTTCTTTCTCTTCGGGATTGATTATGTTATCCTATGTTTAATGTTAGGGTATTGTGTGAGAATGATTGAATGCTCTATTTGATTATTTTTATATAAGAACTCATTGCTAGAATCTTCAATATAATCCGTAATTGTGATGTTTAGATTCATTTGTGGTAACTAATATTTTTTAATCATAAGAGATAAGATGACTTAAGTTAAATAACTCAAGCTTATGTGGTTGTTGCCTTTCTTAATCTGTTTTCCTAAATCGTTAAATGGCAATCCAATTAAATCTAGAGAGTTTTTTTTAGTTGTTCGATAGCTAGGTTTAATTAACAAGCTCTTCTTAATTAAACAAAACCTAAGAAAAAACTGGGGTTAATAGAGTTTATTGTTAACCTACGATTAATAGTTACTATGAGGGGTATAAGAACAACAATTCAATGAAATATGTTCAACCGTATGTATGCTGAGATTGAACCAATGATTGATCCCTAACGAATTCATCACTTTCATCATTTATAGGTAGTTTGATTTAATTTGCTTTTCTTAGTTTAGTTTCATTTTATTTTCTTATTTGAAAAAAACCAACCCCTAAACATCGATTGTTTTCATTTCAAAAGCATTACATACAATCTCTATAGGATCGACCTAGACTCACACTCACCACTGCTATATTTATATGTCTAGTTATTTTGAGTAGTGTTACGACACGCTACGTTAATTTTGGCGTTGTTGTCGAAGAGTGCAATGTTTTATTTTTTGTTCTTGATTTTAATTGGTGTTTTGCACATATTTGTTTGTAATTAGTTTTTTTAGTTAGTTCTTGATCGTCACTTTTTGTTTAGTTTTTATGATTAAAAAAAGAATTTATGGATGGAAATAATTTTTTCTATAACTCTTATTCTGAATCTTATAACCAAGTTTGGAATGATCGTACTAACTTTAGTTATGGATGGAATAATAAAAAAAATTCTTTGTTGATAATTTACAGGACATAACAATTCCCGCATAAATCAGAAGCTTCTTATTGCAACTACGGTACATCCTTGGAAGATTTAGTTAGATCTCTTGCTACTAATACTCTACAATTTCTACAGGAAACAAGATCTAGAATCCATAACTTAGTAAGCCAAATGGGTTAGATGATGGAAGATATCAATAGCCTAGAATCACAAAAGTGGAGAGACGTAACCATCTCAAGTAGAGGTGTACCCAAGGGATGTTAGTGTAAAGTCCTTACAGACTGAAGATGAGCTTGAGATTCTTGAGAGAACTATTCAAGGAATTGCTTGTAAAGAAGAAGTTGAGAAGGAACTTGTAGAACAAAAGGAAATACCATTTAGCTTAGAGGTAAATGTTGAGTCCCTTATTGTTTTTAATATTATCCTTTATCTTCACATAGCAGATTAGAGGAATTAAATGAGAAGGAAAAAGGTGAAGAGACATTCGAGATATTTCAAAAGTGTTAGGACTCAATAGAGATTGGAAATCTAAAGATAGGGAAGAAGTTATAGGTGAATGATCATTAACTTAGGCCCTATCTTGAACACCTCACATGGAGAGAGCACAGACTGTGACACTAGAAGATCATAATTTTTTCACGTGAGGTAAGTATGGAGTCGAGCCAGCGATAATAAACAAAGGTGCTTCTTAGGATGTAACCAAAGGGAAGTTCATTTCTTTTCTTTACATTTTTGCATTTCTTTCTTATATTGCATGTGTGTTTTTTATTTTTTTGGTTTTTATGTGTTTTTAAGTTTTCAACAAAATGAGAGAGATAATCAAACAAAAAAAACAAACATTTTCACTTTTTCTATTGCTTCTAGGATTATATAGTCATTATTAGAGAGTGTATTGACTAGAAGAATTCATTGCAACTTTAGCATATACTTTTGATCTTGTGATTGGTCAATGTTCATTTAGAAGAGTAATGACTAGTGGTAGACAATAGCCAATGAGATTTTGAGCCCATATAGACTGACACATTCATATCAATCTCATTGTTTTTTGTTTATGTGTGGCCTTATTGACATGTACATCCTAACTTTGCTTTGATTTTCTATTCAATATCAGATTTTTATCACATACATTAATATGGAAATGATATAGGCATTGTTTGTTTCATTAATTACATTAACCAAATAACCTACCCCTTGATGTGAATTTTCCCGTTGTTAAGCCTCCTTGAGTTTCTTTAATTATTGCATGAATCCACTCCTCATTCTTACTAGAATCTTTAAATTTTAAAGGCTTAATATCTTCAAGTAGACGAAGCAAGTTAGGATTGTAATAAAATTCATCAAGTATTTGATATCCTGGAGATCCTATGCTTGTGGTGAGGCAGTGAATGATGATACATAAAAGGATGGTGTTTGTGAGGTTGGTAGAGAAAAGTTATTTCTGACTTCTTGAAAAGTCTCCTTTTTTTCTTTATTTTAAAATACGGAATGAAATCATAAGATCCCTCAATTTGAGAGCTCCAATCCTAAGATGCTTCCTTATCAAGTTCAACATCTCTACTAATAACAATAATTTCTTCTTTGGATTAAACATTTTGTAGCCTTTTCAGTTTTCTTCATATCCAATAGAAACAAACTTCTTAGTTAATTCATTAAGTTTAGACCTATCTTGCTCCAAAACATGCATATATGCAATAGATCTAAACACTCTTATGTGTTAGATAGAAGGCTTATTCCCATCCATGCTTCTTATGGAATGACATCTTTCAAACTCTTTATAAGACTACCATTTGAAAGATAAATTGGACAAATAGTTGCATTAACTCAAAACTTCTAGGCAATATCTTACTTTTCAACATGGTTCTTGCAATATTTAAATTTGTTTGGCTCTTTCTCTCAGCTAATCCATTTTATCAACGAGATATAGGCATTGTTAAAGGATAAAACGTTCCATGTAAAAAATAAAAGCTCTTAAATTTATTAGCAGTAATTTCTCTACCTTTATCAATTCTTAAAGCTTTAATCTCAAATCCACTTTCTTTTTTAACTAAAGCTTTATACTTTTTAAATGCACCAAATGATTCAAACTTATACTTTAAAATTATCACCCACGCTATTTTCCTATTATCATCAATAAAGAGAATAAAGTAAGAGATTTTATTGAAAGATGGAGTGTACCACCACACCCTCATAAGACACAAGCTCGACATCCTGAGTGTAGTCTGAGTATGTACCTTAAAAGGGCGGCATGCTAGAACAGCCAAACACTCAAAATTTAGTACAGTTTTTTTTCAATTTAATCAATCATGTATGTGAAAATCAGTAATCAAAGCAAGCCACTTTATTTATAAACTTTTCAATCGTAGCAATACAATCATCTGAATTTCAATAGCCATTTGGGCTCATTACAAATACAAAATACTTGTAGTGAAGTTTCATTACATTGCAAAATCATTTACAAACATTTCCAATTTGGAAAGTTATTACACACAGAAATATTTGAATACATATTGTACAGAAATAGCAGAATATACAAATTTATACAAAAATAAGCAACTACAAATGTAGACGCAAACTGATCCCAACCTCTATGTCTAACTTGTATGCAGTGGATATACTCCCATTAGCCTAACAGGGTACTCTTTTGAGCCTAAAAAATAATTGCAAATTTTGGGTGAGCTTTGCGAACTTAGTGAGTGGCCATCATTGACAGCTCACTCAATCACATAACACATACAATTCATAAAATCACGTTCATTCCATATTCACTTCAGATATATTTCACACTCAGAAGTCATTCAAACTATTTAAATCATACATATCGTATGCATGTGCAATGCTCATGAGACTCACTTTTAGTTATTACTTTGTTGTGACCGAGTGCCTATAAATTTCCCGTATCTATTATAGATACTGGGCTTATTAATAACTGTCCCGTATCTGTTGGGGATACTGGGCTCATTTTACATAGTGAGCCTTTGGCTCTTAATCACTTTCTGAGCTCGAGGCTCATTTTCACATTCTGAGTTTTAAATTTTTTTTCTGTGGCTACTCTGGTCACAACTACTTTTATATTTCATGCATTCATGTCATGGAATGCATCAATCATATATGATCAATCAGTTACTTTCACATGTCATCAGACCTTAGTCCAACATTCAACATTTGCGTTTAGAATCACTTTTTCATTTATATGCATATTCACATTTAGAACACATTCCTCATCAGACTGTGGTCCGACATTTAGCAATCAAATTGTGTACACTTATTTCATTTAAATTCACATACAGGGAGCATTTTAATATTCTCACATTTATCAAACTCCTCAGACATATATTGTCTGGCACCAACACATTCTCATTGCATAATCATTCAATTCATAATATAAACAAAATAGCAATAAAAGTTCGTCGCGACGAACTCCTCTCGAGAAGAATTCTCTTGAAATTTTCACAAGTTCACCATGATGAAACCTAGAGTTGGCCTCGGTGAACTTTACCCAAAATAAATCCTAGCCAAAACCTTCAAGGTTGCTGCGACGAAGCAAGGAGTTTGCCTCGACGAACTTCCACAGATGCATGCCCAAATTTTCAACTTCAGGTTAGATTTTGAGACTCTTTTGAATAGAGTTTGAATTCGACTTCTTCATAACAAAAATAGCTATACGTCTCTAGTTTAATCCAAATTAAGAATCTTCTCATTTGGATAACTAGAGAATAGGTTATGGCTAAAAGACTGAAGCATACTTAGTGAACATTTTCCAATCCATCATCTTCAAAATTTTCCATATTTTTACACCTAACATACTTGTACAAAGATCACCCTTTTCTACTTCATTTACTCCTCATTCTCAACTCCATTTCAAATACAAAACATTCACCAACAAAGCATGGTCCAAATTTGATCATTAACTCAAAAACAGAACATAAACATTTACCTATTTATTATTGATTTTTTGCACTCATCTTAATCTTATAAAGAAGATTATTCAACCTCAAAACATCTCTATGACAAATTATAAATCATTAATCATCATACATATACAAAAACAAGAAATTTACCTAAGCATTTCATCACTCACGTTCATCATACATAAAACACCATCATATTCCATTTAATCTCCAACAATCATTACAAATGCTTCATTCAACCAACCCCATAATATTTAACAAGCTAATTACTTGATTTAGCTTCCAAATCTTCAAAAATCACCATTAAACCCTAACTCTTTCATCTCCATGATCTTCATTTTCTTATGGGTTGGAAGGTTTGGGTTTTTAGTGAGAATGAGAGAGAGAGAGCAAGGTGAAAGATTTTGACAAGACTCAAAGTTGTCTAGGTTGGGTGAGTGTGTCGTGAATGAAAGAAAAGAAAGGAAAAGGAGATAAGAAGGCATGTCACAAAAATCATGGTGAAAGACCGTGAAATGGTCTTTCATTTAAGTAAACAATCGTGGGTGAGGTTTGTAGCAAGGCAAGTGACACTTGTCACTTATCACATGACACCTCCCTATGGTTCCATTTGGTCCACTTTAATAACTAGTCCATTGTGTCTCCAATTTCTAATCCAATTGTCTCACAATTTTCAATGGCACTTTTCAATAAATCCTAAAGTCTTTCATCAAAATTTCTATTGCCATTGGACAGTAATTTCTACTACCATTTCACAATTATTTTGCCACTTGACATTTTTTTAGTCCAAAATACCCTTAAATTTTAGAAAATTTTCAAAATTTCACCAAAATTTCTGAGTAAATAAATATACTCTCCGAATCAATTTTTCACACATATAATCCACAATTCCAAATATAATCACGTTTATAAACAATTATGCTTGGAAATTATCAATGAATGCATGCACAATTTTTTTATATGCAAAGATTCAAATTCATGTGCATATATGCTAACATTATGTATGAGCATAAAATGCATTTTCTTAATCTCTCTCTAAGCTCACATGTACCAAATTTTAGGATTCTAACCCTTAGTGTGGGAACGGGATGTTATATTTCAGGAAGTGCCGATGGGCCATTGAAGACGCTGGGCGTCCACAAGGGAGGGGATATCCTAGTAGCACTAAGGCTATGGGCTCTATCTCACATCGATTGGAAAGAAGAACGAAGCATGCCTTATAGGGCTGCAGATACCTTCCCTTTGCAGCTGCGTTTTCCATGCCTCAACACATCAAATCCCATCAAAACTCCAAAGTTAAACGTGCTAAAGAAAGAGCAGTACCAAGATGGGTGACCTTTTGGAAAGTCTTACGGGAGTCGTGTCCTAAAGAAGCCTACAAATTGGAAAAATAAAACTATGCGAGTGCTTGACATGAAGGCCTTGGCCTAAAGCAGACAATATCTGCAAGCGGGTGGTCTGGGTTGTTACACTTACTATCCTTCTTATAAATATGATAAATACATATTCATCTCCAAGATAAACTTTTTATCATGAAAGTAAATCTTTCAATATCTTGTAGTCTTTCAACCATATAACAAATTTATTAAAAAAGGCACTAGTTCCATTTGGATGTTTTGTTATAAGATTTAAACATTTTCAAATTTTACTCTCACTACTTATCTAGAAAATCATTCTCTATACTCATTGAAACAAACATTTTGTTTAATATGGTTTGTAATATTATATTCAATGTATTTAAATATATTTAATAAGTGTAAATTATAATATATTTTATAAGTTTTGGAGTATTATTTTAGTGTTTTATTAAAGGATAATCATTTGTTTTGGACTTATAGTTATGTTTTTGTTATTTTTTATATGTTTTGTTTGATTGATTGTTGTTTAAGGTAAGAATTAAATCTTGATAGTATGTTTCAAGGGTTGTTTGATGTGTTTAGTGATGAGTGGAGAAAGGAAAATTTTAAAAAAAATAAAGAAAAAGCTGGAGAAATATGTTTAGCACAATTGTGCACAAGGAGGAAGTATAATGGAAGTCTCTAACATGATCATGCAAAAGAGTAACAGCATGTCATGCACAATCGTGCAAGGTGTTTTCTAGGATGTGAGTTTTTTTTATATACTGTTCACATTTCCGACTATTTTTGGAAGATAAATACATGGAAAAACCGTTGACAAAACCCTTAAAATTATAAAAAATATATCACTTGACGACTGAAAAAACATAGTTTGAGATTTTCTAATATAAGGCAAAGAAGAGAAGACTTCCAAATTCAATTCTCTACTCTTTTGTTGCTTCCTTATGTTGTTAAATATTAACAATGATTAAGTTTGGATACATAGTTACATCTATGGATTTCTAATTTTTTTATGAATTGCTCTTGATTTATTTGTTGAACTTTACATTCTTAATGAGATATCCTTGTGATGTTTATTACTTTATATTCAATTTGATTTGAGAGATTGGATTGCATCATTTATGTTGTGCTGCACAGTAAAATTTGGTGCCTCAATAGACCTATAAACATCAAACTAATAGGAAACTAAAGAGATATCTTACTTTTTTTTTATTTCATAGGATTGTTTCAAATCTAGTTATATAATTACAAAGAGTTTTGATAGATTGAGATATCACAATTCAATCTCTATCTATTTAAATTGTGATTATTTGATTACATCTCGAGATAGGGAAATCAAAATTATTAGATCTTGAGGATCAAGTATGATTAGATCTCGAGGATCAAGTATGATTAAATCAAGAAGGTAAAGTGAAAACATACGGATATAAGTAATTCCTAATTTTCATCATTAATAAATCTATCAAATTTATTACTGCAACTGCCATTGTTTAGTTATTAATTATTTGTTTTTAGTTTAATTCCTAGTTATTATTATTTTCCTTAAAAAAAGTTTATAAAAATTTTTAGATGACTACTATAAACCTCATGGGATGACGCTTTTTAGACTATAATTTATGATCTATATAATTGTAGTAAAGAAAATTTTTAAATTAAAACATAAACAAAATTTTGGCATTGTTATTGGAGATTTGTTTTTTAGCACCTACTACAATTCAAGTTACCTTACTTTAAGGACTTTAACACTTTTCTTGTGTGATTTTAGGCTCACAAACATAAGATCTATAAGGAGTTCAAGCAAATTAAAAGATACGCAAGTTTTTGACATCACCAAGTAAAAGAGGGAGGTTAAAAAAACAAGATGCCAAAAAGTAATAGATATAGCAATGGTAGAGGAAAGGAAACAAAGAGAGCATCAACAAACCCTTATGGACTTCATGAGGTCATGGTTCAACATAAACAATAAGGAATAACGAGACCACCAGTGCAGACCAATGTTTGAAATCAAACTAGCATTGTTGTATATGTTGCAAACCAATGTCAAACTTTACGGATTGGCTAATAAGAATCCTAATGCTCATTTGACAAACTTTTTAGAGATTTGGGAAATGTTCCTATACAATGGGCTAGCAAAAGATGTAGATAAGATGAGACTCTTTCCTTTTACTCTTAAAGATTGAGCTAAGTCATGGTTAAACTCTCTCAACCTAGAGAACGCCACGATATAGGAGTAGCTAGTGCAAGCCTTTTTGGATAAATACTTCCCTTTAGTAAAGATCACTAGGCTCATAAAGGAAATCACTAATTTTTAGCAAAGTGAAAGGAAGTCATTATATGAAGAATGGGAGAGATTCAAAGAGTTACAAAGAAGTTGCCCACATTATAACTTACCAAGAGAGTTCCTTTTACAAATGCTCTATAATACTGTGGATCCACCTACATGAGGCACCATAGATGCAACAGTTGGTAGCTCCTTAATGAGAAAAACAATTGAGGCAACATATAAATTATTAAAAGAGATGTCAAATAATAACTGTCTATAGACATTTGAAAGAAGTAAATAGGAGCTAACCTTTAGAGATTAAAAGGGAGTGCTTGTTGTGGATTTAATGATAACATTACAGGCAGAAGTATCAAACTTGGAAAAACAATTGAACAACCTAAAAGTCACTTCTTCTATCCCACTTAAGGAAATTCAACATGGATGTGAATTATGTGGGCAAGAAAGCCTTGGCTTAGTTGATTGCTTCCTAGTGAAAACAACAACATAAAGTAGCTTAACTTCAGGGGAGCACAATATGGTTGAGTGGTGATTGACCTAAGATAAGTATGTCAATTATGAATTACCACAAGTGCATGACATAACTATAGCTATTATCGACAAATATGATTTGATCCCATAAGGAGAGTGATTAATAGTAGTTACTGTTATTTTATTATCTAGTCTACGAAATTTTTTGTGTTTTTTAATTTAAAAGAAAATAAAACTAGAGTAAGTAAAATAAATGGGCAACAAGTTTAAATCGCATATTTAAGGAAGCACTAAGAAAATTAACGATATCAAAACATTAGTAATTATGATTCGATTACCCCTAAACCCTTAATAGATTAATCTTTTATTATGCAAACTTTTTTTAATTTATTAGACCGGGGAGACGCCTATGGTATGTTAATAGTTGACCTTGAGTCTATTAACAACTAATCATAAGTTTTTCAACCGAATTACTTAGGTTAAACTTTATAGGATTGCTTTACCAATTTTTGAATCCCTTTATTAAGTTTGACCCTAATCTGGAAGATTTATGTCATGTTATCTCTAAGGTTGCAATCAACTCCTTCCAATTATGGTAGATCTATTCATGGATAGGATTTCTCAATCTCTATGTATGAAATTAGGTTGTTATCTAATATTAAGATATATTAGAACATAAATAAAAACATGTAATTGGATCACAATTTACCAGTCAAACCAATTGCATTAACAAAAGGATCAAATCATATTAAACTATCAACATAGGGTTCGTCTAACCCAAATACTAACAAAACATTTAGATACACATGTTCAAACACAAAATCAAACATAAATAGAAAGAAAAATAAATTGAAGACAATGGGCTTATAATTCTAAATATCTATGGTTGTCTTCCATTGAGTATTTTTACATTGTAGAGGTTTGATCTTATATTCTGATGGATCTTTCATTGAATTCCTCATGTTTTCCAGCTTCTCTGGATCAAAATTGCCACTTGAGTTGCCCTTGAGAGTTTTAGAACACCTTTGTTTGTCTCCTCTCTAGTTTGCTTTTGAAAACATCTTTTATATTGAATTCTAGGATTTTGGTCCATGAACATCTTATGCACTACAGTGCATCAGAGTGTGCATAACCAAAATCTATAAAAATCGCAAATTTGCATAACTTGAAAGAAATGCATGAGTTGATGCACGGTCATGCATCTCTTTTATGCTTCGAATCTTCATTTATGCTGTGTGTTTTTTCTGAATTATTCTCCTTTAAGTCCATGAAGGCAATTGTACTCTGTAAGCACACTTGGAGTGAATTATCACCAAATACACAATATAAGTATAAAATATTAAGCAAAAATACCTTTAATATGAGGTATAAATATGATCAATTATGTATCTATCAAACATCCTCACACTTAAGCTTTTACTTATCCTCAAGCAAACCATAATAAAAAAAATAAATCTTACAACATCAATCCCATATCAATTTCAATGTATCCATTGATACTATAAATTATCATATCCTGTCAAATCAAATTAACATACAATTGGAATCAAATAATCCTAAAATTAACATTCTAAGTCAATATTAATAATAATCACATCAATAATTACATTGAAATCAAAAGCATTAATCATTACACCCTTACTAAGATTTAATTTAATGCATTCAAGTTTTTAAGGTGGAAAGTATAAAAAACTCTCAATCAATACATAGTAGAACTCTTAACATATGCTTACAATAATATCACATCTCCACCACTTATGTATAAACTAGAAACAAAAATCAAAAGGTATTTATAAGGTTGTAATGGGGGTTAGGTATGGTATACTTAGGATAATAAAAATGGTTGAATTGAAGGAAATTTACTAAAGAAGAAATTATAAGACTTGTTTACACATACAGTTCCTTTCAACATAATTCTATTGGTACCTTAAACTTATTCAGTTTTTTAATCGTATATTGATTTTTTATCACCCATTGAGTATTTAGTACCATAATCAAAAAAATATTGGACCTTTCAATAATTCAAAGTCTTAGCAAGTAGATAATGTAATTAACCTTCAAGGTTCGAAACAATAGTCTTAAAAAAAAGGATAAAAGTTAATATGTGGGTTTAATTAATGAAAAAGGCTAAGGTTCAACTTGGTTATTCCTAAAGGTAAATTTAAAGGTGTGGTAATTTTCAAAGAAATAGGCTTAACAAGTTGTTGAATT
>JAJMLV010000008.1:53406687-53419348 GCA_027123465.1 Erythroxylum coca
AAATGATACATCATCACTAGACGATACATCCTATACTCTTAAGCATCTCCAGTTATAAGGACCATAACTTTTGACTTCGATATCTTAAAATTTCATACTTTATAGCGTTGAAAAGCTAGAAAGACAAGCTACAACTCCCATGAAGACAACTTGCCAAATTCATCCTAGATTAATCTAGATTTTGTCCTAAAGTCAGAACACGAATTTTTCCTTATGGAAGACTTGAAATTTTACACTATGCAAACTTGGAATGTTCTCAGCTAACCATTCAACTACCAAAATGATTTCATTAAACTCTAAAATCTCAACTCATTTGTCTCATCACCTTCAACTACATCTGATCAATTATAATTCCTATCTTCCTTTCTGTAATATCTTACTTACTTATGCATACATGTATATATATATATATATATATCAATGATTTATGTTCCAAAATCATCAATTCAAGTGGATTGCTTCTTCACGTATATCTAATTTTAACTCACATCATCCATGCAATATTCACACTTCATTAACATCAAAAGAATAAAGTTTTTACAACACTTTAGTAGGTATTTCGAGCCAGCTTACATCATAGTCCAAAAATACCAACTTTACAAGAACAATAATTTCTCAAAATACGACTAAAGCCTTGTTTTACATGATCTAACTTCAAAAGAATAAAATATGCAAATTGGAGTAATGCTTTGACTCTCGACTTGAGCACTTAATATCTTGTTCACGCCTATAGATGGGGAGGAATGGGGGTGAACTTAAAGCTCGTAGGTAACAATTTTATAATCGGTAACAAGCAAAAACCCTTAATAGCCCTCATGATCAAAACAAATTTTCATGAAATCCATACAACATAAATTTCTCAACTTGCATAAGTCAAACAATCATCAAACTTGTCTACACATGTAAACACACAAGCACATCATAATGGTTTGAGCAGATCCATAAACATGACGAACTATACATTTTCACATAATGGTCCTGTATAGTCGAAAACTTGAGGGGGTCCATGAAGGAGCTCGATGCCACTAGCGGGCAGGCAGGAGAAGCCTTTAACTTGGTCAACGTGCACGTGATATTCTTGAATGGACTACAACAAACCCACATAACATGTAATTCATAAACAGAAAACAGTTTACCCAGTTGGCACATTTTTGAAAACTTGATTTCATACACTTAGTATCCTTTCAAAATCATTTCCATTTTGGTTTCATAGTTCATCCACAAAATTCATACACACAACATGTAGCACTTTCTTAAAGCATTTAAAGAACAATAAAAACACATTTACAAGTAGTTGAAAACATTTACTTCCTTTTTTTGAAAGAAACATTTATGGCTTATTATTCAATTAAAAAAATGTAACCCACCTTAGTCTCCTTACTTGGAAACTTGCTCAAGGATGCCTCTCCTCTTGTTCCTCTTGCCTCTCTTGCCTCCCTTCAACATTAGCAAAAATTCCCATTCAAAAATGAACTCCAATTGGAAAACTCAAAGAAACCAATGCATGAAATTAATCATAGAATACTTATACCCATGCATTTTCTAAGCTCTTTGAATCAAATCCCTTCCAAAAAATCCAAATATTAAAACACCAACTTACCTTGAACCTTCACCAAACAATGAGTTTCTTGGCTCTAATTGAAGCTTTAACATTCCTCTTCCTTTTTTCGTTATTGCTCAACCCCAAAATTCCTCTTGAAGATTAAGAAAAATTGAAACCTAGATGACCTCCCTTCTTTTTTCTTCTTTCTCTCTTTTTTCATGCTTCTCTCTCTTCTCTCTTTTCTCATGCACATTTCTGGCTTCTTCCAAATACAAGACAATAAATTTTTTTCTCCCCTTTTATATCCTTCCTTCAATGCCTTAAGACTTTACAACTTAAGTGATGTTCCGATAATGCCCCTTATGTAATCTTACCACCCTAACACTTTAATTCAATTAATCTATATCATATAATCTCACTCACATTAACATGCTAATTAATTCCAACACAAATTAATCTAGCAAGACCCCAAAATTAATCTAATCATGCTTATTTATCAAGAAAAAATTTAGCGGCCAACAAATAACCTGACAACTTTTATGACAAAAGCAATTAATGGTAACAAGTTTATATGGTGTTGATCCTCGTGTGGCCTGACATAGACATAAGCAATATGAAGCGGCAAGGTAGAAAAAATAGTGTGAAGATCTGATTGACTCTCAATCAAATCTCCAAGTAGGAGAATTGTCAAAATTGGTAGGTACAGTTTTCAGTGCCCACCAAAGTTGAGATAAATCCACAAAAATCAAGGATAGCTAGCCATCCATCCTACACATCTCTTGTTTATAAATAAGCAGGAGATGAAGAAAGAAAACCATCCCAGAAATCTTTTCTTCTATTAAATCCTCACAAAAGTTTAAAGAGTGTTTTTTCCTATTTAGTGAGAGAGTTAGTGTTTCTTTTTGTAAAATAGAGAGAGGTTGTACTCCTAAATTTCATAGTGAAATTTCTTTTTCTTGTTCGTAGTTTTTACCCTAATTTAGAAATTTTTTACGTAAAATCTGTCTATTAATTACTATTCTTTCATTCCTATTTAGTTGCAAACTTGCTCTAATTCGGTCGATTTTTACAACAAAAAAGTCTTCAAAGCCTTAGAGTCTGAGTTTGTAAAGGAGGTTTGAAGTGCTAAGGGAAGGGAAGTTAGAGGAGAAGAAGAAAAGCTAGGAGGAACAATGAGAAAAGATGAGGCAAGAATGTTAAATGGAGTGACTATGAAAGGAGTTATAATGAGAGAGTTAGGACATATAAGAGAAAAGTTTCTACAATCTAAAGAAACTCCTTGTATAGGAGTGGATAAGGAGTTAGACGCTACCTAAAATAGTTGTTAGGATACATGTAATTTTTAAAAACTGTTCCCTGAAAGGAAATGGCTCAAGGTGGGAAACTTTCCTCCTTCCAGAAATAGCCTTGACTCTAGTGTTAGGTTGCTAGAATGCTACTCAGGAGTGATTCAGAGATTTTGCGAAAGTTTGGTACAAAGAAAAGCAAGAGGAGCCGAGAGCTAGAGAAGAACGCAAGAATAACACCAAGGAGAAGGAACCTAGGAATAATGCAAGTGCAACTGAGAGTAAAAGCAGAGGATCCAAAGAAGAGAAAAATGACAACATAAAGGGAACAAGCAACAGGCTGCAGTAAAACACTCAAGGAATGTTATGAGCAGAGCAATCACTGGAACTCGAAGTGAGATGCGGAAGTAATTCAAAGCAAACTTTCTATTAGCTATATGTTGAAGTTTCTAGTTTATTTAAAAATTTAAACAAAATTTTGGAAAGTGTCGAATTAAAAGTAAGATTGTGTTAAAACTTGATCCAATTGCAGGGCACGTGTTTTTTCGAATAAGAAATTCAATTATAAGGCGCGTGTTTTTCGGAATAAGACGAAAACAATTAAATACTAACAGAAGGGTCTATTCTTAGGTTAAGACAACTTTGACGATACCGTTATATAAAATTAAATTTGTATCTTTTATGTAAACATTCTCCTATTTTTAAATTTTAAATTAAAAAATAAATAAATAGTAATAGATTTAATTAATTAATTAATTAAAACTATTACTATTTATTTATTTTTCCCTTCTCCTTTGTTCTTTCCAAAGAAAAAAAACAATAAACACAAACCCACATCAAGCAACAAGTACAACATCAATTTTCACAGAAAATTTGGAAGGGGAAAGAGAAAAAGAAAAAAGGTCAGTATAAATGTTTTGCATTTTTTGTTTTTATTCACTTCGATTATTATTCTGAGTTTGTGGGATGTTTTTGTTCATTCGCTTTTGATTCCTTCACGGGATGTTTTTGATTTAATTTGATTAGTTGACGTTTTGGAGAAAGTTTATGGCTTTTCTGCATTTTGTTGTTAGTCAAAGTTTGGCTTGACCTCTGTTTGGTTGGTCAGGAAACGTCAAGAGAACGACAAATATGGAAAGATGGTTTGTTTCTTTCTTTTTTCTTAAAAAGTATTTTGGTGATAGTTTTGGTTCAGAAGCTTCTTTCTGTATTTTTGGTTCAAAGCAAGTGTTATGATTCCTCTTCTTAAGTTCAAATGTTATTGAATGAACTAGAGAATATTTTCAGATTGCAGTTTTCTGATTTTTTTTTTCCTCATGACCTGCATTTTCAAGGCAAGTTCTTTGTAGTGTTGCCCAGTGCTCATTTTTCAAGAGAAAAAAAAAATAACGGAGCAAATCTGAAGCAAGTGTGTCCTTTCTTTAGTTCCAATTACTTTACTCTGTCTGTTCATTTTCTAAATTTGTTTTCCTTTTAGTTTCGGATATAGGCTGCAATCGAATATATCACAGAGACAGTTATTGTGTGAATTTGCTTTTATGTGGAATGCAATTGAATGAATGATCTCTTTGATACATTGGTCATTATTAGTTATATTTCTACCCACTGGATTTAGGAGTCGGAAGGAGAAAGATTTTGTTTTCTCGTTCTTTAGTTGGGATTTTTAAATTCCAATGATGTTCAAGATGTAATTATCAATTTTAATTATGGGGCCTTGTACCTTCACTCTTGCAATGCACGTTATCATCTTGTTTACTCTCTCATCCGCTTTCGGATGCTGTGAATATCATCATCGAGTTATAGTTGTACAATTATGCGTGGTTGAAAATTTGGTTATCCTTGCTTTTAAAAGTTATTTCTTTCTTTTAGCAGGTATTGCGATTATAGGAATCATGATTTTTAGGAAAGGATGTAAGGTTGAAGTATTAAGCAAAAAGGATGCTCCCTCAGGTTCCTGGCGATGTGGTGAAATAATCTGTGGTGATGACCACCACTATGTAGTAAGATATGACGGCTTTCCAGACACTCCTAGTGAGATGGTTCTCAAGAGGGTACCCAAGAAGGCTGTCAGACCATGCCCCCCTTTAACTGAAGTTGTAGAGAATTGGCTTTCTGGTGATGTAATAGAGGTGTTTGATAACTTCTCCTGGAAAATGGCCACAATAACCAAGGTTCTCTCCAAAAGGTCTTTTCTGGTCAGACTGATGGGCTCATCTTTGGAATTCAAACTTAGCAAAGGTGACATACGGTGTAGGCAGTCATGGCAAGATAACAGTTGGATTGTGATAGGAAAGGTACTTGTAATCCAAATTAACCTGCCTCCTTTCAAAATACTTTCAATGTTTATGACTTTTTAATGTTTCCCGTTTGACATTTCTAGTTGTTAGACTAATTAACATGTGCTAAACTCTGTAATTTCATGTCCTTAAGCTTGCACTTAGTTAATTTATTGTGGTCTATATCACCAACTTGTTCATTTACTTACTTCTTTCCATTGAATGTTTTATTCCTATCATCATATACCTAGGGCTCTGTCATCTGTAGAGATGGGAAATTTCAAGATAATTTAACTTTGACACACAAACATAACTCAAAGTTCCCAATTCAAAGCTCAAGCATGCATGTAAATGGGTGTGAGGACTTGTTTCTAGTGACGACCAAGGAGAACTTTCAGGAATTTGATGCTGCTCCCCATAAAACTTCAAAGAGAGGACTGTATGGGTGTTCACAAGTTGAAGCATGTGATGGTGCTTTCCCAAAGTTTAGAGCAATTGAAAAAGATTGCAGGCAGGGTCGTGTTGCTGCAAGTCAATTTTCTTCACCGGAACAGTTAGACATGCCGCGTGCGATACTCATGGGTTTTTCGTTTGACAACCGAATTGGGTTTTCTGTAACTGACGATGAAAGAAGAAAACTGAGTGATGGTCTTGGTGGAAATTCATCTGCAGTAGACATTGAATCCAATGATTCTGATGCTGTTGCTAGCTCAATTGGTAGTTGTAGCATCAATAACAGCACAACCTATGAAATTCCTTGTCATACAGGCTTTATGGAAGATGATGTTTTGTGTACTGATGGAGAATCTTTCTGTAAATGGAGAGCGGAAGGAAACAGTCTACACAAAGTAAGAAAGGAATTGCCAACCGAAATTCATAGGCTAGAATTGCATGCCTACCGTTGCACTATAGAGGCATTGCATGCATCAGGACCTTTAAGTTGGGAGCAAGAAGCATTGATGTCAAACCTTCGTCTTTTCCTCAATATTTCAAATGACGAACATTTGATGGAGGTCAGAAATTTAGTGTCTGCTGGAAGTAGCTTTTTCTTCTAGATGACAAGAAAATTTTAATGTGCTTGCTCGAGTCCTGTATGCTTGGTTTGTAGCAACACAATTAATACAGTTCAATGCATTTGGGCACTGTAAGCAGCTCGATCATTCCCTCATCCGTACATGTAGTAATCAAGTTGAGTGACTGTACTCCATAACATGCAAAGTAGCAAGTATATGTATGCTGTCGTGTGTCTTCTTCTCTTTCCCATAAGCTTTTTTTTTTAATCTCTATTTTATTCTCCTCTCTCCTCCTCCCCCTCAGTCTCTACAGGGTTCTGGACTGCTTGTGGCAGAAAGTTTCCTAACATATTTGCTAAAGATTAACGGGAGTCAATATTTTCTTCCTGACTTTCATATTTGCTAAAGCAAAAAATAATTCTTCTTCAAGCTTTGCCTTGAAATTTTTTCTGATATTTGAAGACTTCTCATGTGGAATACTACTTTGTCCCTGGAGGTAAACAGATCATAAAATATAGAATCCATTTACTTTGGAAAATTATGGACTGGCAAGATAGCGTATTGTGCTTTCAATTTTGTTATAACATGTACAGGGCACCAAGCTTGATCCTTTAGGTAAACTGTTCTTTATACCAGTTGTACTTGCAGCTGTTTCATTTGAGGACATAATTCATATTATTTCTACTCTGTTTTTCCTACATAAAGTAGGAGGCTTGGTTACATCACTTCCAAATGTCGAGAACGGTGTTGTGTTCTGCCACCTTTTCTTCACCTAGACAATTGAGCAATTCTGAGGCATACTATGATGAGTTGTTGAATTATCAAACTTCGAGTGACAGCATACTTCCTTTCAGTCGGGTTTGAGCATTGGTTTCTTGTTTGATCAAAATATAAGACCAGAAGCTGGTTGGTGTAGTGGGATGACCTAATGTGGATGCTCGGAAGGTTTCGGACCTGTTTCTAATTCTTGTATTTAATAGCTTGACCTAATGGGGATGCTTGGAAAGTTTCGGGCCTGTTTCTAATTCTTTTATGTAATAGCTTCCTTATTGTTGTGAAGTTGTAGAATGGTAGATCTAAGTTAACTTTCCTTGTGGGGACTGTCACAGAATATCCTTCTGTTGTATTCTGGGAAAGACCATTGTCTGTGTTTGTGTTTGGCTTCGAATTTGTGTGTGCGCATCTTGGTTTGATTTTGCTCGCGTGTATATATTTGGTACAGGTACAGGTACAGGTATTTAAAATGGAGAAGTGTTGTCATGTCTCAGAATACCAAATTCAGTTGATAGCAGAATGGTAATAATGAGAATGAAATGATATGTTAAATTATGTCTCTCGAGCATACATGTGAAGTTATCATTGACGACATAACAGTCTGAAACAAATACTGGGACAAAGAGAGCCTGGTATAACTGTTTGGTATTTGAAGTTGTCAGTGCATATCTGATCTCGTTTATCTGCTTCGTTCTTTTATCCACAAATATATGGTTCAGTAATGCTTACCAACTGTTGTGTTGTCTTTGTTTCGGGTGACTCTCGGCCCTTGCCATGATTTAACATAGCTCAAAGAGTTGATTGCTTCTCAAAGTCACGAGGTTTTCTCTGCAGGAGTTAGTCCCACTTGATGACATTTGATTCTCTATAGTTAGACGTTCCAAACTTGGTGGACTGTTTTCATCTTTTCAACATTATCGCAGATTTAGTAGAGAAACATCATTGACCTGTTAAGTTACGTAAGAGAATCCTTTTGATAGCTGGAAAACACCCTTTTTATACTTGAAAAGAAGCATATTCTCTGATCCTTTTGATACATTTCTTTTCTCTAGGGGTGGTGATATTGGTGACGAGTGAATTAATCCTGGAGGTCATACTGTTATAGACTCGTTAAGTTGATATCTAATAACTTATTAGGATTTTGGGATTTAAATAACAGCATCCCAACAATGGAAAGTTATAAATAGATTCATTTGCTTTTAGCTATTTAGAGGAAAATTAAAACGCATACGCGATTAGGTGATGAAACTTTTTTTTTTTTTGGTAAGCTTACAAATTGTCTTAGAAGGATCTCAATTCATGAGAAGGTGCCTTAGGTAATGAAACTTGATCACTGCAAAAGCGTGATAATTTGTACACATCTCTTGCCGTATTTGGCTTATTATTATATAAAACTCGTCTCTTTCTCGCCTAAAGTGGATGGTGATCTGAATCCGATCTCCCATTTTGTGTTTTTCCTTTCTGAAGAGGAGCCAAGTTTCGTGTTCTTTTGTCATTGTCTTGTCAGAGTAGGCATTGTCCCGAGTTGTGCGTGATACTTCCAATAACAATAATAACTAAGCGACTCGGGGATTTTTTAAAGCACCGATCAGCACATGCAGCCTCTTTAGCATACACACAACTGTAGGTGTCATAGTAAAACATTGCACGTAGAGTGTACTTAATTGCCTACTAAAATTAAATAAAGGAACAGGTGGCATTGTCACTAAAATTACCAGCAAACTTCCAAGCTGTCATTCTTTGGTCTTCCATTTTACACAAATGAATAAATGGATGGCATTATTGGAAGATTGATTAAAGCTGTTTCCATTTCTTTAGCACTTGCACCTCTGATGATGCTTGGACAGCCTACAATTGAGTTACGCATTTATGCGGCTCCACCAAATCCTCTGCCACTGTCTCATTTGCATCCCCTAGTGATTGGAACCTCCCATGTGAAGATGCTTCTTTGGTGTTTGTGTGCCTGTGAGAGAGAGAGAAGGGGGGGATATCTTTACGTTTAGACTGGGTCCCTTAGCCTAATTTCTGCTTGAAATCAATTTGCTGCTTGATGATCATCTTATAATTGTTTTCCATTGCATGTTCTATTTTTTTTCTTCTTCATCAATTATTGACATTAATTCCATTCCAACATCTAAAATTTTTACTACTAGAAAAGAAACAAAAAAAAAAAGAAGGGCACCCATGTGAGTTCCCAACGTGTCCTTGAATAAATTAAAATAGAATCTGGAGCAATAACAACTTTTAGTCTATGGTCCTATTTTGTCCCTCCCCACCATTTATGCTTATCTACAAAGTTTAGCTTTTGGACGTTTAGCTTTGGGAGCTGCATTTAAATCTACTAAGAACAGTAAAATTGGCTGTTCCATTGTTGGGTATAGTGCTGCCATTAGTGGAAAAGAACCTAATCTACAAAGAGGGAAAAAAGAAAAGAAAGGCAGCTAAGCCAAAGACAAAATGTTAATCGAGTGTAAGAAACTCCATCTTAACGGTATATTTTTCCGGGCGTTGGAACTTGTGGACAAGTCTCATCAATAAATGGTCCCATTATTGGACAAACAACTACATCTCAAGATTGTTGCAAATCGGCTCTTTAACAGGAATCTAACATCTTTTACGGTGGGAGTAGGCCATTCAACTTTTGTAGTTGAGATTTCTTCACCGAGATGTGCACGGCATAATGTACCCCGGAGCATTGATGTAATTTTGTAGTTTTCACTTGCAAACCAAAAAAAAAAAATTCCTCTACTTACAACCGTCACAAAAGAGAGCAAGTAATTCAGGGAAGAATTATGATATTATAAGCTTACGCCGTACTTCTATTGAAATAACGCTAGAAATAAAACATTATTGTATGGTAAGTCCAAATACTTTAACAATTTTAATTTAGGTTTTGACAGTCATTTATAAAAACAATAAATCATAATCGAATCCAGACAAGACCTATATTAATTGTTTTCTTCTAGATACATTAATTTATCATATTAGCTATTGGCTTTATTGAGATTTTAGCAATCACATCTTACTTTTTAGAGTTTCGAGGAACCTAACGTTACCAAAAGAAAAATCATTGCTTAAAAAACTTAGGCTTTTAACACAATTATTATCTGCATTACTTTTTAACGCTTCACGTTTCCATCATATTAAAATCAATTAAATTTTAGACCTCTGGAGTATTGAAATGCTTTATCTATAACAGTTAAATATATTATTGTGTGGTGATTGCATGAACTAAAGATGTTCGACTAGTTGGCAATAAACGCCTAGGTTAATATCTAAGAAAAATTAATTAAGTTCAGGACGAGGCCCAATGGGTCTGGAATAAGTGGCCAACATCCGAGTCCAATCGGGCCTCTAAGATAAAGATATGACCCGAGGTTTCAACGGTCTAAAGTTTAATTGAATTTGAGATAAGCCTTTTTAATTATTTTATTTAATTTAAAAATTGGATAGGTTTTAATAAAAAATTTCATCGAATTTTAAATAATTAAAATTATGGATAACATATACTATGAATATTGCTTATTTTTAAATAATACGAACACTATAAATAACTAAAATTATGAAAAATATACACCATGAATATTACTTTTTAAAAATGATTTATAAATAATGTAGACACTGTCACTAACTATCTTAGATACTTTTTTGAAAAATAAAATAAAATATATTATAGTAAAAGCTATCATACGATCCTAAATAAGGATCATACAACTAGAGTTAAGTGAGACTATACTTAACAGGATATGCATTAAAATATAAAAAATTTACATCAAAGCAACTAATTTACTCTAAATTCTTGGCTAACTATGCGTTGCTTCTCATTGGCAATAATAACATATAGGATCAAACCTACCAAACCACTTATCTTTAGTTCTTAATCTGTTCTTTATCACTAGCCATGTGAAAACTGCAGCTTTGGGACACAAAACTTGTTTCTAGATGACATCAACCAATAGGACTAGCTCCGGCTACTGCATTAGTAAGTTGTAGCCAGATCTATCGATTAAAATCCCACTAGTATGATATGTCCGTATCATTCTATACTTTCTCCTCTCTACAGGTATATTAGGAAGATGTTTAGATAACAAATAAAAATTCCTAAAATTTCCATCCCATTCCCCATCCTGTATTAACCAAGCCACTCTAGCATCATTAGGAATTGTGTTTCTAAGTGTAGCTAATTCATATATTTGTATAAGAGGTCTAAAATTAGTCAAATTATAGAACCACAATCATATCTCTTCACCATCCCCCAACCTGTGTTTCAAATAAGGGTATATCTGCTCCCATAAATTGAGCATATGGTTAAAGATCAATGAGCATTCTCTTAGATATATTAATAAGCTCGTTTTGTACTCATTCAATTTTCTAAAGAAGCCTAATATTATAGACCTTAAGTTCAATTTTTAAATATAGTCTTGAATCTTATAATTGCTCATTTTTTAAAAATAACCTCAACTCTAATAAGAAATTATAATCATTTTGTTTCTTTATTAAATTAATATTGCTAAGTATAATGTCTTGTTTTTTACCAAAAAATTAATTAAAATATATTTTATTAATTTTAAAAATATTTTGGCTTTAAACTATTATCTTTTTTTCACTAATTATTATTTGCTTATCTAAGTCTAACAATAAAATGCTACTTGGTCTATTCAACATATGAAAAATTAATATCAATTTACGATTCTATCTATGTAACAAATTTTGTGGTGATATAATCAAAATCATGTTATTTTATTCTATCTATGTAACAAATTTTGCGGTGATATAATCAAAATCATGTTTTTTTCAAAACAAAAAAGTGTCATAGTACTATTATTATCTAAATGAAAAAAGATACAAAAAAACATCAATTATAGTTGGAGATTGAAGTCGAGCTAACGAGCAAAGACAACAATGAACTTTGTCAACTTGCATAAAAACCATACAAGTAAAGATTTATTTCTTTAATTCTAAAAAACGAAAGTAATCATATAAAATTAGTAAATTGAGAAGCAGAGATTAAAGAAAATAAACCCACAATAGAGGATAATTATATAAATTATCCCAATATACATCATTTGTATTAAATGAATATTTAACACATGATAATTAACAATTAAATATACCTTTATTATTGAATATTTGTTCGAAGAAATTTTGGACCTGTATCAGTATAAAAAGACAATATAATGTAATATGATATATGATTGTTAAAATTATTAAGGCAAACAACACTAATAAAGAGCACACATAAGAGCTTCCATAGTATTAGCATAAAGTTGAGCAAAATAAGGACTAATTATCCAATTGTTAGTACTAAAAGTAGACTCCAAAGGAATAGTAAATTTAAAATTGCTAATACGTACCATGTAATTACTGCGAGGATCAAAAAATTACTTTCATTTATCTTCCACCATATCAATACATTCAACTATACATTTTCAACTTCAATCACAACACTTGCTTATAAATGGTTTTCTAGTCCATCCTATTATAAGAAGTCCTAACCTTTTATTTATTTTTGGATAAATTATGCAAATTTTGGGCTCAAACTAGTCTTGTGAACAATAGATGAAGTTGAAGTTGAAACTAAACTACTAAGATCTTGATATTTGTCCAATCTTTGCTAATAATCATTAAATAAAGCATACCAAAATTATTTAATAATATTAATATGCATTTGAGCCTGATCACCATATAGCTTTTTGAAGTGAATCACACGTTAATACAATACTTAGAAAACGATATAGAATGCACGAGAAGGGGGGGTTGAATTGTGTA
>JAJMLV010000008.1:53439674-53453541 GCA_027123465.1 Erythroxylum coca
CAAGGGAAATTCGGGAATAATGGAAATAGAATTGGCCAAAGTTGCCTTCTTCGAAGTTGTAGCTTGTTCTTTTATCTTTGCAACGATACTAAGTATGCAAGTTTTCAAGATCGGAGTCGATATTTATGCTTATTACAAGCTTGGATGTCGTGGTAAACGAAATTCCCGGACCTTCAGAGTTTGTGAAGTGATATCGGACTAGAAAAAGTTGATTTTTGGTAAAATATGAGTAAAGGGAAAGTTAGGATGGATTTAGGACCCTTTGGAGGGGTCTTGGAGGGTGAAAAATTTGTAATAACCGAAGGTTACACGGTCTGCCCGTGTGAATTTGCACGGGCCGTGTGATTTTGGATGCAGGGACACCATCTCACCCGAAGGTTACACGGCCTGACCGTGTGATTTCACACGGTCCATGTGTTTTGGACCTTTTAATGACATATTTTCAAATTTTGTTCTTCATGAAAGTTGTATCCCTAGATGTCTACTTTCTAATGGTCTAAAAACGAAGTCAATCAGACATCTATAGTGAGAGTTATGGCATTTGCGCCAAAGTATGTTTGATCGGAATCAGAATATGAACATGTTGGGTTTGTTGGGCATAACTCTTTCATCTGACCTTCGATTGAGGTGATTCTTGAGGCGTTGGATTTATAACATGTTTTTCTATCTCTCCATGAAAATTTGTATCATTTGGAGTTAAATTGAAAAAGTTTGATTGAAAAGTTATGAGAGGTCGGTTAGAAGAACATGATTTGAGTATGTGCACGCTTTAGCGTTTTATATCTCTAAACTTCATGTTTGGTATTAGAGAAAGAAGTTGAATCAATAAGGACTAAGGTGAGTTTCTTGGGATACGCTCTCGTCTTATGATAATCGGGACAATTTATTTCCTTCTGATTTTGCTATTTTCCTTTCTCATCCGACCTTGTCCAATCTTTTGCTTATATCTTTTCCGTCTGACATCCGATCGACTTAGTTTTCGAAGCGTTGGATTCCTAAGACAATTAATTACATTTTTATGAGAAATTATGAATTTTAGAGACTTAATTGAGGAAGATTGTTTGAATCAAAGTGAGTCGGGAAATTTTCTAAACATAGTTCAGTACTTTGAGAAATTCGGGATCAATGGTGATCCGATTGAAGTGATACTTGAGGCAAAATAAAATTAAGACATGGAGCTACAAGTAATATGAAGAAATGAAATTTCAATTTAGCCCCTAAGACTTTCAATTTCTGAATTGAAGTTCGGATTAGTATTCAGTCTTGGATTAGGAACATATGAAAGTATTTTGGCCATAACTTTTGCTCTAGTTATCCAAATGAGGTGGTTCTTGATTTGGATTAAACAAAAGAAATAAGGCTACAATTGTTATGAAGAATTTTCTATTTTGTCTTTAAGAATTTCAATTTTTGGATGGAAGTAAACCACAGGAAATTGTGTTATCATAAGAACAGTCCGAAATGTCTGGACTATAACTTTTGATATAGAGCACCAAATTAAATAATTTTGGTGGCATCACGAAATTAAGACAATGAGAAACAATTTTCTAGAAGGAAGTTTGCACAAATTCCTTCAATTTGATGGTGAAAAAAATGTCCTAAAGTAAGCATAAATTGAAATAAAGTACAGGAGCAGTTTTGGAAGTTTACTTAAAGAGGTAAGTTATAAGGCATAGATGGAGGCAAAAATGGGTCATTTGACCCTTATTTAATGACATGGCACTATAAATCAAGTGGTTGTCGTTGTTTCCCAAAGAGGATGCACGATTAAGAGAGAAAAGAAGGGAAATAAAAGAGAGAAGGAATGAGAGAAGAGAGATAGAGATGGAGAAGAAGAAAAGAGAGGAAGTCTAGGGTTTGACATTTTGAGGGCCTCTAGCATGATTTTTGCATGGATTCATGAGAAAAAAGGTGGAAAAGCTTGAAAGCTTCCTTTGGAACCTAAGCAAATTCGAAATTGGAGGAAAAATGAGGTAAGAGAAAATTTGGAGTTTTGATTTTTTCTTGAATTTTTGGTTTAGAATCATGGAAAATAGTATGGGTTTGTGGATTATGATGTCAATTTTGGTAAATGCTTAGTTTAATTGGTTTAATTTTGGATGATGTTAATTAGGGTTATGCCCAATTTTAGTGATTTGGAGATTTTGGAAATTTGTGATTTAGATAGCTTGAATATATGAGAGATTGATGTTTTCTAAGCTCAATTTGAGGATTATGTCATTTATGATGTTGAATTTGGGTTAATTTGATTTAGGGAAATTTCAATTGGAAGAAAGAAAGAAGCAATGGTCAAATTGAAGCTAGGGACAAGCTTCTAGCATCGTTTCGAGGTGGGTAATGTGTTTATAATTTGAATTATAAGCTATTATTGTGTTCTTGAAAAATAAAGAAAGTGAAAAGAGTTTTTAAATGTTTATTTTGAATGATTAAAATCCCTTGCTTTTGGGAAATGATTTAAGAAAATGTAATCTTTATCGAATTCGTTATTTTTCGAAAGATTTTGAATAAGTTGAGAATTTGCCTTTAATTGATGATTTTATTGTTTTGATCAAAAAGGTGAAATTGCTACATGAATTATGGATAATGTTTGTGCATTTGTGAATTTGATATTGTTTGAATTATGATTTGAAGAAATTACTTCGATTTATGCATTCTTTGTGTTTGAGTGATTAAGATTTTCGATATGTGAAACTATATGATACGATGTTCGATTATGACATAACATGAAAAGTTTCAGTTTCGAAATATGCCTTCGGGCAATTTGATTTTCAAGCATGAATATGTGTTATATGGGTTTGGTTAGGTCCCTTAAGTGAGTCAGTGCACTGTCTCTTTTTAATTAAAGCCTTCTCCCGGCTGCCCGCTAGTGGCACTGGAGTTCTGATTTTGGACTCCCATAATTCACGACTATACCGGACCGCTAAGCGGGAAGGTGTAGTACGTTCCGTTCACGGCTGCACAGGACCGCTATGCAGGAATGTGCAGTACGTTCTATTTTGGATCGACCCAAACCGTTTTGATAAGTTATATGTTTTGATTTGTCTTTATGTGTGATGCATTCATGCTTTGAATTTTGTTTATGATTTGTGAAAATTTTGAGGAATTGTGAAAGAAAAAAGGTGAGTTTTTGAATCATGAAATTTTGGAAATTGCTTATGAATGATTTGAAAGGTTGAAAAGTTTCGGAAACAAGCTTTTGATAAATTCTCTGTTGTGAGATTTTGATAAAGTGGAAAATGAGCATTGCAAATGTTTTTGCTTATTGTTCATTTTATAAACATTTTATCCACGAGCTTTATGCTCACCCCCCTTTCATCCCCATCTCCAGGTATTCGAGCAGGAGATTGGATGAAAGAATGTTAAGATGTTTGGTTCGACTTTGTATCATTTGGATTTTTGTGAAAATTGGGTTTTTGGTATAAACTTTGTATATGGCTTGAACTACCATAATGTATAGCAAGCATTTATTGATGTACGTGAATTATGAAATTGTGTATATAAATGAGAGTGATGTATATTGAATGCAGAAATTGTGGATTAAATCAAATTAAGATATGATTGGATATGGATAAGTGTATTTGTGTATAAAGTTGAGTATGGTGTAGATGATTTCTGGAATTGTGTAATTCATGAATGATTGGGTTGTGTTTAGATTGTATTAAGATTTTGTATATTGTTTATGAATGGGAATTGTATATGAGTATGATTTGAGATACTGCTTTGTGATTGAGTTTGGATTCCGGACGGGAGGTCCGAGGAGTTGTGTGGTTTGATTGAGCTAGTTATAGAAGTGATTTTTAAACCCTTTTCAGGTTTGGGTTTATGAAAATGCAGCCGTCATGCTGCCCGATTTTTGTTATGGAAGAAAGATAAGGATTAGATTTGTGATTTTGTTAACAAGATAAGAAGTGATGAATTAGAAGAATCTTATGAATTGAATTGTTGGATTGAGGATAAATTTCCAAAAGGGAAATAAGATTGCTTTGTATGAGTTTGATAAATGAATGAATAAGAAAGAAAAGAAAAAAAAAATACCAGTTTTAGATAGGTTTAGTCTTGGTTTCCAACGCGATAGTATTATTTGTATGATATTTGTTCCTAGATGTCAGACATTTGTTTCGATCTGTTTTGTTTGCTTCGATTCGATCCGTGTTCGTTTTGCCTTCAATTCGCATTTTATTTGAGTTTGTGATCCGTTTTGTTATTCGTATCCGATTGACCCCTTTTTTTTGCTTTGATTCGCTTCGATTCGCTTGCGATTCTGCTTTTGATTTCGATTCGAATTTTTTGATTCCATTAAGAATTCGATTCTTTTTCAATATGCGTTTAACATTCATTTCTGCTTTTCGTTTTCGCTTTTGCTTTCCGCTTTTCGGTTGGGATCCGGTTCTGAGATCGGGTTCCAACACATCTTGTACCTAAATTATCTTTTCTACTTCATTTCAAATTCAAGAATTATCCTTTTTCTTACACATGACTAATCGCCAACAATATCTCATTTAATAGTTCTAACTACCAAGAAAAGTTCGGGGTCTAACATTTATCATTATCTAAAAACACTCAAAACTCATGTATACATATATATACAGTGAAAAAAGTGTTCTCACTTCTGTTTTCTTCAATAAATTTCTACACCTAGTTATACACATTTTCTATGTTCTATCACTCCCAAAAATCATTTCTACGCTAACTTATAACATAATAATCATCAAATCCAAAAAATCATCAATTGCACATTTCCACTCTATACACGGTTTCCATAAAAATGTTTAGTTTTCTTATAATTATGAAATATCAAACTAATCACTATTTTTTTTTTCAGAAAACAACAACTCTGAAGGATTATGAAGGTGCTTACTTGATATAAGATTTGTAGAAACTCAAAAAATCCTAAGCTTCAAGCAAATCACGTACACCATTATGGAAGTTAACAAGTTTCAGTTTTTCTTGTGGCGAAAGGAAGAAAACCAAAGTTGGGAGTAGAAAAAGGTAGACGGAAATCAAAGTTTTTCTTTGGTGGAATTTTGATGAAAAACTCTGTGTAAAGGAGGGAACTTTGAAGAAGAAGCTACAAAGAAGAAGATGAAGATAAGCACGGTAACTTGTCTTTCAAAGTTAAGGAAACTTAACTTTAGACTTGGACACTTGTCCTATTCCTAAGGTCTTAGTTAGTTTCCCAACTAACTAGTTCCTATTGGACTAGTTCCCTAACTCTCATCATTTTATTTCAATTATCACCACAATTTTCCAATATCATTTTCTTAAAAATTCTAAAGTCATCAATGAAATTTCTTCAATATCATTAAACCTTTATTTCTATTTCCTTCCATCAATTTACTCGCCAAGTGACATTTTTTCTAGTCTAATAATATTCTACATTTTTGGAATTTATTCCTAAAATTCACCAAAAATTCTAAACCAATAATTTATATTCTCCAATTCAGATTTCAATGCAAATAAATCACAATTCTCAATAATATCATATTAACAAATCAATTATAACTGGAATGTCAATGAGTGCATGTACAGTCATCTTAATGTGTGAAAAAATTCAAATTCGTGTGCATGTATGCTAACAATATGGATGAGCATGAAAAATTATTTGTCTCATGTACCTTATTTTTGGTTTCTAGCTCTTAATATGGGAACGGGATGTTACAATTTACCATAGTAGTCAACTATATAAAGTCTAGTCATTGTCAATATAGTGTACTAGCACTATAACATAGGCCTTCTATTGGTTATTAGCCATCCACATATCTAATAATTGATCATTTTAAATATTGAAAATGTCTTTCTTCATTAGTATTTTGATTTAGGATCTTCAAGCTCAATTGGAGTGAAGTAAGCACCATCTTGAATAGTTTAACCAACAAGAGAGAGTGATTGTTAATCAACAATGATTATCTTAGCTATCAAAAACATTGATTTTTTGTTTTTACAACTTATGGTAGTCATTTCATTCTTCCCTCTCATTAAGTTAGGGGTAAACAATATTTGACCTCCTGATACCTGTTGTGCCCAAAAAGTTCTAAAAAGACGTAGGTTATCCTACTTGCAAATATATGAGGTAGCTGTAGTTGATTACCCAGGGATGTCTCCTATGGAGCTGAAATTGGTTAACTTAAATTAACCTTGAACAAAAATAAAAATAGATGCGATCCTAAACACTCAATCTCAATTTGTTGAGTTAAGACTTTAAAGAAAATCGCAAAATAGATTGAAAAGGAAACGAAATCAATTAGAAGCAAAGATGAATAGATAATCGAAATGGAAGACTATTGGGAATTAATTTTTCTAATGTAATCTCTTATATGTGATTACGAGGAATTGATTGAAAAGTTGTCTTACTAAAATTAACAGTTGGGTTCTAAATCAGCTCAGATAATGAACTAATCTAACTTTCCTATTCAACAATTTATCATCTGAGTTAACTATGGAAACCCAACTACTAGTTACTACTTAGGTTAATATTTTTTTTGGTAAATCAGTAATTTAATAAATCAATAAAAAGGTTATGTACAAAAGTAGAGATTGCCTAAGGTGCAAATCTCATTCCAAAACCAAAATGACTTAGCTAAACCTAAGAGTACATGAGAAACTCTACAACAATACTACTTCCTAAAAGAATAATAATATGAATACAAGAAGCAGATCACATCAATTAACCTATTTATATCTTCCATCCAAGATATCCTTGGATAGACCTAGAAGGGTACATCTTTACCATATGCACACACATTTGCAGATTGAAATAATAAAGCAGTTCATAATCCAAAACCCAAAATTATCGTGAATAAACACTTTATAGGCTAGAGCTTCTTAATCGAACTCTCCTATTTTGCTGAAAGGATAGGATCTCCATTGCTTTTAGATGCTGAGGATGAGATGGACTTCCCCCTACTGCTTGCATACATCTTATCCCAACAGTATGATCCCAAGTCTTAATAACTTAGGTTAATATATTTCTAGTTCTTAACTTAAACGTCAATAGTTTCTCATTCCATATTAAACTTCTTCTCTTGATTCTTCATTTAATACTAAAATGATGCAAGGTTTGGACATGACATTACATCTATTCAACTTAGAAATCACAGTAATAAATAAGACAACAAAATTGTAACTCATTTATGCATAGTTGATTAAAATAGCTACATTAGTGCTTAAGAAAAAGATTCAACCCATCATAACACAAATATGGTTTATCATTCTCAAATACTTAGATCCCATCTTATCAGTCTAAGTAAAGTATTTAAGCAATAACAAAGTAAAAAACTAGATGAATTATGAAAAGAAAATAAGTAACAATCGACTAAGCTATAGAAGTAATAAGTTTAGTAATCAACATGAACCATTGTAACAAATGAATAAGAGAGCAAGCAAATAAGGATTGGGTGAGTGAGGTGTAGTGGGCTCCTGCCCATCTCAAGCTTCCCACATTAGCTCTCACCTTCTACTTCGGCGTGTTCTCACCAGATGGTCAAAGGCTTGTTTTTGCTTCTAGCTCTCTGCCATGTTTCTCTCTTCTTCACTAACTCTCTCTGTTCTCTTCTCTTCTTCCATTCTTTCTCTCTATTTCCTCTCTCCCAAATGTTCCTCTGGTGTGTTTAGCGAAGAATGTAGTGAATGGAATCAATCTTCCCCTCTATGTCGCCGCCCTCTCCTTTTATTTGTAGTATGTTCCTAGGTATAGGGTTTCGTGCCTTCTACCTGCTTATTCCACGTAATAAAATGACAAATTAAATGAAACATTGTTGGTGTGTTTGCATATGGGAAGTTACGATTGTGACTTAACTTGCACAACTGTGCAAGTGCAAGTTAAGTCACGATTGCACAACCGTGCAATTGCAAGTTAAGTCATAGTTGTGACTTAACTTGCACAACCGTGACATGGTCAATATTTGCAATTGTGTAATAGGATTTTCATGCACAAGAAACATGACATCCAAGTTCAAGGAGAAGATTGATCTTGAGGGTTATATATGGAAGAATATCTCTCAGGTCAGGTACAAAAAAAAATATTTTCTTTTTTAATTGATTTTAAACATTAATTAGATAAATATTATTACATTATAAGTATTTATCAAATGTTTTTCTTTTGTTTCAGAAATATTTTTTTAAGATTCTGAATTTGACATGGTCATTAATAAAGTATGGGAGAGACGAGCACATACACGTTATCAAGACTTTATTGGCGTAATATATAAGGTTAGTGTATGACCACCTTACATTTTTGAACAAATATGGAGTCATTGGCATCATTATTGAACATCACCTAAGGCAATGTCCATTTCAGAGCGTAATTCTACCAATAAAGGTGGAGGATCGGGGGAAGAGAGTCTTCCCGTACATACAAGAGGACTTATTACCCATCACGAGTATACAAACAGATTTGTAAGTATTTACACTTTACATTTGCACTTTACATTTGTATTCCAATTATTTTACTTTGTTGTATTTCAATTTAATGTGTGAATTTTGGAATGAAAATATGTGTATTATGGATAACGATAATGTTATAAATGTCTGGTGCCATAAATGGTTGTGTTGTTGAGTTATTTTCTTTATTCAATAGGGGTAAATATCATAAAAATATTGGAAACTTTGCTGAAATTTTTATAAATTCTAGTTCACTTATAATACTTTATTCTTATGCAGGAAAAGTCTATGGGCATGAGGCCTACACCTCGTCAGCTCTTTTTGCACACTCACACTAAGAAGCATGACAGTGTAACATTTGTCAATACCCGATGTAGAGAACTAAATGTATGTGAATTTTATGATTTAATATTAATGTTTAATAATTATCACTTACTAATATAAACATTGCCTTTTACTAGGACCAAATATAGGAAAGCATTCAACGACAGTCTCAGTAGTCGAAGATGTTGATGGGCCTCAAACTTATCTTCATACAGTGGGTGGTAAGGACCGTCATAGAAGGATATTCGGTTGAGGTTCATTTGCGAACATATGTTATTCGTAATTCTCCACATCCAGTACAACATCTAGTAGGTGGTCGACAACCAATGAAGCCCATGAGCTTCAAAGCATAGTGCAGACATTGGCAACTCAGTTGCAACAGTTGATGCAGTATATAGCTTAGCTCTGTAATGAGATAGATGAGTTGAAGGGGAGGGGTAGCATCTCATTGCAACAATCAAAACGTTAGCGGTCACTAAATCAATAGTGTACTTGTAGTCATTTCATTTCAATTACAAATACTTATTATGTATAATTTAATTTTTTTATTATCAATTAAGATAATTTTAACTTTATATCATCAATAAACCTTCTATTTAAACGAATTCAATGTATAAACAAATCAAAATATTATGAACAGTTAATTCATAATTGTTTATATTATGCATTAACCATAAGATCATCAAATCAAATTTAATGACGAGATTTTTAATTTTTTTTTTGTTAATTGACTGACTGAAAAACAAAAGTACATCAGTAAAATCAATTCTATTTGCCGATGAAAAATAACAAACCATCGGTAATATTGATAGTAAGTAACAGACGGAATAACCAATTCCGTCACCAACTTTACTAACAAGATTTGTTGCAAAATAATTGTCAGTATACTCACCATCAGAACAAACAAAACCGTCGATAATGTTGTAATAAAATTACTAACAAAATAACCAATATCATCTGTAAATTTGCTAAAGGACAAATTTTGACCGTCGAAAATTTACCGATGATTGACCGTACAAACAATCTTCGGTATAGTCACTAATGGTTACATAAATTTACCGATGGACATTCTGTTATTCATCATAAATTATTACCTACAGTCATTTTTACGATACCTTAGTTTGTCGGTAAATTCCATCGCTACACTGTCTTTCCGACGGAATGTTCAGGTTTTTCGTCAATAATATCTGTCGCTAAACGACATTTTGCTTATAATGAACTATTCTCAAGTTCCTGAGCTAGTTAAGGAAGTTTGATCCAGTCAACTTATTAGCTTCCATCAATGATCTTAAATTCATACTAGTACATATGGTGTTAACTCGAGTAATAGCAACCCTTCGTGAAAGAGATAAAAATTAAAATGTACTTAAATACATGTCTATAAGGACTTTAATAACACACATTTTGAATCCAACTATTTTTATGAATTCATAACCCTCAATATAAATATGAGAGAACTCATAGGGAAATTCTCCTAGTGGGTTGATATCTAATCACCTTAAGAATGACCTTAGGTTTGCCCAACAAGCCACTTTAGTTCAACCCGTAGGTATCGATCATACCAATTGCATCTCCAATGCAACTATTGAATCTAGTGCTATCAACTGTTGATGTATGCACACTCATTGAGCTATCAACTCTTGACATGTGTACATCTAATGTACAACACCCAACTACGCCGCTGTCTACGTTGATCTTAGATTTGCCCAACAAACTAATGTTTCTAGTTAAGACAGGCCTATTAATCCAGAAATCCTATTTTTATGGCTCGAACATATCTGTGTAAAGCGATCTTGGGTTTGCCTAACAACACTAACTTTAAAAGGACTCTGGTTCTCGCCATATTAAAGGAAGGCGTTAGTTTTAATATTCCAAGTGAGGGGTTTGACTAAGGTATATATATAGTTTCTATAACTACATGGCATAATATGGACTACCCAATCAAATTGGGCCTAAGCCCATAACCATCCATCATACAAGCCCACACATTCTCCTAACCTTTCATTCTCTAATCCATATATGTAAACACATCATTTTGGTTATAACATCTTATGGATCCTAAAATGAAAGGCCTAATCCAACACTTGGATCTAAGCCTAATCCAACACTTATATTTACTATCTTCCTTTTACTAACTTGGCTAAAATTACGATTTTATGTTATTTCATTTTGAATTAATATTAATCTAATTAATATGAATTCCTAATTAAAAATTAATTTATAATTAACTCACCTTAAAATAATTTTTTGATGTCCAAAAATTAAACAACTTTAATTTTGTCACACATTTCTAGTCTTACTAGAAAATCTATTACTCAGCTAAAATTAATTCAAAATTAATTTATATAATTTCAAAAAATTTCCAAAACATCAAATCATCATTCCAAGCATCTCTAGGTTATTTTAGATGATCAAAATAAATTAGGAATTGCCCAAAAATTATTATGATCACCAAAACACTGATAAGACACCAAAAATGACAAATATGACTTCTAAATTTTTTTTGGAAACCAAATTTCGAGAAAAATCATTTAGGCATGCATCAAACATAAAATAACACATTTTTATCACATAAAAATATTTTAATGGTTCTAGAACCAAAATATAAACATACAAAAGCATCAAACAAAATAGATCTTACAATTTCGAGAAAACCGTCCAGATCTGATTGATAAAATTATTCAAACATTTTTAATAATTCTACAAAACTTTAAGAGGCAAAAACACATCCCAAATATGTCCACATAATTTTCTAGAATCAAATTCTATGAAAATCATGTGTAACCTCATCAGGTTAGCCAATATACACCACATGCCCAACAGAAAGACATATTTCGTATGCATGTTCTCGTAAATTTGAAATTAAATATTTTAATCACATTAAAAATAATTTCAATCACACTGAATCATTCAATTACATCTTATGAACATATTGGTGAACGAAAATCGTGAAAACCAATTTTCTATAATTAATTTTGAATAAAACATTACAGGACCCTAAACTGTCACAACCATGAAAATAATTTTCACATATCATGTATTCTACATCTAATAAGGCACAAGATGGCTCTGATACCACAAAAAATAAAACAAAACCTAAAAAGAATAGATCTACTCATACGTATAGATATAGAAAAAAAATGAAATGTCAGATGTTTACATACCTTTCCGACAATCTCCTTTGTTTTCTAGGCTCTTCTACATTAGGTTATCGTAAACCACAACAATCAACGTAAAACATCTCTAATGAAAGTCCACACGAAGATAGAAGGATGAAAACTCACTAGGAGATGGCTATAATTCTTTCTTTGTGCTAGCAAAATCAAGAACTCTTGTGAGAGTTAGAGAGAAAAGAGTGTGTGTGCGAGAAAAGAACCTTTCTTTCACTTATGTCTTACACAAGATCCATAAATATTTGGCCTTCCATAACCCCCATCACTAACGGAGAGTTACGGGAAGTCAATGGTCATGAATAGCATAAATTAATGGAAGTTATAAGAAGTTAATGATCATTAATAATATGCATTAATAGAAGCTATGGGGAGTTAATTGTTGGGCCCGAGTCTCATCACTTATTACAATTGTAAGGAGAAATTCAGCGTTAGCGTTGGCAGGTTCGCTGCAGCAAATTATATGTTTTGCTGTGGCGAGATTAATGAGTATGTCCAAGGACCTTTTGGGAAAAGTTCGTTGCGGTGAAGTCTCGTGATCGAGGAAATGCAACCTTTGGGAAAAATACACTAAGGTGAGATTCTGACTTCGTTATGGAGAAGTTACGAGATCGAGCCAAAACATCTCTTGGGAAAGGTTTGCCACGACAAAAGTTTTGGCTTTGCCGTGGCGAAACCCTCGATTCCGCAACCTAGAACCTAACAATCCAACACTAATTCGCACATGTAATTTCCAACAACCATTAATGACTCAACAAAAGATAAACATGAATACATGCAAAAGAAACTCCTTCCATTCATAATCCCATTACTAAACCGAAATAGAGTTTGAGCCTAGCTTTAATTACATATCAATAGCTACAACAATAACTTAATACAAAATACAAAATGAATCTCATGTTTGATATGCTTATAAAGTTACCTAAAAGGAATCGAGCTAACTTCGTTATTAAAGACAACTATCTTGGAGTTTGCCCAAAGCTTTGCAAGGATCAATAACTTTCTCATTTTGCACCTGAGGAGTGAAAAATAATGGTGAGCTATGAAGCTCAGTGGCTAATATATTTATAGCCATTGGTAATGAGCACATGAATCAAGCATATATAAATATATATCTATACATCTATATCTCATTTTTATCTAGGAATTCAATCATCAACAATTCTAGCTCACAGACTTATAGTAAAGAAAAAATGTCATCGCATAGAACATATCATGTATATTTAATCATCAAAGCGTAACACTAAATTTTGTATCATACTTGACAAATCAAATATGAAATGCATAAACAGATGGCTCAAGAGTCCCACAGATTGAAATGGAGAAATCAAAGTTTACACTATGAACTAATGAGTCCGTTTCTTAGGAGCTCATATGCCACTAGTGGGTAGCCAAGATAAGGCTTTAAGTCAACATGCACGTGATGAATGAAATGGTATCTCTCTTGCCCAAACATAAGCAATTTTTTATGCACAATTCATTCCATCTCATATTCATATTTTCACGCTTCTTATGCTATTTCCTCTTTTGATCATACCAAATGTCCTAACATGATCATCAATCATAATGCATTTTTCTAACAAATACAACAATTCAAAATCAAACAATTTAGCATACACACATAGGTAAGAAATTTTTCCCATCTCCAAAATAACTATAAACATATTACCTACCTAAATTGCTTGCAAATCCAAACTCTAATTTGCCTTTCCTCTTGCTTTTAGACGGGTTTGTCTTGGTTTCCTTTAAACAAACCAAATTTCTGTTCAAACCAATACGCTAGTGGAAAATCTATAAAGCTGCAATAATCAAGAATAAATAGAAATTGTGCTTAGACTCAATTTACCAATAATTTATCTAGGCTAGCAAAACTAAAACCTAGTTCAAAAACCCATGAAAATCTAAATGGGTTCCTTGGGTTCTCTTCTTTCTCCCTTCATTCCCAACACAAACCCATTTCTCTACTTCTTTTTCTACCCAAACAAGAAGAAAAG
>JAJMLV010000008.1:53668090-53678760 GCA_027123465.1 Erythroxylum coca
GGAGATGCTTCACTCTATGCAACCAAAAATTGGTAGGACGGGGTTTATGGCCATCAAGGGGAACCTAGAAAAAGCATCTGACTGCCTGGATTGGGACTTCGTTCAAGCCACCCTTCAAGATATTGGTCTTCCAGCTTCGCTTCGATCGCTTAACATGAAGTGTCTCACTACGGTGTCCTTTCGGGTGAACTGGCATGGCGAGCTGAGCAAGGAGTTTAGGCCTTCTCACGGACTTCGGCAAGGCAACCCGCTTTCTCCGTATCTTTTTGTGCTGTGCATGGAATGCCTTGGTCATGCGATCACCCATGCGGTGTCCTCTGGGCGTTGACATCCGGTCCGATTGAGCTGACATGACCCCCCATTTCCCACTTATTCTTTGCTGACGATCTCATCCTTTTCTTCGAGGCTTCTCTCAAGCAAGTTCACGTTCTTCGGGACATCTTGGACTCCTTCTGCACTGCGTCGGGACAACACGTGAGCCCTGCCAAATCACGTTGTTACTTCTCCAAGAATGTCCCTCCCTTGACTGTCAGTGCCTTAAGCCATGTGCTTCGTTTTCCCCAAACATCTGACCTTGGTCGATACCTTGGGGTTTCCCTCCTCCATCAGCGGGTCGGTAGGCAAACTTATCAACACATTCTTGACACGGTCCATCATCGTCTGTCGGGTTGGGCTCCGTCTACGCTGTCTTTTGCTGGTCGGGTCACCTTGGTTCAATCGATCATATCCACTATTCCCAGTTACACGATGCAGACTGTCCGGTTACTGCGAGGCCTGTGTGACGCTATAGAGCAGACCATGTGGCAATTTTTGTGGGGCTCGAGCCAGGACAGTTGCAAGATTCCCTTGGTTAGCTGGGATGAGGTTTGTATGCCCAAGAGCCAAGGGGGTTTGGGTATTCGTCGAATTAGGGAAATGAACGATGCTTTCCTGGCCAAACTCGGCTGGGCCTTGATCCACAATCCCATTGCCCTTTGGGTCCAGGTGCTCTCTGGTAAATATGCTTTTGAACATCAGCGCATTCCTTCATCCCTTCCTTCCGCCGGGGGCTCGATGGTGTGGAGGAGCATCCGCGCGATATGGCACATAGTGACTCAGGGCCTGCAGTGGCGGATTGGGGATGGTACGATGCCAAGCTTCTGGCTAGACCCTTGGGTCACGAGCGTTGGCCCACTCCTTTCCCACTCTACTCAGGACATTCCGACTTCCCATTTTGACCTTCGAATTCAACACTTTGTGAGCCCCACCGGTCAGTAGGATTTGGCGGCCTTTCAGGATTTCCTTTCGCCATCGATTAGTCGCACTATAGCCGGCATATTCCCTCCCTCCCCGCTTCTGGGACCTGATAGGTTGGTCTGGGGGGCCACTGATCATGGACAATTTACTGTGGCTTCTGCCTACTCCCTGATTTTAGGCCCCATGCCTGACGATCCATTTGGCCTTTGGAGATCCATTTGGCAGCGGTCAGGTCCTCAGCGGGTGCGTTCTTTCTTATGGTTACTCGCAAAGGATCGATTGCTCGGTAATCAACAACGGGTGCACTGCCACCTCACCGCCGACGGCACATGCCCCCACTGCTACCAAGACGAATCCTCTCTTCATGTAGTTCGTGACTGTCCGCTCGCTCGCCAGGTGTGGGCCTCTCTCCAGCCCGACATCGACACTTCGCCTTCTTTCGCTCTTCTCGCCAAGGATTGGCTGCACTATAACCTACTCCAGAATCGACGAGCTCGGGGCCAGGATTGGGCACTTCTTTTTGGGTTGACCTGCTGGGCCCTCTGGACATGGCGGAATAAGGCTATTTTTGATTCCGCTTTTGTGCGACCTGTCTCACCATCTGTTTTCATCTTGTCTTTTGCAGATCAGGTTTAAAAGTCTTTAGAGAGGCGCGGTCTGGGCATCTGCGGCTCCCGCCCTCGTCAGGAACACCGGATCGGTTGGTGTCGGTCGCAGGATGGATGAGTCAAGTTGAACACTGATGGGGCTTGCGACCGCGCTCAATTCACGGCCTCGGCTGGTGGCATCCTTCGCGATAGTGCCGACAATTGGCAAGGCGACTTTTCTCAGTTTATCGACTGGTGCTCAGCCCAGTCAGCAGAGCTCTTGGGTGTTTACACAGGACTTTCCTTGGCTTGGCAACTGGGTTTTCGTCGGCTGGAGCTGGAAGTGGACTCCATGGAGGTACACCAGCTACTTTCTTCGGTGGCCTCCCGCACTCAGTCGGACAACCCTATCGTCATGGGTATCCGGGACCTCCTCAACCGCAACTGGTCTGTTGTTCATCGGCATGTGTATCGAGAGAGCAACAGATGCGTCGACTGGCTCGCTTCCCAGGTCGGGCCGGTCGTTCCTGGGGTCACTTATTTTGATATTACACCTTTAAGGTGCCTTACTCTCCTCCTAGAGGATTAGTCGGGTCGTTGTTTCTCCCGACTCATTTAGTTTCATGTGTACTCTTTCCCTTTATACAAAAAAAAAAAAGAAAAGAAAAAGCATGTCAATGAGACCTTGAACAAAGCCAGATGCAATTGGCTAGAAACAAAGAACCAAACACCAAAGCATCTAATCTAAGCTCAGAAGGTAATAATGAGGTGTGAGCCCTATCTCCACATTTCACAACTTTTGCACAGGAAACCGAAAGTTGAACAAGCCTTATCACATTGACACGATCGATTTCTTCATTCTTGATATTTTTAGTAGAAGTTGTCTCTTCTTCAATCATCTCCACTACAAGATGCTTTTAAATATGTTTATATTCCTAAAAAGGAAGCCTTTACAAGCTATCCAATATTTCATTATTATTAGTACTATTATTGCTTGCTTCCCTCACTGGAAAGGTCTCCCAAATATGTAAGAGATAATAAGGTTATCGTGGTCAATATTATTACATTTCATCACCATTATCACTTATTCATAAACATAAGAATTAAGATGATTTTGTGTAAAAAGCATACAACACATTAATTTAATTTTAAAATCACTATGTGAATTATTGGTTTGAATTTTTATAAAAATAAATTTAAATTTTAAAGTGATTTGAGTATTGAACTCTCTATGTTAAGAGGTTTGAAGTAATTTTTAAATATCAGTTTAATAAAAAGTAAAAATAAGAAATTTAAATATTTCAAACATGGAAAGTTTGTGGAACTTAAAGATCTTGTTTATAAAAATATATTAAAATCTTGGTGCAGCCTAATGATCTTCAGACGAGTATGTCAAATAATTGTTTTGATGGACAGGTGGTGAAGAGAAATTGGAGAAACGGCCATGTCATGGGAGCTAAAGCCTCAAACGTTTGTCACATCACCTGACCGTTAAAGAAAAGACAGCTCTTCATTCTACGCCTACTCTCACGCCTTTCAACGTACAGTTCGGTTTCACATAATCACTTACTTATTTCAAAGATTAATCAAAAGTGAATCTCCCCACACTGATAAATCTGAAAACTTTTTCATGATAACATGAGAAAAAGTAAAGATTGAGTGATGGACGGTGACGCGCGGGAAGGGAGAAGGTGGCAGAAGAGTAATCACTGGGTAAGTGCACGACACAGAGATTCCAAGTTAAAAGGAAAGGAACACGTGTGTTTCATCTATCAATATCGAAGGTAATGCCAGTTTTCTACTCATATCAATATTAAGATGATACGATAACATCATATAGTTTTATTCTTACGACATACACCATTTTATACACAAAAAAATGCAAAAGTCCATTGTCCTTCCCCTCAGTTCGATGCAATGAATTACACATCCCGGCCTTTTGGTTGGATAAATTTGAAATTCCAATTGTTCTGTCAGGCAAAGAGAAATAATTATTTATGTTAGTGCTTCTCGGTCTGAAAGAGCTCTCACTCTATGATGCATTCGTTTGTTGAATAATTATGTTTGAAGCTAATAGCATACTCACGAGTTCTTTATTTTATCAACTTCCAAAATAAACAATTGTTTATCTTTAAAAAGATAAAAAAAATTGTATTAATACTAGTAGAACTAAAAAATATCATCACAATGAGTCACTTGCTACAGAAGCATAAACCTCAAAATAGAGTGCATGAATTGATTATATCAAATCACATTGGCTAAAAGTTTTTTGGCTGTTGTTTGTTGTTGGCAATGAAAACGACACTTAGCCAATTTACTAGATTAACCTTGAACATCACTAGACTTTAATGAGTAGTTAGGACAACCAGTTGTATACTAATTTATACGATTAGTAATTGTCTTCCATTAAGCATCTAAAAAGGACAGTCTATTATGAATATGTGGAATCTCTAATTGTGAACTGTTTGTAATCCATGTGAGAATGATCATTTAAGGGGAATACCTCTTCTTTTTAGTTTTCCTTCTTGTTGATCTTCTTTTGGGATTATGGGAACGCTCATGAAACCTTTCTTCTATCTCCACAAATCTATCATTCTCTGGTTGTGTTAGCAGCAAGTTATTTGTTGGATCATTATCCAGTAAGTCAGATTCATCATTTAGCTTTTCTTTCACTGATTGTAAATTCTGGGTAGAAGTTTTATCTTCCTGGTTATCAGGTTCCTTAAACGGAGAGGTGTGTCTGGATGTTATATTGGGCTTCCCACCTTCAGTATCTAGGGTACCAATTGTTAAGTTATTCGGATTCTCATTAGCAATAATTTGTAGACCGACAACCTCATCATTATCCACTGGAGAAGAATCAACCCCCAATAATTCATCCTGCCATCCAGTTTGAAAAAATTTTCCTGTAGGAACTCATTTCTTGGTTGAATTATAAGGCTTCCAAAGATATATCACCTTAATTTTAGATTTTCAATCTCCTATGTTTCATCAAATTCGAGAATTAGTAAATGATCAAGTAATATAACATTCATTTTGACCTCCAAACATATTTTTACTTACTCAATTCGCTCCATTCTAGATGTTTGAGCATCCATACAAAGAGGCTTTCTTCTATAACTAGAAGAATAAATGACTATCTTTTATAAGTAGACTTCAATTAATATTATCCACCCTAAACAATGTACAGGTGAATCGAATTTATCATTTGATACTTTCAAAGGACTGTATCAAGTAGATAAAGAAATAAATGAAGAAATTCTTATGGTCTGGTACAACTCGAAACCACCAAGGAGCAATAGTCAACTAATATGATGTATGTTTGCCTAAAGAAGAAAGAGGTCTAGGCATAAAATTCAATAGAACCACTAAAAATGTTCTAACAACAAAGAGGATTTGGAGAATATTCACAAATAAGGAAGCAATTTAAGTAAAGTAAATCTATATGCATTTTTTAAAAGGAGTAAGCTTTTGGAAAAAGAAACCAAAAACTAATTGATCATGGACAATGGTGCGGATCCTTAACCTAAGAGATAACTTAAGCAGGGTCATGAAGAAAAAGTGGGTAATGGAGAAATGACATCCTTGTGGCATCATAACTAGAATGAAATAGAGCCACTTCATCTAGTTTTAAAACTATAAAGCATAAGACATATAATCTTAAATAAGGCCATAGTAAGGGAACTGATTCATGAAAACGAATAGTCTTATAAAGCTAGGGGAATGTCTTTATTAATGCAAAACACTCCTAAATATATACTAAACCCCAATGAAGAAGATATGGTAACTTAAATCTTACATCCCTCTAGCAACGCCACTGACAAATTATGTCAATATATTTTTAGAAATCCATCTTAAAGAGTACCTTAACTATTATTGGTCTTGTTTAAATCAAAACTTCCTAAGGCCTTTAGTATCCTCTGGTTGGCCATTAAAAACAAGCTCAAAATAAAAGACATACTAGAAAATATAATTATTAATATCAATCCAATTTGTAGGCTCTGTGTAATAACTCATTTCTACATTTAAGGATTTAATTATTAGATTAAGTCATATCATATGAGAATTCATTAAGTGTATTTCATTTGCATACATCATATTCGCATCTATACATGAATCATGATTTAGAGACATTGTTAAAAATAGCATATGCACTCATTTGACATATCCTGGGGTATGAAAGATCGTAAATGATTATGATGTAATTGTATGCTGATTATGACTTGAATTTTATTTTATGGATTATAATTAGTGAAATGGGAATTTATTGTTACAATAGAGTGATTGATAAGATGATATGTGCATCTAGTCTAGGAGAAATGTTAAAGGACATGACAAATTAATACATGGGAATTTAAGTTGATTAGGCTTATGAAATGGTGACAATAAGTGACAAATGGCTTAGCTCATTGGGAGATAAATTGGTTGAGTATATGAGTGACAAGTGGCCTAAGAATTATGTGACAAATGGACCAAAAATTAGGTGACAATTGGTAGCATCAAAAGAAGACATAGGACATAGCTCTTTATGTGACAAGTGACATGACATGTGTCTCACCCCTCTCCACATACTTGCACCCCACGACCTCCACACTTGAAAGACATCTTCTTTCATGTTTAGGTTACTTGCTACCCTCTTCTTTCTTCACACCAACGACACTTTTACACCACCTTCATAACCCTTGAATTTTTGTCAAAATTTTGTAGTCTTCGTCTTGTTTTTAGAAATCCTTCTCATTCCATCTTGTTTTTGGAGATGCTTTATCCTTACATGTTTGGAGGACTAAATTATCTTTATGATTGAAGAGGTTTAGAGCTAAACAAGTAAGTGATTTATTCATCTATTGTGCACATGTTAGCATAACATTCATGATGCTTCTTTAGGGATGAACTTGGTTATGGTATTGATGATAAAGTTACACTGGAAATTTGATGGATGAATTGGTTTTATTTTGATGTATGAAACCATAAATTAGAGGCTATTCAATGGATGATTTTAGATTAGGATTTGAAGTATAATTAAGGTATAATCAATGCACTATTATGATGGTGTTAGAATCTAGAAAAAATTGAAGGAAATGGATGGTAAGCTTTCTATTCACCAATCCCACGATCATGGAAGTTCCTAAGCTCTTTCCCACGATCATGGGCAATGCATTGAAGTGAGAAACTTTCTATTTTATCTTTCCATAATGGTGGAAAAGTACCCCACGATCATGGAAAGGTACCTTACAGTCGAGGAAAGGTACCCCACAATTGTGGCAAATGCTTTAAAATAAAAAATTCTGTTTTGTGTAATTGTTGGACCAACTAAGGATAAGCTACTTTACCTTGGTGTATTTGGACTTGATTGAGGATTGAAATGAACCTAATTGTTTTTGGATTAATTGGTTAAGGATTTGATAAGTTTAGGTTGTTAATTGAGGTTATACCTTAAGGAATAGATTGTTGAAAAGCAATGTATCTAAATATGAAATTGTGAGTTGTTAAAGGAATGAAGGTGATCTTATGGATGTAAATGTGATGCAAAGGATGTGAGAGATGTGAATTAGGTATGAATGAATGAGAAATGGGAAATTGTGTGAATATATAATGCTAGAAAAGGATTGATGAATGAATGATTGATGAATCTAGAGTAATCAAGTTTTCTTAAGGCATCAACCTAATTACAAACAGGATACATACAACCTATGATGAATGAATAAGCAAGATTTGTGAATAAGATTATATACCCAGGATAGTCAATTGAGCATGTATTGAACATAACACAAAAACATGTGTATGACTGAGTACTCATTTGATTAAACAAGTTAGTAATGTGTAAATATGTGTGTATTGCATGATATAGAAGCACAAATTAACTAAAAGCATCTAAACATTGTCAGATCTTTAAGGCAATAGCTAATCTGGAGCATACTGTGAGTCAACCTTGATGGTTTCTCACTATATTTGATTTGTTTTTTGTTTAAATTCCTATTATTGAATTGTTACCTATGAGAATGTGATAATTCAGGACATTGATAGTACTGAATGTTGAATATTGGACTTAGATCCGATAAATGTGATAAATTATTTTGTGCTTACTGAATGAAAACGATTGATAGTATATTGTGTAAAATGATGCATTTTACGACATTAATATGCATAATTAGATAAAGGCATTGTGACCGAATTGACTAACGTAAAAAGAGATTAAAGCTTAGAAAATGTGCACACAGAGCCACAGGCTCAGTTATTAATGAACCTAGTATTCGCAGCAAATACGGGAAGGTTAAATAGGCACTTAGTCACAACAAAAATAAAAATAGAAGAGGAGTATCATGTGAATTTGCATTTACATATCCTTACATGTAGCATGAGAATGATTGAAAAGAACCATTGATTTGTGTTAAATAGTGATATGAAGTACCTGCGTATATGTTGATGATATGAATGATTAAGATGAGTGATGTGATGAATGAGAATTGATTCTGAATAATATGATATATTCGTGAAATTGGTTTTATACTCATGATATTTGTGTTTTAACATCAATAAGCACATTGATGATGGTTCACTCACTAAGTTCACAAACTCATCAAAATTGTAACATTGAATTTCAGGTACAGGGTTGACCAAGCTTCTAAAGCAATTTAGTAGCAGTCTAGTATTGTCCATTTTGAAATCAACAATGGCTCAAAGGTCTAGTCAGCTGATGTCTGAGGAGTTTAGTTAGAAAGTTTCTGTTAGAATCTTATTTTAGGATAGATATTTTATATAAGCCAACAAACTCTTAAATGATTTGTGATGTAAAAATGTGGATTATGAGATGTAATACTACGATGTAAATTATATTTGCGAATGAAATGGGAAAATTGATTCTATGAGTATTGTGTGTATGATGCCTTGAATATGATAATGAGATTGCGCTAACATGTCATTCTTGTGGGGTATATGTTTGGATATTCTCTAGAATGGTATATGTCCTATAAGAGTGGTATGTTACAAAGAGGATGATGATAATAATAAGGAGAGGACTAATAAAGATCAAATTTTATAGCTGATCATTAAGACATTTTATGATTATGTTTGAAATTATAATTTTCGTTTAAATGATTATTTTGTGGTTTACACTTCTATTATATAATGATCATTTATATTAGTTGGATGAGACATTTATGGCATTGTATTTAATATATTAATAGATCATCCTTGCTACATAACTTAAAGATTTCATTTGAATTATGAAACATATATAGCATACATAATGGTTAGTACTTTGTCGCACATAAGTACTTTGGCAATATGAAATGATTCAAGGTAAACATAAGTGGGAGCTCCAATCCACATGGATGTTATTAGGAACAAAGGTTATTAATTGAAGTCTTCCTATATATGAGAGATTCATAGTGTTCCAACATATAATTTCCTTCGGACAACATCTAATAAACATTGAAAATATTTTTTAAGTCTAGTAATAATAATTGGAACTCGAAGTTATTTGAAGGAAGCTTCTTAAGCTTTAAACCTATAATGGATGCTAAGGATTTAACCTAGATTGGTGTTTTTAACTTATACAAAAATGGAGCTCTTCTCTAGGTTGATTTTAAGGCCAAACATGATGGTGAGTTGTTAGTTATATTCTATAAGTATTCTTATTGAGCCGTCATCAATCGCATATAATAAATAAGGTTGTCAACAAAAGAAAGGTAGGTGATCTTGTTCCTTTTTCGATTCTAGTGGTATTTGAAGCTACCCCTTTCTTTGATGGTTTTTCAATCATTATTAAAAGCAACTGCATGAAAATTATGAATAGGTATGGAGATAGGAGATCCCCTATATTGATCCTTTTCCTCCCTTAAATGATTGAATGATTTTTCCATTGATAAAGATATTAAATGAGGTGGATGTTATACATATCTTGATCCATTTGATGAAGAAATAAGGAAACTCCATTATTTCTAATATTTATAGTATAATGCATCAAAAAACTAAATTAAAATGCCTGATGAATATCTATTTTATGGAGAAGCTTTGGATAATTTTTCTTTTGTGATAATGCTTAATCAAATTTCAAATTAAGAGAATATTATCCCTATGCTTTTGCCTTATATGAATGCACTTTAACACTAATTTATAATATATTTTATAGAAATTTTCAATCTAGAGATAAGCATATTGGAAATGATAAATTGCGTTGCAACAAGAGATAAGTTAGATAATATGTATGCTATTAAGGTAAGTTTTTTTTAGAGTAGATAAATATGAGTGTTATTGATTTCTTTAAGCATATTACAATTGGATAAGATTTTAAGCATAGATTTTTATACATAATTCCTTACTAAATGCTAAGATTTTTGGTAGAATTTGGCATTTAGACCATCAAATCTTGGTGATTTTTTTAGGATTTAAGCTCCAAGGGGTTATCTTTATATCCTCTTCACTAAGTTGAGTAGTTAACTTTGTAACTTAGCTATCACCTGAAGATGGGATGAAAAAGAGGGTGAGCTTGACAGCTTGTGGGTAACAAGTTTATAATAAAGATTAAGCAAAATCGTTGAAATGTTTGTTTTTTCATATAAAAATCATAGTAAATTTATGAAACACTTCATTCTCAAATTTTCAGTCAAATTCACAATTATTTCTTAAAATTCATAGTTAAAGTATCATCACATCAACATAGCAGAACACTCAAATTATGCAACAAACTTGGCAATTCAAAGACGCAATGCACAAACAAATGGTTTGAGAGTTCCATGGAATGAAACGGAGAAACCGAAGTTTACACCGTGAACAAAACGAGTCCGATTTTCTAGGATCCCGTGGCCTCAAGGTGGCAGTCGAAAGAAGGCTATTGGTCAACGTGCA
>JAJMLV010000008.1:53739438-53753733 GCA_027123465.1 Erythroxylum coca
TATTTTAAGTTTTGCCTTTATAAAAAAATAAAATTTTACTTTTATTAAAATTTTGTCTCTATTAAAAATAAAATTTTGTCCTTAATAAAATTTTATCCCTGCTTAAAAAATTTTCTGAGTCCGCCTGTAACAGTAGCAATGAAAAATACGGAGTTTGGAGATCATCTTTACTTCTAGTCCATATTGATTACTAGATGTGACGGGTAATCTCAAAACCTACTGATTTAGACGTACATTCTTGATCAGTGGTAAATGACTTGTCTAGCTTTTACAGTGCTGTTAGTGAAGGAATTATTAGAAAGTATATAAATTAATTTATCCGTTTGTGTTTCCCGATTTCTCTAATGTAAAGCAATTTTAGGTATTGGATTGCAGAGGTTTTTCGAGTGGCTCATGTTGGCTGCTAATAAGAAGCAAGTGGGGAGGTAGAACAACGTACTGTAGTGAAGCAGGAGAAGGAACAAGTATATTATTTTGTATATGTTGAAAACTGAAGACAGATGAAAAGATGGATTGCGGTTTTCGAGTAAAATTTTGCCTCTTTCTGGTTGGTGCATTAGAATGTTGATATTTGTCGTTTAGTAAGGTGCGGCAGACAACGTCCAGATGTTAATGTGGAGGCATATATTTATATATGTACACATATGGTCAGGACAAAGCACAAATGGACACAGCCTGTACAGCCCCAAGGAAAAGGAATAGATATACATAGTCACTAAGATTAGGACATGAATTACTGCTGTTCAGAAGGGAAATAATTAATAAGACGTTGAAGGATCATGCAAATTGCTCTCCCCAGCTATTATGTATTAAGACCTAAACTAGAACATCATTTACTGACATGATAAATAAGAAAAGGTGATAGGAACGAACGTGATCCTCATAACAACAAAATTTTAATTTCTATATCAATGGGAACTAAGACAAGCAAGATACGTGGTCTTCAATTTCGAAAGTTGAAAGAGAGAGCTTAATGGAAAGTGTTTTCGAGAATTGTGGGTGGCAATGCAATTATAGAAATGATCACATGCTCGATGGCATGCTTTGATTCCCTAAACAAAAGCAAATTGAATAAAACCAAATAGAAATGAGAGATGTCTCTCATCCATAGTCACATGCATGCTTCCTGGGGACCATCAATTCCTTAAATATTACACCAAAGCATGAAATGAGAAGATCCCAAAAAAAGCAAATTACAAAAAATATATACATTATAGAAAAAAAAAAGGGTTGTTGCTATGCTCTCTCTCAAATCTTACTTCTCAATAGAATACAACTCAGACCCCTATAAAGGACAATTGGTATAAATTATGGCAAAAAGAGATTCATTTGCATGCTGGATTACAGTCACCTTTGCTTTGAAAGAACATTACATGCCTTGATTGCTGCAACTGTCCTCTGCTTTTAACATCTTTGTAGTAACACTAAGACGAGGATTATCGCCATTTTAGGTGGCCTTCTCGATCTCCTCCCTAGAGATGCGAGTAGGAGAGAGGAGAGGAAACTTCCCAGCTGTGACAAATTCTAGGAAGCTCCCCACCCAATTCTTTTACTTGATTTAATATCAATTTGCATGCGTTCGACCTTATCTCAACAGATTAAGCCTTGTTTTTTAAGTGGATTAAACTATAGCATCACTCCTAAATGATTACTACTGTTTAATTAGTACCTTAAATGTAGCATAACATCGTATAATTAACATGCGTTAAAGCTTAGACTGGTAATCCATAAATTATATATATATATATGTGCAACGTTTGCTGTATTAATATAAATAAATCATACAGATGTAGACGTAACTGTAGTTTACGCCAGCCAAATCTAACAAGTACGGAAGAATGTTTTATAGGAAATTTCAGTTATGTGTATTGGGTAATTAAAAGACGATGAATCGATGATACACATCGGTAATAAAATGGTGCCCTAGAAATTATAATTAATCTTGAACAAGAAGAAACATTTAATTAAACTTTAGCAACTACTATAGGGTTTCGCAATCTCAGCTGGTAAACGTTAACCTTTTTCTTTTATGGAATATCTACTCTGTCTTGGTTAATTTTCATCGAAATTCTCATTTGGTCGGGTCGATCTCCGGATTCTGCTGGATTCTGTTACATCTTTTTAACCTTCAACGTAAAGGGTTCTCTTAGCCTGGAATTGGCAAACGCGAAATGTTATATATATATGAGATAATTAATATTGGTGATGTTAATTGAGTTGTTATTCTGCTTGGATTTGTTAACTCATACCCATGTGTGCATTCATATGTCTGCTTGGGCTATGATCAATGGATTTGATATGAACGAAATTTCACCGACTATATATTATAATGTACGCTCCTTTTGATTCATTAATACATATCTTTTGTAGTATTTTCCTTCAAAGTTAAATATATATTACACACATGGGTGCAAGAGACAAAAGTTGGGAATTTATACTGTAGAAGACAAATGAAATACAATATTACAAAACTGTTAATTAATAGATTGTGCAAATATACACAAAGTACAAATTTTTACAACCTTGAAAGACAGATAGCAATAACCTAAACTGATAGTTAGCACATTTAACAAAGTCCTTCCTTCCTACCTACCTAAGCCCTGCCTCAACAATGCCATGTAATTCCATGGGACTATAAATCGATCCATTTCGTCTTGCAAGGATCAACTGTGTTGTTTGAGCGACACCGAACCAACAATCACAATCAAAAAGCAAACAAATAGAAAGGCAAAAAATAAAGAAAAAGAAAGAAAGCCAGGGCCGTTAAGGGTCAGCATATAGCAAATTAGCAATGGTTGAAATGTGATCTTCGTTATGATTGTTTGGATAATGCAAATGGGGGGATTGGTCCGTTCAATTTTCAAGGGGCAAGATTGGTAACTTTGGGCCTGGTAGTGAGGTGGTATGATTGGACAGGCAGGTTCAAGGATTGGGTGAACAGTTCATGACCCTTGATCTTGATATTTATCAAGCACGGTGCTTGATAGACGCTGAAAGATCACGGGTGCACCGTACTGTGGGTAAAGTAACATCAGGACCGTTGGTGCGTGTTGATAGGTAGGTGCCAATCTAAAGGAGAAGCGTTGAAGTATGATTGCAAGCGTTAATTTGGCTTGCAAAATAGCTAGATTTTGGCCAATGCAGGTACGGACCCCGAGCCCAAATGGAATGAACGCCAGAGGATGCTTCGCTGCCCTGGCAACCCCATCAGAGAAACGGCCAGGTTTGAATTCGTTTGCGTCGTTTCCCCATATGCTCTGATCATGATGAAGGGCTAGGATTGGTATCAAAAGCTCTATTCCATGTGGGATCTTATATCCGCCCAGCTCTACATCTGCTTTAGTCCGTCTGATTGTGGCTATTGTTGGAGGATAAAGCCTCAAGGACTCATTTAGAATCATGGTCAGCTGCACACCAGATAAAGCGCACAACATTTAAAATTAAACACAAGTTGGATAGAATTAAAAGGAAAGGGCGGGTTTGGGATTTAGACAAGCTGAAAACATCAAATGTAATGTTTGATTGGCGACGCATGCAATGGGGTTGGGGAGGGGGAGGTGGAGGTGTTACCGTCTTAAGCTTCACAACATCATCTTTGGTGGGGTTGTCACGTGATCCACACACCCGCAGTACCTCGTCACGTGCAAGCACCTGCCACTCTGGGTGCATTGCAAGTAGGACCGTAGTCCACGTCAGCAGATTGGATGTGGTCTGCTTGCCCGCAAAGAAAAAGCTCTTGCACTCTTCCAGTATGTCATGAACAGTCACATTTGGACATGAATTTGAGGCTTGAATCATTAGTCCCAACAAGTCCTTTGGTACCTTGGTTTCTTGTACAATGTTCCGTGTACTCTCTTTCCGCTTCTCGATCAACTTCTTCAACGATTTCCTTATCTCCTTGTCCAATTTCCTCGATTTAATGTTTTTCTTTGTGGGAAAAAACCTTTTGTTTTTAAATTAACAAAAGTGAGTATTGTTTCGCTAGAACTGAATAATAATAATAATAATTAAAAAATAGAATTTTTTTTTTGTTTTAAACCTGTAACCAGGAATAAACACTTTTTGAAATGCCTCGGCGGCAAGCACCATCTGCTGTGCTTGTAATCGGAAGATGGCTTTACCATCCTCGTAGCTGCTACCAAAGGCTGTTCTTGTGATGATATCTTCGGTTAGAGTTTGAAACCATTCAGATATTTCAATCTCTATCTCCTCCCCCGAATTTGGCTTCACCGCCCATTGGTCCACCATATCCACCACGCTCTTCCCCACAACCGGTACTAACAACTACGAACATCAACATTAAATTCACAAAATAATTCAACCATACATAACATAACTAGACAAAAAAAAAGAAAATTAATTAAATTTTTAATTACTTTGAGATTTTCCATGTGGAACGTAGGTGTGATGATTTTTCTGTGGTGAGCCCATTTTTCACCTTTGAGGCTAAGAAGGCCATCTCCTTCCAGTTGTTTAATGAGAGGGTGAGCCTCCACCTTCTCGTAGCAGTCTGACTTGGAAGTGAAAATTTCCCTAATCAAGTCTGGATCAGAGACCGTGAGCCGAACCGTGGGTCCAAACCACACCAGAAATGTTGCACCTTCAATCAAACAGACATGCCATTAATTTCCAAAATTATGCTTCATTAGGTATATTGGTTACATTACCTATTTTGCAATAGCATCTGGTCATTTAATTACTTAAATCAAATATCATGACCTCTACAAATGGGGGCAAGCTAGCCAGAAAAGAACAAAGAAAGTTACTTTTGCACCAAGTTAGACCTTCCACACATCCTCATGTAGTAAGCTAGTGTCAAGTATGCGAAAAAGAGTAATTACCAACAAAATTACATTAGACCAGCTAGCCATCCATTGAATGTGGGGAGAGAGAGAGAGAGAGAGTGAGAACACAAGTGACATGTAGGAAGAAGACAATTGAAACTGTGGAGCTATACAACATTTTGATCATACCATGAGAGGTTGTTAACTTTGTGGAATACAGAAAACAAAGCAAATGACAAAACTGCAACCCATGTTTGAGTGCACAAACAAATACAATACGTCCTTTTCGTTTCTTTTCTCATCTTTTACAAGCTACGAGGAGTGGCGAAAATGATCTGATGAGAAATGAAAATGGTAAAATTTTTCAATATAGAAATAATAACTATGAAGTAAGTTTAGTTCTTAAGGGAAAAGAGAAAATGAGAAAGGAGGAGAAGAATACAAAGAAGGGGAACAGTCCAAACTCAGAACTTCAACATCAAGCATCAAAGCGCAGAAAAAAGGCTGAAAAAGTTTTAAAAAGAAGTACATGAACTCAAAGACAAAGGAAAAAAACACCAGAAAGCCTTTTAAAAGGCACAAATTTTGGAAGATGGATTAACAAACCAACCCAAAGAAACACATCATAACAGAACCACCATCCCCAGCTTTAATGATTGACACTAAAGCTCATCCTAGCTATGCTTTAACAAAGCAAAGCCTCACAACCCACATTGATACACAATTTTCAGTGCTTTCAGAAGCACTCCCAAGTCCTAAACTGGTTACAACTTGTAGTGCAACAAGCTCAGAGCTGGAAACAAATTTAACAAACTTCAAAACCATTCAAAAAGATTTGAACAGCATGAAAGTTCGTGTGTAACAGTGGGAGAGATAGAGATCACATCATCAAGCGGTGCTTGTAATTAAACAAAATATTTATGTACCATAGATTTTTTTCCAGTGATGGTAAAAAGCAAGAACTCTAGGAAGTATGTTGTGGGAAAAAGGCATGGGTTGAGAAGAGGCCTTTAACATCATATCCACCACTTCCTTGACATTGCCTATGAAAAAACGATAAGGAGGTCCTCTGATTCCTTGCTTAGAGAAATGATCTTCAATTCTTCTGGGTCTCCACCAAAATAAAACAACAATCTTTAAACCAAAAACGAAGGCCAAGAAAGAGAAACCAAGAAGCTTTAGCCAGTAGAAGAACATGTCTTCCATGGGAGATAGAAGAAGAGAGAAAGAGACAAGAATATGTATATATAGAGAAAAAAAGAGAAACAACAGTAGCTAACGCAGCCTCTCTTCTCGTTGTTGAGAAAGTGAATAAGGAAAGGAAAGGGTATGAGAAACGAGTAATAGCAGAGCTTAAATTCAGTTTCTTTTGGGTTTCAAAAAACCATCTTGATGTTGTGCTTTACTTTGGCTTATGTTGTTAGTTTAGGCATTAGCGAGTGTGCAACAGGCTTTTTAATACTGTCCCATTGAGAGAGAGAAATAAAACAAAGAGAGAAGCTAACAAGCAAGGCCAACGCCGTTGGGGCCGCCATTGGAATTCTAATGGTCAACTAGATGGTAATATATCCATTAAATTCTTTATTGGAGTTTTTTTTTAACCTTCATCCTTGTATTTTTTGTATTTTGCATTATTGAATTATTTCTTTTCTTTTCTCAGCTTGCTTTCCTTTGGGTAAGGATATTCTTGTCTTATTCTTCTCATTTACAATTCCATATTTGTTTTCGTATCTTGCTTTGTGTTAACTTTGTAAATATTTCGCATTGAACAGCCTTAGGCCACTTGGAAATTCGGTACAAAGGATTCTATCAATTACAAGTTTCATAGTTACTTATTCGTTAAATTTATTAATTTTAAGATTCCGAACGTTTGTAATTCATGAATTTTGAAGATACATTCTTTCTCTTATACAATTTAACTTTGCCCTTTTGACTATTAAACTAAAATCAGTTGTAATATCTTTTTATCAATTTTATTGGCATTTTCATTTATTTTAAAATATAGTTTTTTAATTGGTAATATTTATTTTTGTTGTTAAAAACACAACAATTAAATCAAAAATAAAACAATTAATCTAATGAATTTGATTTTTTTATATCCTTAATTAGAGGGAATTCTCACTATGATAAAAGTTGAGAAAGGTGAAATGTGGTGTTTTTAAATTATTTTTTATTTTTTAGATATGCTCACTCCTGACTTTTAAAAGGTTTTTAAAAATATTTTCTTAGCTTGTTTTTAAACATTCATATTTCAGTGCTTGTATTTTGATTTTTTTTGTTAATTTTCTTTTTTTAGTAATTCAATGAATATATAAATATATAAATAAAGATATGTATAATCAAGAGATTTGCGAAAATGCAATCTCTAGTCTATACAAAGGAACCTAACATGTGTGCACTAGGAGCAATTTTCTTACATATTATAACATTTTAATAAATTCTTTCTATAAAATATTTTTAATATTTTTATGTAATAAAAAGTTAGATTTTCTGATCGAACAAGTTTCAAAATAATAATTGGGAATTAATATATATTTCACACAATGATTTTTATGAGCATTTTACATAACTATTGAAATTGAGGTTAGTAGGCATGCATATTAAAAATAAATGAAATATTATACAAAAATTTATGTTTGATAGTATTGATGATGATATAATTTTTATTTAAAAATAAACAATTAATAAGAATGGAATTAAGGACTAAATAATTCATATAATAAAATTTTAAGTATGAACTAAACATGTTAAGAGTAAAAACTTGTCTACATTAAGTACAAAGCAGCATTTTAGATTTATCTATCAAATATGAAACGGTGGAATATTTAATTACATTTTTGTATAAGTGCTTAAGCATAAGTGTGAATTTTAGGCTCATCATTTTGGGAATTCAAATTTTAGTTTGTAATACCTTTTATATATTTTGAAATATTTTAGTAGGATCCACAATCACAACTATATTGTTATTTCCATCCATTGTATTCATGATTAACTCTTTTTTCTTGTGATATAATTTGTAGAAAGTTATTACTTAGAATTCTAGAATTGAAGTTTCTTATCAAACAAAAATTTGATGGGAAAAAACAAAAAAAAATTAATAAAAAAGTTATACTTGTCATTATTTCCCAAATTTTGTTATTTTTTTTATATAATTGAGTTATTTCTATGTATTGTATTTAAGGATGGTAGAATTTATATTGGAACGTGTAAATTTAGTTGGAATTTCATATAGCAATTATTGTTATTCACATAGAGTCTTAATTTTTTTTTCAATTTTAACGATATATGTTAAATCCATTTTTTTAATTGTTTGAGTTATATGTTATAGTGATGAAATGTGATTATCTATTATAGTAGTGTTGGTGTGAAAAGTTTATAGTTTTGTGGATTTATGGTATGCTTTTACTATATTATTTGATAAGATTGTACCTTTGAACATATTATATGGGCCATGGAGTCATGTCTTGTCCATATATAGGCTCTATAGTTTCCCATGGGATGTCATGATCTTAAAATTTAAAAACTAAGACATGATTAATTTTGCATTGATCTTAAGTTTGAAAACTTAGATGTGACATGATTTGAGGGCTGTAATTAAGATATGACATTGTAATTTTAGGGCATTATATTGGAGGTATAGCTTCATGATCATTTATTTATGTGGAGAATGATAACATGGGAGTATTGACATAATTACTTAATGTAAATACAATATGTTTGAAAGGCGTATAAAATTTGTTATAACATTTTGAATATTGATAATTTGTATAAGTGCGATTCCAAATTTATATATTATAAGCTAATGCAATTAGTTAGTAATGTGCTTTTTATTGTTAATTTTACCTACTTGTTGTTGCAATATCTTAATTTGTTTAAGTTATAGTTAGCTCATTTTTAAAAGTACCTAATGATGTGAGCTTTATTTATTAGATTATGAGTAACGTGTTAAAAGTGAAATACTTTTCTGGTTGTACTTTTTATTATAAGGTGAGTGAGAAAGATTTATAAGATGTTAAGTAGGATAAATTGATGATTGAAAATCTTTCTAATAGTGTTTGATTTCATTCGTAAGACCAACGTATATGATTGAGAGAAAAAAAGAAAATTTTTATTAAGACAGTGAATTTTAAAATAAAATAAAGAATATTAACTTTATATTTTGAATTTTATAATTTAATTTTTTCTTAAGATAGTGAATTTTAAAATAAAATAAAGAATATTAAATTTATCATTTGAATTTTTATAATTTAAATAATTCTTTTAATAGAATAATGATAATGAGTCTTTCAGTGCTGTTTTTGAATTTTTGAATTAATTTTAATCTTTTAATTTTTTTAATTAAATTATAAAATTTAAAATATAATTTATTAGTTCAAAGCATTCATTCTAATAAAACAGAATAAGATAATAGACGAAATAAAGATGAGTTCCGATACATGGTTCCTCTCTTTCATTTATTCGTTATCTTTTTTTTCTCATAACTAAAATAAATATTTAAAATTAATAAGTTATGATATAAAAAGTTATTTAACTTAATAAAAAATTGACACTAATGTGAATTTATTTTTAAAAAATTTAAATTGAATGAGTAAGTATAAATACATAATTAATGTGAACGGCATAAAAGAGTATCAAAAGTATACAATATGTTTAGAACATATATGTTCTTTAAAATTTTGAAAACAATATTATATTAATGAAACATAATATATATCAAATTCATATTTTTAATATAACAGGAAAGTGCTAATAATAATATATCGGCCTAGGTAGCTAGGAGGGACAGGTTGGGGGAAGGTTTTTGTCACATAATGCAATTTTCAAGATAAAAAAGGCATGATTGGAGGGCAACAGAGGAGCATGAGGTGTAGTTATAACATAAAAAAATATTCAAGTATCGTATATTTATTACCAGCCAACTACGATCGTCTGGAGAATTTAGCTTGCAAATTCCGCAACGCAACATATATATATATATAATTTTGCTGAGTTATACGCGTGGTGTTGGTGTTGACCCTTTGAAATTATTTTCCTTTTTCATCTCAAGCTTCTCAACAGAAGTCAAAAAGGAAAATGAAAGGGGAATAGGAAAAAAAAAAAAAGGGGGGGGACTGGATACAGGGGGATGATAGGTAGGGGGATTGGGGAAAATGGGTCGGCTACTTGGCAGTGAAATTGTCCAGTAAGTTGCTTTCTCTGAGTTTTTTGAGTGGCCCTTTTTTTCTTTTTCTGCTTTCATGTTTGCCTGTCTTTCAATGTCACCATTTCAAAAAGGGGAACAGTGGACCATCTCTCATGCCAAAAGGACCCTTCATTTTCAGCTTCTTAATCAAAATGTTTATCATTACTAACATACATGCTCAATCTAATCAAATCAGTTTATGTTGTGTCATATATTATTATTATTACTATTACTATTATTATTATGTCTCTCAATCATCTGTCAATCAACTCAACCATATAACTAACACTCTAATCACATTATTATTATTATTTTCACAAAACAACTCCTAGACAAGTACTACATGGTAAATCTTGTTGCTCTTTACCGTCCTCACTAGAAACATGATCCATATGTATATGGAAGAAGAGGATTCAAGATTCTGAAGGATGATTAGCGAATTGACATAAACAGGAAACAACAGAGAAGAGACAAAACAAGATAACATTGCCACTTTGTGATTTATGTAAGGCTGAAAAAAGTTGCAGATATCCTCCAGCCAGCCTCCATTGCCAACTTATTGGATGCACCTTTTTCCCATTATCTGTTTGTACGCACAACAAACAGATTGTTAATTAAATTGTTCTAATCCGAAATATGAGAGTCAGTACACACATATATATAGCACTCTTGAGTGTTGAACGCCAGGTAATTATAAATTAGTAACAGAAGTGAATTGCGTTACGAACTTGAGTAAGCACGTAATTGGGTACTTAATTAGGGTAGCATTAAGCTTTAAGATAAATGTCTTTGCTCCCCAAAAGATTGAAGTGGAAAATTCAGAGGAAAAAAAAAAAAAGGGAAGAGAGAGAGAGAGGACAAAGAGGGTTGTTAATTTGGAATGTTGCTCTTAAATAGGAGCACATGGGAACAAAGGGTGTCGACTTGAGGGGTTAAGAAATGTGGGAAATATGCTGTAGTTGACCCAACACAGAGAGCCATACTTCCCTAATCTTGTCTTAATGCTCCCAAGACATGCTGTCCCATGTGCCTCTTCCGTCCCTACCCTTCTTTATACTCAAACTCATTACTGTTTTACCTGAACAACAGAAAATGATGGGGCTCTCACATTAACCCACATATACATATTACGATAGTAAGTTTATTAATCATCCTATTTGATGATATATTTTAAGTTTCATAATTTAAAAACATAACAAAGAGAAAGGACAGAGGTTATAATTAAATTGGCAATATGGTTGACATTGTATAATTCAATTTATTTATTTTGTTGAGTTGTCAATTATAATTATAATTATAATTATAATTGTAATGTAATATACATGATGGAAGTGGTTCTATTATTAATTAGGTGCACTAAACTCAACGACGTGTCAGTCCGAGTTGACATACAAGTATGCCTGAAATACCTCTGCACATCACACGCAAATTTATTATAGTGTTGTAAATAATTGAAGCATAATGCTTTTGTATTGCAGTATCTATTTCTTTACATCAACATTCTTTTCATCATTTCATTACAACCTACCAAATACCACCTAGTAGACTTTCTAATTGATAAGCACTTGAGAAGTCTGAAAAAGACATGGAATGAATTCACGTCAATCTGAGGTAATGCTTAAGAATTTGTCGACCGCAAGTGGTTCATATTATAATCAACAGTAGTTGATAAATGAACCGAGTAAGCATCGTTCTAGATTAAAGCCTTGCACTCAGTCTCAGATTAATACGTCAAGGAAGATACCTATTTATATAGTTCTTTGGGTTGAATAATATTTTTCGGCATGAAATAGGAAACTTTTAAACAACAATAAATACTACCCAACAAATAAGGAGGCTCAGAAAAACTAGAGAATATGCAATCACTTCAAACTTGGGGATGCGGAGCTACCGAAACAGGCCAGAATAATCCATCCGATAACCAAAGCCCGCAGATACGCATCCTTTCCTTTCCAAACTATTTCTTCCTCTGTGTTATTACATACGTTTCCATACTAATTTAAACTAAATAGTGACAGATCAACACGACCACATGTTGGAAAAACTGATTTAATAAAGAAAGCTGCGTGCTAGAAAATTGGAATTATTTGACAACCATACCGTTGGAAAATTATTGAGTCTTAATGGTATATATAAAGTTGGAATCATAAGCAATGAATTTATAATTGGAACACATTACATCTACAAAACTTTCTTCCGCCTCTACCAAAAGGAAGCTTTGGAAGTAACAAAGGGAGCTAGTTGGTAAAGACAAATGCAAGAGCGAAAGATGGGATATGCACTTATGATTTGCTAGCAAATCCCACGCCCACCACCGTATCATATCATATCTTCTTCTTCTCCTCCTTCTCCTTATTAGTCTCCTTCCCCTGAATACATCCTACAAACATGGATTCATTATATCCCTGCAATTATTTTCTAAATTAATTATTATATTTTTTGCCCCCCTTTTTGTGTCCATATGTCCTCCATGTAGACATTTGTATCAAATCCTCTGGACTTCACTTATTTCACCACTTAAGTGCGATCCATTTCTGAGATAAAAAGACGACTTTTTGACCACTTCATGATGAAAAGACTCGAAAGATAGATTAGATTGCTACTCAGTACCAAATCCAATTTGAAGGAGATAGTTATGGTTGGAGTTGGACCTATATATATTTTTTATTAGGGTAATAATGCTTATAGCATATATAATTAACCATACTCCATGGTACTGATTGGGTGAGAAAATCTTGCAGTGGTCAAATCTCAATTACACCACCTATAAAGAGATATATAGCATGCGTTTTTATGCGCATGCTAATTTGGCCTAGGCCAAACTCCTTTGTGGTTTAGATTTGAGTATAATAATTAATCTTCCTTTCTTTTTTTTATTAAAAGAACAAGTTGACTTTTATATTTATTTAATTCCCCCAACCTTTCTTCCATCTCTCAACTTGGGATAGGAAATGGAAGGATAAGAGAAAATAATTATTGGTTGACAATCGAATAATTAACTTAGGGTAAAACCAAACATCATTTATATGATAACGAGCCTCTGCGCTGGTTCGATCCACTAAATTCAATTATTCAGTAAAATACATTTCTAGTTTCAGTTGTGTTGTGGAGTAGAAAGCCAAAGCCAAAGCCAAAGCCAAAGATAGAGATTGATGGAGCGAGTGAAAAGAAGAGAGAAAAGGGTTTTGTTTTTTGATACGGTTGTCCAAAATGAAGGAAATGGAATATTAAATGGCCTTGACGTAATCTTCCTTTTTCCGTCTAGTTACATCATGTCATGGATGAGCATGAGTTGTTATCCAAAAAGGGTTTTTCAATTTTTAATTTGTCTAGGTAAGAAAAAGAAGTGAACGAGGACAATGGATCAAAAAAAAAAAAGGGAGATGACAATACATAACGAAATTTGGTTACGGGGACAGAGAAACAGAATCTGATATTCTGCATTCGTATAAATTTAACTAAAATCTTTTTGTTGCAAAAACCATTTAACAAAATTGAGAAAAACGAGCTTTCGTCCACGCAATCAACAAGTTGTGACCTCACAGTTTGCAGCTGTCTTAGACACCCTTACATGTCAGCCCACAGGGGCTTGTCAAATTGAGAACTGTCACGTGTCAGCCAATCATTTGTTTCACTTGTACTTGTCCATATTTGAAAGCCCTTTGGTTATGTCAACTCACCATCTCTCTGTTTGCCCTGCTTCTGCCACTGCCACCACCTTGCCTATTTCTCTGTCTCTTCCGCCTTTCCCTTAAGTACCCAAGCGCCCCCAATGGCCATTCAATGTATCATGTATGCTAGCTTGTCTTATTGTTTCAAGGCTTTTGATTGAGCCCTCGATCCTATTCACAAACCCAAATAGCCGCTCATTCTTGTAACTTGTTATTTTGTTCACTGTACTAGGAATTGGAATATGATGATTAGGGCATTGCTCACGTTCACCTCATTGGTTTTCAATTCTGGGACTTGACAATTACCTCCAAGCTCTGTCATTGCAATACAGAAACCAAGTTTTACTTTATTCTCAGTTATCCCTGAAAACATCCTTATCTTTGCATAAGGCGCTAAATCTCCTCCTAAGTTAATGCGCAATAGGTAATTAGGACACAAATTGTTAAATGTTAAAATGAAGATGTAGATGAATGGATTTAATGAAATTTAAGGATTTTATTGCAATTTGTTCAATACAAGACTCACTACCTTACGACTAACAACACCTGTCATCATTGCCACCTGGAAGAATCCCCTCTTCACGTTGTTCGGGATTGCCTCAAGGCTCGACAGGTGTGGGCTACCTTTCCAGCGGCCCTCACACCCCCTGCTTTCTAT
>JAJMLV010000008.1:53963174-53982853 GCA_027123465.1 Erythroxylum coca
ATCAAGGGAAAAATCATGTCAATAGGGTAGGTCATTTGGCCAATGTAGCTTATGAAAAACAAAGAATGCCTAATCATGTCCATGTTAATGCATGTGATAAAAATGTGGTCTCGAATAGAAATTCAATGCAAAATCAAGACGTACATGTCATGAAGGTCACACATTATCAAAAGGCAATGAGACTGATATGGATGTGTCAGTCAAATAAGGCTCAAAATCTCACCGACTTTATCAAATAAGGCTCAAAATCTCACCGGCTTTATCTACCATTAGTCACTATTCTTCTCAAGATAATGCATATCGACCAATCACAAGAGTAAAAATACATGCTAGAATTGCTATGAAATTCTCTAGTCAATTTGTACTCTAATCATGATTATATAATCCCAAAAGCAAAAGAAAACGAGAAAATGTTTATTTCATTTATTTTATTCTTTCTCTTATTTTGATTGAAACTTAAAAACTAGTAAAAAACTAAATTCAAAAACACACATGCATATAAAAAGTAATGTGGAAATGTAAAGGAAAAAAAAATTACTTCCCTTGGGTTGCCTCCCAAGAAGCACCTTTGTTTAAGGCTGCTGGCTCGACTCCTTCTTCTCCTCACGTGACGAAATTATGATCTTCTGATATTACAGTTAGTGCCACTTCCATGCGAGGCATTTTCGGATAGGGCTTTAATTGATCATCATCCTCATTCAACATCTTCCCTATCTTTAGACTCTTAATCCCGACTAAGTCTCTACACTCTGGAAATAATTCGAATGTCTCTTCACCTTTTTCTTCATCATTTAATCCCTGCAATCTTTTATGTAAAGGTAAAGAGTTAGTTTCAAGAACAATCATGGACTCAGTACTTACCTCTAATTTTAAGAATAATCATAGACACAGTACTTACCTCCAAACTAAAATATATGTCCTTTCTTCTTCTCCACTTATTCAACATAAATAATTCATTAAATGTTGACCTCAAAATTCTCAAGCTCCTCATCACTTTGCAATTTTTCTGCATAAACGTCCATTAGGTACACCTCGGGTTGATACAGTTTCTTCTCTTCACTTTTTGACTCTAGGCTATTAAGCCTTATTGCCATCTAACGTATTAGGTGTTCCATACTCTGTTGACTTACTTTTGTCTCTTGTCGTAATTGCTATATATCCTGTTGAAATTGTAAATTGTTAACAACAATATTCTTAACAAGTTCTTCTAAAGATGGACTTGAATTGTGTTGGCTCTCCGAATCTTGGGCACTAGACCATGTGTTTCTTAGAAATTACCCTCCATCCTTATAAAATTGTATAGTATTCTACTGCATTTGCAAAGTATTAACTTTCAAAATATTATTTAACTCTTCTAGAGATGGACCAAAGTCATGATAGGAAGCTTCTGGTCTGTATAAGAATTGTTGTGCGTCTGCAAACTATCATGGAAGTAATTCTAATGATTATCCCATCCATGACAAAAGTTAGGTTGATCAGTCCAAACATTGTTATAGGATTGAGAATATGAGTTATAAAAGAAATTACTTTCGTCCATATCGAAATTTTTTTAAAACATGAAACAAAAAATGAAAAGATCACAAAATAACAAAAAAGAAATTAATTACGAACAAATATATGCAAAATACCAATTAAATCACAAACAAAAACTAAAACACCGCACTCCCCGACAATAGTGCCAAATTTGACTGTGCATCGTTACGCTAGTCAAAATAAAATAACTAGACCTACTACTATAGCAGTGGTGAGTCTAGGTCAATCACACAAAGAATGTGTGAAAAGTTTATGAAATAAAATTAACTGGTGTTTAGATTTAATGTGGGGTTTTGGATTTTTGAAAGAAGAAAATAAAATGAGATAACTAATAAAAACGAATTAAAGAAAACATGCAAAAAATGATAGAAGTGGGGAATTCGATAGGGATCCGATTCTTTAGTTCAATTCAGGCCTACACCCTAATTAAGCATATTTCATTAATTTGTTGTTCTTTAACCTCTCTTAGCAACTATTAATCGTGGGTTAACAATTTACCAAGTTTTCCCTTAGGTTTTGTTTAATCAAGATATGATCGTTAGTTAAACCTAACCACCAAACAACCTAGGATACGATCTCTAGATTTAATTAGGTAGTAGCATTACGAATTTGGAAAACTGATTAATCAAGGCAACAACTACATACATACATCATTTAACCTAGGTCATGTTATCCCTAATGATTACAAATCATTAGTCGCAACGTATGAATTTCAACATAATAATTACGGATTATATCAAAATTCTAGCAATGGGTTTGCAATTAACGATTCAATGAACGCATTGAAATTATCATCTGACAATTCCCATGGGTTCATACACAAATAACCGAATAATAACGAAAATCTAATTATCCATAAACAAAACCCAAATCAATTAACATAGGATAACATAATCAATTCCTTATGAGAGAAAGAAACAACACAATAATTAAAAATACTTAACTTGGGTCATCACCATCGATGTCACCTTCGAATTGGTATCGAGATGTCTAGCCCTTCATGAATCTCTTCCTAGGAAAATACTTCAGCACTCATTGGATGTCCCAGGAGAAGACCCATTTCACACCTAACCACAACACCAAGCCTGTCAATGTTGCTCTTCACTATCACCTCTCTACCGTAGCTGATGGGACAATTAAGTTTTGGGGTTTTTGGTTCCAGACCTCTCATTACGTCTGCGCTGCAATGCTTCTCAAGCAATCAAACCACCCAGTAATGCCACAGATGAAGCTTCTCCACACCTGCACTTGCACTTGCTACGCCTCCATTCCTAGCTGCTACTGCACTGTAGCGGGATAGGATGAATAAACGTCTTCCTCCCTTTCAGGATGCATTTAACGCTGCAGCACAGGCCTAACTCTGCTGTGTTGCCGTTTTGGTCTTCACTACCTTGCTTCTACGCTGTCATTTTGGGTTGATTTTCTCGTTGCCTGCTTTTAAATTTTTCTTCTTCTTTGTTTTTCATTTTTCTTGTCTTTTAATTTTCTTTTTCTTGTTTCATGAAGACAAGTAAAAATTGATATTTAGAAAATCACCCAAATGCATTACTTTTGACTCACTTTAATTTATTTGCTTCTAAATTGTACCTAAAATCATATATAAATTAAAGTGAGTATCTTAAGCATTTTCGTATCATTAATCGCTAAGTGTAAATAATTAAATGCATCAACAATTAGACACATATCAATAAGGCAATCTAAAAACATTTTTGCATTGTGCTATTTCTGTATTTTGGCCATAGTTTGTGTGGACCTTTCAGTTTGGTAATTACCCCATTTGGCATGCACCTACAGTAGATCTCTAACCATATGTTGTTGACATAATCACATTTAAAGAATAAGTGTTTAGTTGTTTCTTTTGCTTGTCTGCATATATAATGCCAATTTGGAAGCTGGGTCTATTTGGCTAGTTTATCCACTATTTTTAATCTTCCTTTCATTGCAAGCCATAAAGTGAATGATGCACAAGGTTGATAGTAGTTAGCCTATATGTCTTTAGTCCATGCTAGCCTGGTAAGATGTTTAAAGAATAACTCCATACAAGAGTGGTTGGAGAACCTACCATCAACCATGTGCTTCCAAATGTGATTATTTGGTTCAGTGTTGCAGTACATGCTAGAAATTTCAATAGCTAGAGAGGTGGGGATAGTTGCTCTCTTGATTATTCCTTTATATTGCAAAGCTATAACATTTGTGACTTCTAAAGGTAATGAACTCTTAGGTGATTCAACTCCATTATAATTAATCAATGGTCCTACCGAAAGCCAGTTGTGATACTAGAAATTGATGGAGTTTCCATCACCTATAAGTGCAATGAAGTTCATTGGTATTGGCCTCTCAATTTTAGAACGGCCTTAAATGTGATAGATTGCATGCGGGAACACTTTATAGACCATAGGCTTTGTTTTTTGATGAAATAATGTTGAATCCATCTACACCATAAAGATTGTTTATCATCCATTAGTCTCTATAGTCTTTTTGTAAGAAAAGATCTTTCCATTTCATCAAAGTCATGTGATTTGTTTCCTAATTTCCTGTCCATAAGAAATTATTGAATAGTTTGTCAATAACTTTCAAAATGGAACCTGGAAAACCCAAGTGGGTTGCCTGGTAGATATTGAGAGAGTGGATGATAGAGTTGATGAGTTGAGCTTGTGCTATATGTGATTGATGATTAATGATGAAATTCTAGCTTGTATTTTATCCAATAACTCAGCATAATCGCTAGCTTTCAGCTTATAACGAGAGATGGGAATGCCTAAGTATTTAATTGGAAAGGTTTGTAATTGAATACCCGTTAAAGAAGTATCAGTGATTTTAGAGGGCATGCACTCTTAGACAAAAAGGTAATGCTTTTGGAACAATTTATTTGTAGACCTGAGGCTCTTTGGAAGAATTTTAGGGCTTTCATAAAGATTGTGATTGAAGTGGCATCAACTTTCGAGAGTATTAATAAGTCATTTACAAAATAGAGACTTTGAAGGCCTTTGTCCGATATACAACATGCTTAATGATTTCATGGAGTGTTTGCATTACTAATATGAATAAGGGAGGAGATAATAGGTCCCCTTGTCGGATTCTTTTAGTGCTTTGAAAAATCTGGTAAGTTGTTCGTTCATCAATATGCTGTGGGAAAAGGTGGTAAGGCATTCTTCAATCCACTTTATCAAAATACAAGGAAATTCCATGGCTTGCAAAACTTGAGAGATGAAGGTCCAATCAACATTATCATAAGCTTTTCGAAGATCAATCTTGATGCAACAGTTGGGCTTGCTTTTCTTTTTGGAGTAGTTTGCAATGAGATCTTGAAGTAGAAGGATGTTATCCCTAATTATTCTACTTGGTATGTAAGCACCTTGAGTGCGACTAATGTTCTCATGTAGTATGCCTTTGAGCCTATTAGCAATAAGTTTAGAAATGATCTTGTACAAAGATTTGCAATAAGCAATCGATCTAAAGTCTGCAAAACTGGTCACTTGACCACTCTTTAGGACAAGGGTAATGAAGGTCCTGTTGATTTTTTTAAGAAGGGAGCCATTAGCAAATAATTCTATAATTGCTTCGGAGACCATATTGCTAATAAGAGCCCAAGTTTCCTTAAAAAAGTTGATGTTGAAACCATTAGGGCCAAGGGCTTTGTAAGGGTGAAAAGCTTTAAACATCTCCTTGATTTCTTGTGTGGTTATAGGTCTTACAACTTAGTTTGCATCATCTGGAGATATGGTGTCATTAAGAATCTATTTAAGGAACAATATAAAAGATTGTGCTTCCATAGGCACACTCATAATTTTACTGAAGTAATCGTAAGTCCCCTATAAGAGTTGAGTCTGAGAATCAAGAGTGATGTTGTTGTCAATTAGGGATATCACCCAGTTTCTAGCCTTTCGTGACACAATAGCTTTGTAGAAGACTGATAAGTTATGGTCCCCAAGTTTCATCCATTCTAGTTTTGTTCTTTGTTTAGACAACAAGTAATCAAATAATAAGACTTAAAAGTAACTTTATAACATACCCCTTTCCATAAGAAATATTACTGGTATACACTATTTTGTGCCTATATAAAGGAGACAAATAGCCTATGTTTCAGCTGTCCAATAGTGACCTTAAGGTGCATCATTTGATCAGTTATGTTAGAAAAGCAGATGGATATTGAAGAGGAATCATATAGAAGAAAAATCTTGCCATTCGGATGACAAGAGCAATTGGATAAACTTTTCCATTTTGCTGGAAGATAAGCCAACATATGGTTTCTTTGGTTTTTTATTCAAGTTTCCAAAAGGCCAGCCAAGATGATCTAGTTTTTCATGATGATAGTAACAGCCCGTGTTAGGGGTTAGAATATTGAGGAATTTCAGTGCACTTTATGCTTTCCATAATTGAGTTTTCACTTATATATGCATATGCAATTTTGGACACAGTCAAATATTTGTACATGCATTCATTGACATTTTCGAGTATAATTAGTTTTAAAATTTCCATTAAGATGAGAATTGTGGTTTATTAGTGATGAAATTTATTTGGAGTTATTAGTAATATTTGAAATTTTTGGTAAATTTTAGGAATTTTTGAATTGTGGTATTTGAGGACTAGGAAAATATTGGCAAAAGGACTAATGGTAGTGAGACATGTGTCAAATTAAGTTGGTGACACATGTATTTCATGCAAAGAGGATACATGGTTAATTTTGAGAACACTGTAGTTTTTGTTGTTCTTCGGATTAGGTAGGTGTTCTTCAAAGATCACTGAACATTCTTCACCGACTACTATTTTTTATTCTACTTTATTGTTAACCTTTATAAAATAAACAATTCAGTCCAGTTAGGAATTTGCTCCTCTCTAGTCTTGTTATTACCTACCACTGGACCCTGTCTCCACTCTCTCTGTTAAAGAATTCTCAGAAAAATCAAGTAAGTTATGGTTTAGTTTTTTGGGTACTATGTAAATGATCTTGATAATGTTTTGCATGTTGGAAATAAATACATACATGAGTTAGATGATGTTTTATGTGTTGAAAATGATCACATGCATGAGTTGAGTGTGAAACAAATACAGTGAAAGCAATGATGAGATGATGTTGCAGTTAAGAGAGAGATTTTGAATGAGTTGATAATATTGTGCAGGTGTTGTAACACTGATTGCATGTAACTTAAACAAAAACTTAGTGAAGTAGAAAAGATTCAGATGATTTGAGTGGTTGTGATGAATGGTTCTTAATGGAAATAACGTAGTAGTAGAGAGAGAAATCTCAGACTATACATTCAGCTCTGAGGTTTGATCTTTATTCTTGAAGTTTTGAGTTGTTTTAGAGTTAGGTAAGTTGCAAAGCGTGTGAAAATGCAGAAAATATGCATTAGGAATGGTTTTGGATGAAGATGAAAAGGAAAGAAAATTCTACAGAAATGCAGAATTGGTGATGTTAATAGGTGTGACTGGAAGTGTGACACCCGTGACACTCCTTTAGCAAGAAGAAAATATTTTTTTTCTTCACATGTATGCATCGACTCCTTTTTTGTTGGAATATAAACCTAATTTTGAGTTGTTTTATGAATGAGTATAGATGATATGTAAGTGTATAGTTTTAGAAAAATGAAAATGAAAGAAGGAGAGAATAAGAATGTTCAGTGAATGAAGAAGAAGGGAGGTCGTGATTGTGACTTTGTTGTAAGGATTGGTGACTCACAATCGTGCTTCAATATGATCGCGACATCACTGGTCCATCTGGAATGTCGCGGTCGTGTAGGCGCACCATCGCGATTTCCATGCTTTCTGAAGTAGGTTGTTTTCTGAACATCCTTTTAACTTTTTTCTTATAACTTCTTTTCTTGACATCCAATTGACATGGGAATTGAACCAATAGACTCATAAGACATTGATCTTCATCTCCACCAAAAATGACCACTTTCTGAAATGGATTGATTGAACAATTTAAGACGAAAATGTGACTATATTGAAGTATGATAATTGTGATGATTTTATTGAACATACTTCGATATTTTGATTATATCTTGATAAGGAGAGTTCCAAATGAGTTGCTAGAGACATAAAGCTACAATTTTACTAGAGAAATAAAATTGTAGTTTTGGTGTGAAGAATTCCAAAATCTATTCTAAAGTTGAAGTAAGAGTTCTATTATATTTTAAGAGCAGACTAATATATTTGGAGTATACCTTTTAGTATATTGAACCAAATTGAATGATCTTGGTGTCATTACCTAAGAAATAGAGGAACAATTGTTTAGAAGGAAGTGTTACTTAAATTCTTAATTTTTTAGATCTTATTGATCATATACAGTTAACCAAAATGGAATATTTTTAGAAACAGTTGAAATGGGAATGAGTGATTGAATTTTGATACAATTGGAATACAAACGCTATGTACATCAATGTATGGCAGAAATATACCCAAGAATTTGTCATTGAACATGAGATATGAAACATTGATACATGTGTTTACTCTGTTACATAAGTGATCTAGTAATATGAAATTATTTTTATTATAGATGAGCAATTAGAGCGACCGCTTCCAAATATTGTTGGAATATCAAGGCAATAGGCTTAAGGAAGCAACTGTGAGTATCCTAAGATGATCTCACTTTATTTGTTATGTTTTGTATATTATTGAACTGTATTGATATATTACTGAACTGTATTGACTGATTATGTACTGAATTTCAAAAAATATATGTCTGAGGCGTTTGATGCATGCAAACAATATTGGAAGTGCTACTTATATGTGAATGACACTACCTAATTGAATATTCTAATTCTCAACTGAAAAGTTGAATGCCAGACCTAGTCCGATGACTACTGATACTGAGACTGTTATACTGTGATAATACATGCAAGTGAAAGTGATTGAATTGATGACTAAATTGTGACGTATATATCATTTCAATGCATGTAATATAAAGGCGTTATGGCCAGAGTAGTCAGTATGAAAGCGCTTACACGTAGAGCTTTGCTCTGTGATTACTGTTTTTGCATATAGAGTTATGCTTCGTGATTCTGTTCTGACCGAGCCGAATGGGCCAATATTTGTATACATATGTGGTAGACACTCGGTCGCAACAATAAAAATGAATATGAGTCTCATACATATAGCATTCATATGTGATTAGAATTTATTGAATGATTTGCAAAGCTGAAATGTAATGATGAATTGATATGAACTATTTGACTATATGAACTGTGTGATTATATAATGATTAAGTTTTGTTATATGAGTGAACCATCGATGATGGTTACTCAATTGAGTTCGCAAAACTCATAAAAAATTGCAACGTGACTTTCAGGGTTTAACAAAGGACTCCAGAGGCACTCTGAGTAAGAGTTTCAGGTCAGGATTATTATACATCTGCATATGTATTTCGTTATGTTGTATTGAAAAATGTAGTCTTAAGTGTTATTCAATGTGTATAAAATGATCTTGAAATGTAATGTTATTGTGACTAGAAGTGTTTCGTTTTTGTAATGAGCCCAATGGTCTACTGAACTTTAATGAGTTAATTAATGATTGTAATTTCTGAGACTGAAATTGGTTATAAATAAGTTAGACCGAAATGGATTATTTCTTTTTCACGTTTTATGTGTTGTTTTAAAATGAAAGTAATGAATTTAATTTACTAACTATCTTAACATGCCACTCTTGTAGAATTCGTACTCGGATATCTTTCAAGATGTTGGGTATGTTACAGCAGCAGCTAAAATGGCATCTAAAGTTGCAGACCTGCCCTACATGCCAGTCCAAACGTTAGCTTTATTTATTGAAACTTGTGATCTGTGAGTAAATTGGTTACTTCTCTTGTTTTACTTCTGCATTTGTGTACGTATTTTAGTCTGCAACCTGGGTACCGGACAAGGTTGTTAACGTCGACCTGAGACAATCCAAAAAATTGAACCAAACGGCTTTAACTGGGTATCCTGTAAGATCAAGATTCTCTTACATACTTCATAAAAAGACAGTATTTGTGTACCAACAATGGTTTTTGGCTATTTGTAACGGACAAAGATGGAATCTTTTTGTATGCCTAGAATTTTGCAGCAACAAATGCTGGCATATCTGTCCAATCATTGTAGACAGTTGAAATTGCTAACTTTAATTATGGTTATGTTTGAGATTTGAACATCAGAAAGTAGGTGTTTCAGTTGATAGTAGCCAATCTAAGTTTCTAGACTCGGTGAGCTGTCCGAAAAAATCCTTCTTGTTTACAGTTGAATACAAGAAACAAATAAAGACAACAAACCAAAGGTGGCAATTTTGATGCTCTTGTTTATGGACAATCTAGGTAGCCATATGTAGATGTGATTGTCTTCTTAGCAAGTATAAAGAAAAGATAGGAACTTGATTCACCATTCGACATTATTTATGTAGTTTAATCAATAATCACTTGTTCAGAATCTGTGATACTTGAAACAAAATCTCCATTCGTGAAAATGAGCTCCACGTTTTCGCTTCCAGCTAAACCTCCCTTTGGAGAAAATGGTGGCAAGTTCTTCTATCAGAAGAACAATGTTAGAGGAACAGGTGCTAAAGCTGCTGCTATTCCTCAAAGATTGGGCATGCTTTCTTTTCCTCAAGTGTTGAAATCAGACATTTCTCATCATATCCATGAAATTGTTGAGAAGCAATCAAATCTTGACAACTTGGCCAACCAAGATGCCTGTAGAAAGCCTGAGTTCCATCCTTTGTTTCTTGAAGAAGCCTACGAAAGTTGCAGAAAGATATGCTCAGAGTATGCCAAGACGTTTTATTTAGGTGTGATTTAGATCCTCTTTCCATATCCAGTCCAATAGTTTGCAGAAGTTGCACATACTTGCCTCTTGTAGTTCTTGATGCTAGGTTCAAGCTTAAGAGTGATGTTCAATCAATGCAGGAACCAAGTTGATGACAGAGGAGAGAAAGAAGGCTATATGGGCTATATATGGTGAGAGTTCATCACCTGACATTCATTAACTAAATTGAATATTTGCAGAACCTTTTCTTAAAGATGCATTCCTAAACTATTCTGCTGCAAATTTATGCAGTTTGGTGCAGGAGAACAGATGAACTGGTTGATGGACCTAATGCAGTCTTCATGAGCTCTACAGTTCTTGATATGTGGGAAGAGAGACTACAAGACATCTTCCACGGATGCCCTTATGACAAGCTTGATGCCGCTCTTACTGATACAGTGTTCAAGTTCCCTGTAGACATTAAGGTTCTCGAACTACTTTGTCACCTTGATCAAACTTCTTGTCCAATACATGTTCATCTAACATGCAAGAATCACAGTTACAATCTATCTGCAGATATTTTTGTATAACTTGTGCGGGCCTTACTTCCAATCTGATAAGAGTATTATGTTGTATCACAGCCTTTCAGGGACATGATTGAAGGTATGAGAATGGATGCAAGAAAATGCCGATACGAGAACTTTCAAGAGCTCTATCTTTACTGCTACCGTGTTGCTGGTACTGTAGGTCTTATGAGCGTCCCTGTAATGGGAATTGCTCCCGAATCATCTTCCTCTGCACAGTGTGTTTATACTGCAGCATTGAATTTAGGCATTGGAAATCAGCTCACAAACATTCTTAGAGACGTTGGGGAGGAGTAAGTTGATACTTCTGATGTTTCTATCCTCTTGCTACTTTCCTTAAGAAATGCTTTCTAATGATCTTTAGTTTTCTCTCAGTGCCTTGAGAGGCCGAGTATATCTTCCACAAGATGAACTCAAACAATTCGGGCTATTCGACAACGATGTTTTTGCCGGGAAGGTGACCTATAAGTGGAGGGAGTTTATGAAGGAGCAGATCAAAAGGGCAAGATTCTACTTTAACCTTGCAGAAGAAGGAGCCTCACAACTTGACAAGGCCAGTCGCTGGCCAGTAAGTTGCTTGTAAACTACAACACACCCACATCTTTTGCATTATTAAGTTTCAATTCCCACAATCGTGGATAAAACTCCGGATGCAAATGCTAACAGCAAAATGAACAAATGTGAAAACAGTTGGTTCTGCAATATCCTGACGATAGAATTTGACTTGTAGGTCTGGTCAGCCTTAATGTTGTACCGCAAAATCTTAGATGCAATCGAGGATAATGGTTATGACAACTTCACTAAGCGAGCATACGTTGGAAAGACCAAGAAAATCCTGATGCTGCCACAAGCATACGCCAGAGCTCAGTTAGGGTCTGGTTTGATCATTCCTAGCAACATTCTTCAGCTCTGTAAAACACCAAGAAGTTTCAGAAACCAATTCCTTGTACAGAAGTGAACAATAGTAAGCTAAACAACAGCTTGTTTAAACTTCCATGATTCTGAAACCTTTTAAATTATTCTGGGACCACCGTTGTTCTGCCGAAGCAGGATATGGATCAAAGCAAACTAAGTACAATTTAATCATTGGAAAATCCCAGTATACCATTTCATGAATTCTTTCCAACTTACTAACTACTCCTGATTAAATATTTTAGATTCAGTTTAGTTTCTAATCACCGGGTGTTCACCAAGGACCTGTTACAAGCACATGTGAGACATTTGTTTTTGTTCAAGACTAGCCAAGTTCCCATAATCTTGGAAGCACTAGTCATACTCAAAGAAAGAATATAGAAATGCAGAATATGAAAAAACCGGCAGACTTCGTGACATTGCATGTTGTCCTATCCCGAACTGGTTCCAACTTAAAATTTGTGGGGAAAACCTATGATTAATCGATGCTTTGCAGATAGAAAATCTTGTCCAGCTCATTTTAAGTTGGAATCAGAAAGGTTATTGACTACTGTAAAACGAAATATAACGGGGCACAACACCTGGGTTCTATGGGAACAAGAAGTTGATCTTGACTGTTCGTGTAACAGCCTTGTTGTCTGAATCATAATGCCTACCAGCTATGAAAATAAATGGAACTTGAATATGGGCTGCAAATTTAATGAATCATGTTTATGTATTCTTAGCCTTGCTTAATCGTTTCATTTTAGTTTGAGAAGTTGCTAAGTGGCAATGACTGTCAGGTGAAAACAGAAGACAGAATCTATTGGAGAACTCTTGATTAGAACTATAACAGCAGAAAACATCAAGATCATGAAAGCATCCATTATATGTCCCATTCATCGTCCCTCTACAGATCCCAATAACCAAAAAACACCCCCTACATAAAGATAAGGTAAAGAACAAAAATATTTGCAACAGAAGGCAATATCAAGGGAACTAAATGCAAATGATGCCCACCCAATGGTACATATGCAGCTACTGCATTGCCGGGTCTGTTACTTCATATTGGAGAAACTTTTGAGCAAGATCAACGAAACAATCAAGTTAACGAAGCTTCGACTGCCCATTACGCATGCTTTTGCTTTCTCACCAACCAAAGCCGTAGGATATATCCAACCAGGAGGCAATGGCTGGACGAGTTTGCAACGGCTAGTCAGCTCACATTATAGAAAGTAATCAGGTGTTCTTCTGGTCACATCTGGCTCTCCCCTCCTTGGAGCAGGCTCAAACTGCAAAAATATAAGTTCGCTTAATGATTTTCAACCCACTATTTCTACAGGATTGTATTTAAATTAACCTAAAAATGGCACAAGTATCTCAGTAAGATCAACCTGAATGAAGGTGTGGCCCTTGCAGTCATCAACCTCCAAAATAGATGCCATGTTTCCACAGCGATAACAATAATTCGGTGCACTAAATATCGTAACTACCTTTTGATCCTGTGAAAAGAAGAGCCCAATGTTGGAACATTCATCCGAAAAACGATTAAGATAACAGAGAAGGCAATGAAGAGTGTACTTACATGACCCCAGTTATATCCTTCCATAACCAACTGATGTGCTCTAGCAATGAGTTTCAAGTTATTTGTATGGTTAAATTGCTCTGATATGTCCTATAAAAAAGAAAAAAATATTAGAGCAGGCCAAGAGAAATCACAGCAGGAAACAAAGAAGAGAAGCAAAATGGAAAGATTAAATAAATGAAAAGACTGAAGGAGACAAGTTTATATTACTTGGCCAAAGGTATATCCAGCACCCCTTGGTGAGATACCCCAACCACATCGGTCATCAGGGTCAGACCACAAAAGATCACACATAGGACCCTCATGGGGAACTTCTTGAATACGATCAAAATTACGTATATTATCAAGGGTTTCGATGGAGGGAGATAATCCACCATGTAGACAAAATATTTCTGACTCAACCTTCAGGTAAAAAAAGAGGTATATAATGGAATTGTTAAGTATTGCATAAGAGAGGAGGCTGCAGGTAAAGAATGTAATACTCAGATATTTTCTGATTCATGGTAGACTCACCAAAGCTGTCAGTGGGAAATAGTCAAACAGATCAGTGAAAATCTTCCAAACATTAGCATTGCCATACCTGCAAATAAGAATCAGAGACAATAATGCTCACACAAATCTAGCAAAAGAAACTATAAGAAAAACGAATAATAACCATCAGAAGAGAGCAGTAGACACAACACTGTTTGCTAATCAGAAGAATTTGATTTCACAAACTCAAACCCGAGACCGACATATCAATGCTTTTGTTAATAGCTTGTGATATTTTATGAAAGTAACATCTAACCATATGAAAGAAAAGTGCCCAAAGTCAAAGGTTCAAAACTCGGTTGTTCATCGTATACAAGACCCAGGCTTGATGTATCACATTAGTTATTACCAACCTAGGCGTGATGTATAACAAGATGTAAGCATACCAAAGATTTGTAGCTAGAACCTTGAATTAACTAAAGCTGCCAAGAAATATTAACATTCAATTGGGGATTGAAAGGAACTCACTTCCGTAGGCACTCATCGTAAAAGCCATAAACTTGAGTGATCTGAAATAGCAAACAAAAGCCTACAATCAGTACAGAGATTCAACTCATATCCTGTTTCAAAGAAGTTTAAAAGTTCGGAAGGTATCTTTTATTCGAAGCCCCGGCCAAAAGAACAAACTAAACCTAAATGCTTAAACCTCTAAAATATGATTAGCAAAATTCAACTCAAGATAGTTTGGAAAAAGGAAAACCTGATGGGTACCTGACGGCTTTCATGATTACCCCGTAGTATAGTAATTCGCTGAGGAAAACGTACTTTCAGAGCTACCAGGAGCTGAAGTAATAAAACAAATGTGAAAAGCATAGCCGAGTACACCAACACTTAAATTTGGATTGTTGAGCAAAACAGAGAAAATTAAGGAATAAGAAGTACATTATCAACTGTGCTTCTCACGTATAATTTAAAAAAAAAAACCAGCTTATTGTACAGTAATGATCAGTCCTTGTGGAAACTCAGAAAAGAAAGAGGAGCAGCAACATGAAACTGAGATTAAATTGGAAAGAAATAACTTACAGTTACAGTTTCAACAGAATAATACCCACGATCTACATAATCTCCCATGAACAAATAATTTGTATCTGGACACTACCATAGATACAACAAAGGATAGACGTTTAGTTTTTGGATAAAATCAACTCTTATCTAAATTATGCAAAGGACAGATACTACATAAAATAGCATATTGCAACAATCAGGAAATACCTTTCCACCAATACGAAATAGCTCAGCGAGATCATGGAATTGACCATGGATATCACCACAGATTGTAACAGGGCTTTTAACAGGCTGCATCAGTCAAGTAATATAGATATATTATCATTGAAGATTTATGACATAAAGTTAAAACAAAACAGGGATGATAATCAGAGCACCACCCAAAATAGAAATCATAAAACCAGCACTATCAAATAAGCCCAGAAAATCCAGATTAAAACCAAATTTCAATCCAAGCACCTGCGTTAACGGTGCAAAATTGTATGAACATTCAAAGAACAAATTTAACCATACAGAATAGTATTTCTCTCACATAGCAGAAAACTTTCGCTAGCAAAAGTTGTTGATAAGCTCTTAGCTCACCTTGAAACCTTTCACCCAGAAAATGATTGCATACTCATATACATAACTAAAAGGGATAGGGGACGGGCATGTAAAACAATGACAGAGGGAGTACCTGAACGTTACTCTCGTCCATCAATATCTCCTTAGCCTTCTCACACAAGGCCCTTACCTGCATCAAGAAAAATCATCATTATCTCAATATCCTGGATAATGTATCACGCAAAGGACATTCTGTAATATCAGGCTCATGGCAAGGTATTACAAAGCACAAAGCAATACTCTAACAACCCCACCAGTAATAGCCTTTACTTGTTAAACAGCAAACTAAACGATATTGCAACTACACCATTGCAAGCATCCGTTTAAAAAATCATATACTTCAACATCTCAATATCAACCTTTAAATTAGCATAACAGATCCATGATACTAAAAGAAATCAGTATTACTCAGTTCTCCCAGGATCACATTGTACAGACAAAAATAAAAAATCAAACAAGGCAAAAGTTCCAAGCCAAGAGTAAAGTCCGGAGATCTTAGGAGAGCGTTTACAAGTTATAAATTTGTTCATAAAACCGACATTCACTTAGTTGAGGTACCTAAATTCAAATTCTCGAGTTTTTATAAAAAGATCGAACCTTTTAAATACCCTTACATTGGTTGAAAATCTGAATTAGAAAATCACACTCCAAAAGACAATCTACCATTTAAAGTCACACCCATTAACGGATCTGATTCAGTTTCACAAACTAAGGTTTCCTAACCCCACAAAATCCCGTCTCCAAAAGATCAGATGTTTTCCCTGAAATGAAACAAAAATAAAAAATTCAAACTTTCCCTCCGATCTGGTCGATCCAGAACCCCCCAACACGATCCATTCACATTTCTACCAAGCACACAACTGAAAAAAAAACACCCAAAAAGACACCAACTTTCACACTACGCGCCAAAAAAGAACCGCTAAAATTGAAAATTAGCAACTTCGACGAAAAGGGTACCTCTTGCTCGGACAAGGGCTTGCACTGCATGAGCTGGCTAATCTGCTCATCAAGATTGCCGTGTGTGTTCGAAGATGGAACCGAATCCAAGCTCATTTTTCCTTTTCCTTCTTCTTCTTCTTCCTCCTTTACTCGGTACTTGTAATTATACAGATCGAGAAAAGCTTAGATTTTTTTTCTTCTCACCTCTCTGATTTGCAACGAACGATAACTAATCCTTCACTAATTTTTCTCTCCCGCAGAGAAAATGAAGCCCTAGGCTTTTCCACCTTCACTTCCAATTTAGGGAGAGAGAAAATGGATTGTAGAGAGAGAAAGTGAAAAGAGAAGGAACGGTGATGAAGAAACCAATGCTTTTTAGAGGGCTCTCTCTCACCACTCCTTTTTGGAAAATTCTTGTTTTTAGTTTTGTTACATTATTATTTCCCTATTTTCATGAAATAATAAATTCAAAGTCTCCATATTTTCTTAATTACTTATCTTATTTTAAAATAAATTAAGACTACTTGAGTTTTTTTTTTCTTGAGTTCCCATTTACATGAATAATTTTATTTTTATAAATGTTAAAATACCTTATTTCATATTTTTTATAAAATATTGACATTTGTTTTTATTTTTAAATTTTAGTTTAAATTAATTAATTTTAAATTAAACTAATAATTTAATAAATTATTGATTTTATTAATTTTAATTTATTTGTATTATATTATATTAAGAACCAACCTATCTTCTACTTCAGAATAAGACTACTTACTATTAGACCTCTTCAAATTTTAAAATTTTTACTGCATTATCACATTAGATTTAAAAATTGAACTATTCAAATATAATATTTAAGTATTTATTCTTTAACCTGCATCATTTTTTTTATTGTCACATTTGTATGTAAATTTGCTAAAAATAGCATTTCTATTATGTAAGAGTAAGACTGTATATTATTAAACCTCCTAAATTTCGATTCAATGCGGAACTTGATGATATGATGATGATTTAAGTTGTGTATATTATTATTGTTATTTTTAATAAATTTAAAAAATAAATAATTTAATTTTAAAAATAATGAAATAAAAAAGAGTGTTGTTTGATTTCCATTGGCTTTATGACAACTTCAGCAGACACCGAAAGGAGGAAAAGCGGAAATTGAAAATGTCGTCATTTCGTTTGGATTTTATTAAGACATGAATCTTTCGAAGCTGCCAGGGTTTAACTAAGAAGGTGAACGGACGTGCCAATGGGGGAGAAGATTCAAGTAAGTGTTAAAGTGTATGATTGGTTCGTGACTTCCACGCGTTGGGCTAGTGATCTATGCAATGAATCTTCAAATTTAGATGTGATTGGTTGATGTTGCTGAGAGCCATGCATGTGAGCACCCACAGATTCACTCCTCTTCGCATTTAGTCACGTTTAAATATGGATTTATAAACACGTGTTTTAAAAATGTAAAAATTTTAAAATTAGTTAAATTAATAAAATTTTAAAATATTTAAATTAATAAATTTTTATAAAATAAAATAAATTGATTTAATTTTTACCTAATTTTTAAAATTTTTCAGATAGGTTTCTTTAATCATTATTTATTTTTTATTTTTTAATTGATTTTATAACTGTGTAATACCAATTGAATCTTTTAAACCTTAAACTTTTTATTTTACTTGTTTAACTTTCAATTCGATTTTTAAAATATTAATAAATATTAAAAAAAACTCGTGTGATAATTAGGAATTTAATAATCTTTTAAAATATGGATCAAAATTAAACTGACAAAATAAGAAGACTAAAGTTTAAAGATTTAATTAGTATTAAACTGTGAAATTAAACAAAAATAAAAATTAAAAATATACTCTCCTTGCATGTCCAATAGGTTGAAATTTAATTGAAAAATAATATTGTTAAATAAAAACTAACTAAATTATTACATTTTATAAAAAATATGTAATTTAAAATACTCACCAATTAATTAATAAATCAAACATATTCTAATAATAAGTATTATTAAGATAAACCAAATCGAAAAATTGATCGATTTAAGTTTTATAGTTAAGTTAATCAAATCGATTTTTTTTATAAAAAGGAAAACTGGAATAAATTACAACAGGGGTCGAGGGGAGCGGGACCCCGAACTATCATCTACAAGGAGAAAATTACACCTTATGGGTGGGGCGTCGAGATAGGTAACCCCGATATCGAAACGAGTGGCATGATTTGCGAGCCAACACGCGCATTTATTGCTCTCTCAGTAGATGTGGTGATGTGTAACAGTCCAATTCTGGGAGAGCAATTCATGGATGCCTTGAACAATGAGCTTGAGTGCCTTGGCTCTGGTAGTTGCCGATGAAAGTAATTGTAGCGCCATAGTGGAATTAACTTCTAATTCAATCCAGCGATAGCCCAGATTCCAAGCAAGGGTGAGGCCAGTGAAGATCCCCCAAAGTTCTACAAATATCGAGGAACACCATCCGAGGTTTTGTGCGAATCCCTCGAGCCATCGACCTGTAGAATCCCGTAGCAGCCCGCCGGCGAACGCTGTGGACGAGAAATGTTTACTGGTGTCATCTGTATTAAGTTTCACCCATCATGAGGGAGGTGTGCGTCATCTGAGACATTGCTGATGTCGAGGTCGGGAGCCAGAAACTGTTGGTTGCCGCCAGTCTTCTGTCTACCGTATCAAACTTGCATAAGACAAAATACAAGAAATGGGTGAGGAAGGCCAATTAAACATGTCTTCAAATAAAGTTTGATTGCGCCATGTCCAGAGGAGCCAACAAGTGGTGCCAAATAGGATGGCCCAATCATGTCCGTGTACTCGCCGGTGGTACTGTAGATTTTCCCGGACCCATTCTTGGACCGACATAGTGAAGAAGTCGCGAGGCAGAAGATGAGAAGGGTATGTTGTCCACAGTTGACGGGCCTTATTACAATCCTGTAGAATGTGGAGGGAGGATTCTTCAAGATGGCAATGATGACATGAACCATCCGTGGTAATGTGCCATCGGACGAGCTGGTGTTTGGTGGGAAGGCAATCATATGTCAGCAGCCAAAAAAAAGAACAGATGTGTTGTGGACCCGACCAGTGCCAAATTTCCTTCCAGATTGCGTCAGCTGGTTTTGGGTCAGGATCAGTGATCAAAGAATAAACAGAGGCGACCGTGAAGTTTGTCCAGGCCCAAGTAAGGTTTCGGGGGAAAGGAACCAGCGATGGTTCCACTACAAGGAAAATGAGGAGTAGCGACGGAAATATACCGACGGTATACACGCCGTTGGAAATACCGACCGAAAATA
>JAJMLV010000008.1:54040099-54062892 GCA_027123465.1 Erythroxylum coca
ATGCATCATAAGCTAATTTGGAGTGATGCCTTGACTCTCTTTCACTCCATCTTTTGCTCATCACCTGGATATGGGGAGGAGAATGAGGGTGAGCTTGACAGCTCGTGGGTAACAGTTTATAACAGAAAATAAGCAAAAACCATTTCCAAAACTCATTGCCATTGGACATTTTCAAAACTATAGTAATTTCGCAATAAAATCCTCAAACACTTGTTTCTTAAATTTTTCAATTTATCAAACAATTCATGAGCAATGATAATTCATGCATGCATTAAACTTGTCAATAGATCATAAGCACGTAAGCACATTAGAATGGTTTGGGTGGATCTAAAACAAAACGTACTACACATTTCCCATAAGGGTCCTGTGTAGCTGTGAACAAAAAATACTACGCAATCTCACGTAATGGTCTTGCGTAGCTGTGAATTTATGGGAGTCCATGAAAGAGCTCCATGTCACTAGCGGGCAGGTGGGAGAAGCCTTAAACTTCTGTCAACGTGCACGTGACTTAACTTAGGGGACCACCACAAACCCACATAACATATATATCATGACTTGTAAACTTGTGTTGCCCAAAATGACACTTCTTGTAAACTTGCTTTTTCATATACTTAAAAAACCATTCTCGAAAACATGATTTCATAAACATGTATCTTTTCAAAGAGAAGATCCTTTTCAGAGTCCTTTCAAAGGAAATCACTTTTATAAATCATCACACAATTCATGTAGCAACATATAGCAGATTTCATAAATCATTCAAAAGCAATAGATGCAACACTTATGATGCAGTAGAAATTAGTAAATTTCTTGATTTAAAGAAAAACAAAGTGGCTTATTTACTCTATTATAAATATGTACCACCTTGATTTCCTTGCTTATAGACTTGCTCAGAATGTCTCTTCTCTTTGCAAACAACCTGAGGTCTCTAAGGCTCTTTCCTAGTGTATCTTTAATGTGTGCTCCGTGAGTTGATCTAACTGACATAAGTCTCTTCGATCACTTTGATTCTTCACCAAATAAGGAGATCCTTGGCTCAAATGGAAACTCTTCTCTTCCTCTACCTTTTTCTCTTCTTGAACAACCTCAAATCTCTCGTATAGGCTAAGGAAATTGAAACCCTAGCTTATTTTCTCTTTTTTCTCTCATTCTCTACTTCTCTTTGTATTTCTCTCTTTTTCATGACATTCTCTCTTTCTCTTTCTTCCTCATTTCATTATTCTCTTTTGATTATCCTCCATTCATGTTTTTCTTCTTCATTTATAAGCAAGACAACACTTCTTTTTCCAATTATACCCTTAATGATTGAGCATTGTCCCATTTGCCCTTCCATTTATGCCTTATGTCTTTTATACTTAAGTGTCTTGCCAAAATCACCCTTGAATATCCTGACATAACTCTTTCTTCTAGAAAAGTGTCCTCCCCTATCTTAAGTTCCCAAGGACACCAAAATCAATCCATCTGGTTCAGTGATTCGAAAAATACATTTCAACATTTTTGAACTGCTCTTGTCCAAATCAATATACTATGCACGACTTCTATCCGAAATTTAAACACATTAGAAACTGCATTAGATTTCAACTTCTTCATACCATTTGTAGCTCCATGTCTCTAGTTTATCTTGAAACAAGAATCAACTTATTCAAAGCTCCAAAAATCATCAAAATATTGAAGCATGTTCAGTAAAATATCTGATTCCTACTCTTCCAATTTATACCCTTACTTTGGTTCAATCCATCCCTTTCAAATCAACATCAAAAGCTATGACCTTCAATAGAGACGTAAAGAAATAAAAGTGTTAGGAATCTAAGGGTTTAAGAATCACTTCATTTGGAGGTCGGACAAACAATTTATGACTGAATGAAGCAAATAAGATTTGGTCCTCACTCATATTGAACTTGTCTCTGGATAAATGGCATAACTCTCACTAGAGATGATGGATTAAGATCATCTTATAATGATTTTAAAGATAACTTTGAAATATACAACTTTGAAGAAGACTTTGAGGTCAGATTTTCCATCTTCTGAAGGATTAAAAATAAAACAGAAGATATAGGATGAACAATAACCTAGATGAAGTTTATAAACAGTAACACTGAAGATGTTTTACAATTAGCATAACTTTATCTATAGATATCGGATTTAGGTGTTCTTTAAATAGTTTGAAAGAGGACTTCAAAAGCTACAACTTTTATGAAGTCCTCAAAGACAAATTCTATCTTATAAAGGGTCAAAAATGAAACAAAATATGTAAGATGAACGGTATCCCAGAAGAAGTTTATGAACAATAACACAGAAAATGTTTTACAATTGGCATAACTTTCTCTACAGATATTAGATTTAGGTGTTTTTTAGATGGTTTGAAAGAGGACTTCAAAAGCTACAATTTTCAGGAGACCTCAAAGACCAATTCCGTCTTCTGAAGAATCAAAAATAGAACAGAAGATAGGTACAGAAGAAACGAAAAGACAGAAGGAGCAGAAAGGCATAAGATAGTAAAACACAAAAAAAACGAAAGACAGAAAGAGCAAAACATAGAAGAAGACACGTCTGCAAAACACAGAAAAAGACACGTCAACAAAAAACAGAAGAAAACACGTCAGTAAAATACAGAAGAAGCGAAAAGGCAGAAGAAGTAAAAAAGACAAAAGAAGTGAAAAAAAACAAAAGAAGCAAAAAGACAGAAGAATTGAAAAGACAGAAGAAACAAAAAGACAAAAGAAGCGAAAAGCCAAAAGAAACAAAAAGACAGAAGAAATGAAAAGACAGAAGAAGCAAAAAGACAGAAGAAGCAAAAAAGGCAGAAGAAGTAAAAGACAAAAGAAACAAAAGACGGAAGAAACAAAATACAAAAGAAAGCGAAAAGATAGAAGAAGCAAAAGACAAATGAAGCGAAAAGGCAGAAGGAGCCAAACACAGAAGGAGCAAAAGACAAAAAAAGCAAAAAGACAATGATACAAAACACAGAAGATGATGACGTCATCACAAATAAAACACAGAAAGAGATGATGTCATCACAGAAGAAGCAAAAAGGCAAAAAAAGTAAAGCATAGACGATACGAAACACAAAAGAAGCTGACTTCATCACACACAAAAAACACAAAAGGAGATGACGTCATCACAGAAGGAGCAAGAAGGCAGAAGATACAACTCCTCTCTTGCATATCTTCCCTTATAAGGACCATGATTTTTAGCTCAGACGTCCAAAATTTTCATGTTAAATATCGTTGGAAAGATAAAAGAAAGACTTACTACTTACTAGAAGACACATTTACTCTAATCTAGCCTAGATCGATCCAGAATTTTCCTTGAATTCAGAACACGAATTTACACTCATTCAATGTACTACACCAAATTCTCAAATTCATGACAAATTTTGAGATTCTTAAAGATAGAATTTAAATTCTATGTCTTCATAAGAAATGTAACCCTATGTTTCTAGTTTAATCCAAATTAAGAATCATCTCGTTTGGATAACTAGAGAAAAATTTGTGGCTAAAAAACTGAAACATTCTCTATAAACATTTTCCAGATCAACTATCATTTTTGTTTCACAATCTTTCCTTAACACAAATCATACTAAGATGACCTTTTCTACTTCATTTACTCCCTATTCTCAACTTCATTTCAAATCAATATTATCTATAACTAAATTTATAATCCATGATTAATCATAATTACCAATAACAAAACATACACATATAAATACATCTCTTTCATCAACTTACTACACAAATGCAACTTCATTTTTAGCTTTCATTTTACTTCTAACCTTCACCTTAATTCTTTTCATTTCAAAATCTTTTATCCACCCGAAACACCAAAACAAAACTTGGACATATCTACATTTCTCATTTACTACTTTACCCTTATCTATCATTTCTTGGTTCACGAATTTTCACCATTTGTTCTTTGCTCATGACTAATCTCCAAAATTTCTCATTCAAAAAAGTTCTAACTTCTATGAAATGTTCGAGGTCCAACAAGCTCAATTAATTTAGATTTAATTGTAAACTTTAAGAAATTTTAAGAACCAATTATGAGGTATTTGGTTTTATTAAAATTAAATTAAATTATAATTATATTTTGATTTTAATTATAATTAAATTTAATTTTAATAAAAATAAAACCGTAAAAAAAATTTCTATATGTAGAAATTTAGTATAAGGGAGCTAGCACTCTTGCTAATTTTTTCTCAAAGAGTTACTTCTTTTTTACTGCTCTGTAGATCAGTGTTATGGGATCCGTTCCGTTCCGGACGGATCCGACCGAAACGTACCGTTCCGGCCAGAATCCGGAACGGAACAGACGATCACCGTACCGGCCAAAAATACCGGCCGGTACCGGTGGTTTTCGATAGGTACCGGCCGGTACCGTAAAGTTGAAAAAGTCCAGGGACTAAACTGCAAAATTTTAGAATCCCCCCCCACGCAGTCGATCTCCTCTCCCTCTCATCTCTGTGTCGCGCCGCTCCTCCTCGCCGGCGCAGGTTGCCTCTGGTCTTCCCACCGTCGCCATCGGTCTCTTCCTCGTGAAAGCTTGCCTCCTCGACGCTCGCTTTCTTCTCCGATTCTCGCCGGCTTCGCTTCTTCATTCGTCGGTTCCTCCATGCAGACCCAACATTGGTGAAGGAGGTTTTGATGCAGAGATCATCAGTGGAGAGACAAAGGCGAAAGCTTGGAGAAGAAGAACAAGCGGCAGTGTTGTTGATGGCTCTGTCTTATGGGTCGGTTTATGCTTAGCGTTTTTGTGGTCTAGTAGGAGTGTACGTAGGTGGGAAGTGTGAGAGGTAAAGCGGTGGTGGTTAATAATTTGGGGATTTAAGGTTTGTATTTTGATCTGACCAATTTCAAGTGTAATGTTGAGGGGTCGTTTTTGTCTATTTATTGTCGTTTAGTTATTTTATAATAGTCTTCAAAAGATTTTGTGGGGCTAACTGTATTGAGAAGAAGAAGAAGATGAAGAGAAGAGCAAAAGAATGGAAGATTAGATTCTATTTTTCCTAACTACAAGTAATTCAACATTCATGTAATCTCTTGTTCATTCCAATCCTCTATGCTACATTGTTTTGCATTTAAACAATTTATTAATTTTAATTGAATATAATTGTATTCAAGATTAATGAAAATAAATTTAATTTATTAATTTTAAATTGTAACAATATTTCAGATGTTGCAATTTGTTTTGGGACCACAAAACAAGTGTTACTCTACTTTCTTTGATTAAGGCCCTTTTATGCACGTATAGGAATATATGCCACCTTTATGTAAAGAGATTAAAATATAAAGAATGGACCGACTAGTCTTATATATTTTCAAGATAATTAGATTTTTAAAAAGCTGATTTTAAATTTATGTGAGAAAATTACGTATAAACATAAGACCTCCTCAAACATTATATTATTTAAAATATTATTTGTGAAGTTTTTAATAATTAAGTAGGGTTTCTTTGTCACCTATAAAATTCCCTTCACTACTTGAGGTCTTCTCCATCAGGCCCATGGCTTTTATTCTTTTTTTTCTTCTTTTATTTGGGTTAATTACAAAAAAATTAAATTTTACAATTATAATCCAAATATCAAAACTTAACAAATAAATGCTCAAATTTTTTATTTTTTTAATTATAGCCTAACATTAGTGTATCGATTAATTTTGTTGAAGTAACTTAGTACGTGTTTCAGAAATTTTAACTAATAATATACTTTAATCAAAATTAATACAACTAATGAAGTTTAATGAAATAATATTGTTTAATCATATATATACTAAAATGATATTGTTCTTAAAAACTAACGCAGTTTAATTCCTAAATCAATTTATGCAGTCTTGATGTCCTTACCATCTGTTTTCAATTTGTTTTTCCGACACTTTTACTCTTTATTTTCAATTTGTTCTCTTTGTATTTAGAGTGTACTTGCTTGGTAGGTATGAAGAGAAAAGAATGAGTATGAAATGAAAAATAAAGCTTGATAAGAAGTTATAATTAGATAGTTTATACTTTCATTCCTAATTTTTGGACGTTGTCATTCCAATATTTTTTATTTTTCAATATAATAACTTTGTCACTATTATTTATTCCTACCTATGATTCAAAACAATGCTTAATTTTTTCTAGTTTAGTAATTTGGTATTCTTTAACTAATAATAATATTTATTAATTAAAATATTATAATTAAATAATTACACTATTTTAATTAATTAATTAAATATAATTAATTTTTATTTCTCAATATTTTTTACAAACTAACTACTATTAATGGTAATCAACCATCATAGTTATAATAATAATATTCATTATCATTCCTTACTATATTCATTCTTATTCCTATTATCATTCTCCTATATGAACCAACTGTCCATTTAGTTTATTCTCCCAACTCCCTCACCGTTCATTTTCTGTTTATTCTCCTAACACTCTCAACTCTTCATTTTCAGTTTGTTCTATTGACACCCAAAGTGAGTCTCACATGGAAAAATGAAAAGTAAGGGTGCTGGGTAAACAAACTGAAAATAAAGGATAAGGGTGTCGGAGCTACGAAAGTTAATTTAGGGATTAAACTACGTCATTTTTTAATAACGACGTCGTTTTAGTTATATGATTAAACGACATCATTTTGCTAATTTTCGTTAGTTGTGTTAATTTTGGTTGATGTATACTATTAATTAGGGTTTCTGGAATACATGACAAGTCACGTCAACAAACTTAATAAGGACACTAACGCCAAATTAAATTAAAAAAAAGTACATTTAAATATATAATTATCACTTTTTAAAGTTCAGTTTATAATTCCAAAATTGCTCAAAGTTTAGGATTTACCTTGTAAATAACTCTTTTTTTCTAATTACATGTTATTTATAAGTTAGCAAACGGAGTAGAAATCTTAAATACTATAATGTCTATTAACAATTGAAGTAGGAATATTCTGTTATACACTTTTAAATTAAATAGCGATATGTGAATGTAAAAAAGAAAGCGATATATGATGTAATACTTTTTCAATAAAATGATTTTTCAATTTTGAGTTATGTACCCAAAAAATTGTTGTTTAATTCCACTATTTAATTTATAAATAGAATAATTTCTTTAATTCTGAATTAAATACGAAATAGTTTGTAATTTAATCATATTAATTGATTTATTTATATAATTTATAAAATCAAATGTTAAAATTTTAATTTATTGTAAGTTTCAAACAATTAAATTAAGAAGGAATATAACTATTATGCCACATATCTTTTTTAACTTTTTTTCTTAACATGGTCATTCTGAAATCCGACGTATAAAAATAAACTAATATTATTTTATTTTAAAATTAAAAAAATTTGACTCGAGTCGGTCTTACGAGATTTTGAATTGTTAGGGCCAAATTAGAATCGAGCTTAATCTCAATTTTTAAAGCCCAATTAAGACTCGGGCCAAGCTCGAGTTTTAGTCTAAGTAGACCCAACTCATTCTGACCTAACTATGTCCAAGAGGTGTGGTTGAGTGGAAGTGACTCATCTATCCTTAACCAAAAGTTAGGGGTTCGATCATTGACTTTGGGTATGGAGCAACCTTAAATCCTTAAGCCAGTTGTCCCATCATGTGAGGTGCCTATAAATTAGCGAAGGGATTAGTCACTGGGTCTACTGGTAGAAACCCTAATTTAAGACCAAAAAAAAAAAGATAGAATACGAAATTTAGACATTAGACTCGAGTCAAGCATCAATTATTGAATTGAGCTCAAGCCTGAATGGATCCGACCCATATCATAACGTCTCTTATCAAATGGAGATACTATTCGAAACTCGGACATTGGATTCGACCCTCGCAACGCTTGCAAGATTGGTACTTACCTAATCTTAGTAAGCTGATAGTCACCCGACATTGCACGATGTGAGTCCAATTTTGCATTCTCATGTTGTGTGGATCCGACCAACCAACCACCGCATTATACATGCCATCCAGCTTTTTTTTTTCCTGTATTTCATTTGTCCCATTTCACATATTGGAAGGGAAAATTAAAAAAACAAAAAGAAAGAAAGACCTAAAACTTTATGATAGATAGAGACAAAATTACGTATTATCTGAGTTTTTTAAATTTCGCATTTCAATGAAATTTTAATTAGTTGTTAATAATGATTGACACACACTAAATTCGTATCAAAATTTCTTATTCAAAAAATTTGTATAAAAATAATAAAAAGGTATGTTTCTACTTAATAAAAATATTTTTAAAAACTATTAATATACTAAAAAATTAATTATACATCAAAATATAAACACCTAATCTAACAAATTTTTCGACGTGCAAAATTATAAAGTCAGATCAATTTAAATATGTGGATGAGATTTAATAAAATATGATAGAAATATCATAATTAAAACAGAAAATTTGATCCCTTTAAAATATATCAAATCTTGTGTTCTACTTTATTTTATTAAATTTCATTTATTATATAGAGTTTATATAAACTTGTGAGTAGAATTTAATAAAATATAATAAGAAAAATGAAAGATTATATTTGATCTCCTTTGAAAAGGGAAAAAACAAAAGTGGAACTTTAATAGTGGGCACATGGACACATTCTCCAAGAACGAGAGATGAAATATGATGGTCAACGATTCACTAAAGTAAAGTACGTTACACACTTGCAGCCACTCAATCTAGTGTCAGAGCAGAAGAAATCGGACGGTTCCAGATCATTCTGACTCGACAAACGGACCTGATGGAATAGAATAATCTACTCTAAAAAGCACCATCAAGTACCTGATCCCCCGCCGCTCACAACCTTATATGTGTATCTTTATTCCTTTTTCTCTCTTTTAGCTTGAAAGTAATATTTTTAGAACAAAAGTAATACTTATTTTTTTTACTTTAATTAAAACCCCTATATATTTTAAAAAAATAAAGAGAAAGGGCTAAAAAAGATACAATCTTTTCACTTTTCAAAAGAGTTTTTTCAATTGGTAAAAATAAAAAATTATACAATTTTATTTTCTTTATTTCATAAAAATAAGTCTAAAGGTGGCCTTTCTTTAACTAACTTGATAACTATAAAAGTTGAGACAGATCACTTGTTCTACTTTTACTATTTCAACCATGTTCTAACTGATCTCATCCACACAATTATATAAGACCCTTCTGTTACCAAATAAAAGAAAACAAAAAATAAATACATCTCTAAATTAAATTTAAAAAACTCACCAAATATACTAGCTAAAATCAATAAGCAATTATATATTTTTATAAGAAATCATATAAATATCATTTTTATAATGCTTAAACATATTCCAAATAAATTCTTGAGTATATACACTATTTTCAAGTATATACTAAACAACAAATTTGATTTAAATAATAAATAATAAATAAAACATAAATCACGAACTTATTAAAATAAACGTCATTATCTTTACCTTGCAATGATCTTGACTTCTCTTGAAAAGAACAAAAGATTCCAATCAAATACTATTGAAAACTATATAAAATAAATGATCATAAACATAAATGATTTATTAAGTCATTAGTTTTCATGAAACAAAAGAACAAAGATAGAGTACAAATTGTCGGTAATCAAATCTACAGCAAGAGAAAAACAAGAGTTCAGTGTCTGTGTTTGGAAGGAAATGAGCACTTCACTTAATTTACTGTTCTCTTCTGATCCACAGGCTCAGAAAATGAGCTAAAAGACGCCATTTTTATCGTCCCAGAAGTTCATTTTCTTCGTCTTCTTTGAAAATCAATCAAGTTTTTCTCCAAAGACTCGATCTTTTCCTCAGCTGTAGACTCTCCCCCGATCTGACAATCTGCCTAATTATTCCTCCTCCTTTCAGTTTGATCGGTCACTTCTGTCAAAACAAAGAAACTGATAAAACAACCAGAAAGACAGTGAAATAATGACCAAGAGAAGTCGTCAACTTTATGGACCCACTAGACGGAGGTGGTGGGCTGTTATAGTAGAACGGAAAGTAAGGGACAATAGGGTTAGGTGGTGGTGGTGTAGGGTAGTTTTTGTACATCGGAGGTGGAGGGAAGTAGTTCAGCCCTCCTTTTGGCGGTGGCGGTGAGTAGTAACCGTAAGTGGGGGAGGGTGGAGTGGGGGGCGGGGGAGGGTAGTAATAAGAACCGCCGCCTGAGCTTGGTGGGGACGGGGGTGGTGGGCAGTTCGACGTGGGGGTGGATGGCGGCGAAGGTGGTGGTGAAGAAGGTACCGGCGGTGGTGGCGGTGACGGTGGAGGCGTTGCAGGACCTGGGTTGCAGCAAGTTGAGCACATTGTGCACGCGATCTGGTATAACACTCTTGACTTCGTCGGCAATGAAGCGGACACAGAGGCGGAAGAGGAGTGTAGGAACATCATCATCACAAGAGAGAGCAGATAGAGCGAGAATTTGTGGGTTGTTTCCATTTTCGGCAAATTTCGCAAGCACCTAAAGATGTGTTCGTTATGATCAATGAAAAAAGAGATTGAGAAATTCAAGAGCAGTTGAAGAACAAAGATCAAACTTAGATGAATTGATGAGGAAATTGGGATAGGAAGTGGAGAGAGAGAGAGAGATAGAACTAGAGCAGCATGAGGTGGTGGGAAGTTATCCTCTTATCTTGGCTTCTTCGGTGGACTGATTGACGGTAGAGGTCCCAAATTAAAATAATTAATTATATTTTATTATTAAATAAAATATTTATATTTGTCAAACAAAAAAAAAATAAAATATTTATATAAAAATAAAATATGTTAAAATTTATTCATTTCGACTTTATTATTTAAGGACTAATTATTGAGTATTTTTAAAAAAATATCTATAAATTCATCCCTTTTGTGAAGAATTCAAGTATTTAAAGTATGTATGTTTAATTTTCTAATTAAAATTTAATACTAAATTAAAATTTAATATTAATTAGTATGGCTTTATTATTTAAGTCTAGATATAAATTTTTAAAGTATCTTTTATCTTATCTCTTTAGTGAAAAAAACCTCATACATTAAAATGATTTTAAATATAACTACTAAAATAAAAGTGCGTTATATTATTAGTATCTATTAATTTTGTTTTATTATTTTAGTTTCAATCATCAATTTATTAGATAAATTTTAAATATATAATCTACTAATTATCATACTTATAAAATTAAAAAACGTGAAATTTATTAATGTATTTAAAAATAAATTATTATAATTTCACAATTTATTCAATGTTTATATTGTAAACTTTATTTATTTTGATGATGAATTTTTTTAAGAACAAATCAAAGAGAAATATAGGATGAGTTGAGACATCAAATTTTCTGTTTTAGTTATTTTATTATTATTTTATTTTATTAAATTTTATTTATATATTTATTTTTTATTTACATAAATATATATAAATGAGATTTAATAAAAAATAATAGAAACGGTTGAAATGAAAAGAGGAGGAGGTCTAAATTTCTAAAAGATGAAGCCGACACGTTTCACTTTACCTTGTCCATTTCCATACCGTGCCAAAGCAGGTTCAAGAAGAAGAGGCTCCTCCCTAGAAAAGCAAAAAGTTGAATGTAATCATAGCCATTTAGACCCCTTGCACCAATAATTGATTGCCAAATCACAATTATGGTTGTTAGGTAAGTTTAACGCTTTGGTTTTAGCTAATATCGGTTTTCTGTATTACTTACATCATAAGGTGTTGTTATGTTTGGTTTATTATAAAACAATTAATATAAGGTTAATTATGAGTACAATGGAATTTAAGCTTTTTAAGTAAATTTAAGTTCAAATATAATTAATTCTAAATATCTTAATCAATCTTAATTAAACTTAATTTGACCTATTGAGAAGACTCGAATAACTAATTTATTATGGTTTATCAATTAGAAGAAAATGTTAAAATACTTTATTTTAATCATAAACTGATTAAATTAAATTGATTTTATTTTTAATTAATTGCTATTTTAAATTTCATAAATTATTTTTCATGATTGATTGATTTATAATAAATTTTGAAAGTGCATTAGGATTTCAAACATCCTACATATAATAAATTTTGTGGATTATCTTGTCAATAAGCAATTCATAGGTTGTAGAATGAATTATCACCAATGCCTAAAATTTGACCAAGGAAGTTTTCATTGATAATTGTGAAAGATGCATGTTTCATAGTTGCAATTTTTGGAAGAGTAGGCTTGATGTAGCACATAAGAAGTATGTCATGCAGATTTTGAAATAGAACTAGAGATTTGTTTGCTAGACCCTTTCGAAAGAAATATATCCCTTTAACTATGTATATCAGGACTTACAGGATTGGCGACTACGTCAATATCAAGGTTAATGGCACCATTTACAAGCGCATGCCTCGCCCCATCTTATTTCGGATATCAGACTCTATCTGGTTAGGATTTCTCAATACACACTCAACTATGTTTTTCGTGAGGACAATCAATGCGCAAATTTTTAACTCATTTTGGTTTGACTGGAGTACCTATAGAGCACCTATGGCTTTCTCCCCCTTCTGACCTTAGTCACCACCTGCGCGCTAATACGTATGAGATTTTATTTAGTCGTTGAATTGTAGTTTTTTCTTATGATAAACAAAAAAAACAAGCGCATGCTTCGCAAGTTCTACCATAGCCACATTGATCGTATCCATAACGTCAACAAACAAGCTGTTTGTGTCGAGATCAATAAATAGATAATTTATTATTCGCTTTACTTGTTTCAGAAATAGTAAAAAATATTGACGTAAATTAAATTTTTGGTTTTCTATTATAAGTTTTGCTTGTTTTATATAATTTTGAACACTATGTATTCGATCCACTATTTGTGTTGCAGGTTATTGAACTGTTTTTATGTCTGATAACCAATTTAACGTTGATATTATAATTAATGATGAGGTTGATTGTTCAGCACGTGCTGACATGGAAATTTAAAGTATATGTAAATAATTCGCAAGCTCCACCTGGTTGCTCTTCACTCTCACAAGTTTTAAAGTACTCAATTACTAGTTACTGTACCTACAAAGACTTGTTTACTTAACCAGCTGCTGTCACCTATTTCACTTCCTGTACTTTCGGAACAAGGATGAGGCCGTCTCTGCTATTTTTTCAGTTTTCACACTGTATCAAAAATATTTCATCCGATTGTTCTAACGGATCTGGGAACTCTTTACTCGAAATTGGATAATTGTCCATGGGCATATGTACCGCAAGAGCAACTGGTGTGTAAACTCGCTGGCAAATTATGTGGTGCAATTTAACCTTGGGCTTATTTATTTAGATAATACATCTAGTGAGTATCATTCTATTCTTTTTGATGATCAGTCTGGCATTAATTTTTCTCGACTGGTTTTGTAAATTGCTATTTTCTCTCCTTTATAAAAAAAATTCATCCGTTCAAGGACGAATTTATAAATTATTTTAATCGAGGTAAAATATTTAAAGTATTTTTTATTATTAAAAAAATATAAATATTTATATATTTGATAAATTAAAATTTACATCATTATCCTAAAGAATACTTTATATATATGCAAATTTATGAAATATACAAACAAAAAGTAAAATTTTCATATATATTACAATTGGACTTAGATATGGAAAAGGATATACTATACTATTTTAAAATTTTAAACCAATCATCTATTAGCAATAATAGTCTATCTTTGTAAATTTTATCACCATTAAAAAGAGATGTCATTTTGTTTCGTCATTTCTACCGGCTCATCCATTGTTTATACCTTTAAATTTAATAATCATATTTCCTTCACTTTCTAAAGAAATAGATGTAATAAATTTTCGTTATGATAGCCATAAGCTTGCGTTTACCAAATACATCTATGTCTTTTTTTCACTTATCAATATGAAAACTTTTACTATTTCCATTTTAATTCATAAGGGCATTTAGGGTACTTTTATCCTTATTATCACTAGTGTTAGATGAATTGTACTGTTCTTGTTCATTTTTAAGACTTTATATGCTACAATTTTTCGTCCATAATGAAAAATCGTATCTTGCGTCTTCACTAAAAATTTAAAAGAATGTAAAGATTAAAATTGTATCAACTCTATTACAATTTACAAAAACCTGTCTCTAAATTATATATACTAAACATTCTTTCAAAGAAAAGAAGTTAGAATTTACCTATCAGCAGTATAAAGAGATGAGGCATGTGAGGGGATCCTTTCCACAATTGCATTCAATATAGATTATTGTTTTTCGCTTTGAGTGTGGTAGTTGTCGTGGAGTTAGGGTAAAAATAAGCCAAAAAGATAAAAAGTAGTGTGATGAAGAAGCCAACAGAGTAGAAAAATTTAAATAAAAAAAATTAAGCATGTAGTTTTTATTTCTCTATTTGTAGGTTTTCATTTAAAAAAATTATGGGCCCAAATAATAGTAATCTTAATAAAAATAAACGAGCTCATATTTTATTTTTATTTGATATCTTAATATATTTATAATAATTATTATTATTTTTTGTCACCAATTAAATTAATGGGGGAAATTTTTAATTTTTATTAGAATTAAAATTTAAAATAATAATTTAAATTAAAAAAATTTCAATAATATAATACCACTTTAAATATTTTGCCCCCACTCAAAATAATTTCTAGATCCGAATCAACGGCATCTAATTCGTGTTTGGTGTGTAAAGGAAAGAGAAGAAGGAGTTCCAGTTCAATTTGAAGGAGAATTTGGTGGAAGATGAGAATCATGAAGCGGTATCTCTTAATGCAATTGCGAAGGCAGTGGCATCCTTAGAGGCTTTGGTTTCATCCTTGGCAACATTAGGGTTTGAGACTGAGTCGAAGAAGAGGGGTCTTTGGCAATAGGTTTAAAAGTGAATTTGTTTGGTAACAAGTTTAAATATGACTTAAACTTAAAAAGGAATATTTTCAATAAGTAATAATGTATTCTTAATTTAATTAAATTCTAAACATAATTTTAAAATTGTTTTAAATTTCAAAAATCAACTCTAAAGATTATTATTTTTCTTAATTTGATTAAGATTAATAATTATATTGATTCCTAATTAATTGTAGAAAAGTAGTTTCTAAAATTAAAATTAATGAGTGTCAATTAGAATAAATTTAATTAATTAGACTCCTCATAATTAAGAAAATTGTTTCTTATGTAAGTAAGAAGGATGTTTCTTAATTAAAGTTTATTCATTTCAATTGGATTGAGATAAATTAAAATTAAGGCTTTATTTGTTTAGAGATTTATTATTCAATTTATTTAGAAATTGCTTCTTTGTTTATGAAAAATAAATTTTTTGATTTATAAAAAAAAACATTTTTCTTGGTTATATTTTGAAATATGTTTTCATTTATTAATTAAGAAAATTGTACTTTCTTTAATATTTTGAAAATAATTTTCTAATTTATTAAAGAGAGATTTTCTAATTAATTAAGAAATTAATCTCTAAATAAATAATTTTAATGACTTTCTTTATTTAATTTTGAAATTAGTTTCTTTTGATATTAGAGAATAGTTTTCTAATTAGGGAAAAGTAATTTCTAATTAGATTAGATATGTTTCTCTAATTGGAATAGATTGTGATACTTATATAATTTTGAAAAATTAGTTTTTATAAATTATAATAATTAAAAAGCATAATTTATTAAAAAATTCAATCAAATTTTGTTAAACGAGTCAATATAATTAGAAATAATTTCCAATTCAAATCAAAAGAAATTTCTATTTGTAATAGAAATAGTATACAATATTTTATTGAATAAATATAAATACTAAAGTAATATATATATAAGTTGATAAGAAAATTAAATTCAATTTGAGATCAACAAAAATTTGATAATTAATAATATATGGAGGAAATGAAAAAAGGAATTAAATGTTAGTTTATACCTTACAGTCAATCGATTGGTTGTACTTTAGTAAAATAATTATTTAAATGTAATCTTTATCTTATACATATTCAAATGTATATGATAAAATCTATATAATAAATAATTAAAATTATGATTAGATTATAATATGATATTTATATTTTATTTTGTATTATATCTAAATTGTTCCTTGTCATTGTTAAATTGAGATTAGATATTACTAGAGCATAAAAAGACTAACACATGTTATATTTTTTCTTATGAAGGAAGTAGTCAATCTCATAGATTAAAGTATAAAGACACTTAAATAAACGCATAGGTGCTTACTAGAAAACAAATACATTGAATTGACCCCATGTGAGAATTCTATTTGAAACATTACCGGCATATCTATACAAACTATCATTGTGATAATTATATAAGTAATCCTTTAATTTAAGATCTCTAAAGTATTTTATATAAGTATTATTATGTTTTAATATTACTTATAACCTATTTTAGTTGAGGATAGCTCAATTGGTAATTATTAGATATAGCATGAATCATTCAAAGATAGCTGAGTAATTAATATAGGATTAATCAGCCTAAAGTGATTAGGGAAGATATTTCATTGTTTTCGATTAGTATTGCTTTGAATTTTTTTTTGATGAAGGTGGAATGATACTTTGCAAAATAGTTTACAAATGTTATTAATAGAATTAATTACTAATAGTAAAAAATAATAAGATTAGATTTAAATAGAGTATACATTATTTTCATGCGCTATGTCTAATCAAAATATTATATGCTGAAAAGATTAAATTATATAAAAATGTATGAAAAGATTAGTCAAAACTATTTTGACATTCATAAATATTTAGATGGTCATGATGCATTACTAGATATCAATTGATAGATGGATATAAATTATTTAATTTGAGAATTAAAGATAAATTAAAGGAGATTAATTTATTTAATTTATCTAATCATAAATATGATTAGGAATTATAATTTATATTCATTGCCAATATATTTAACAATCTAATGGATGATATATAAACAACGAATTGAAGAAAGAAAATATGTTTTAATTAAGTTGAATTTGATTGTAAAGTTAGAGAAGCTTTACGATTAAATATGAGATATCTAATAAATAAGAATCAACATGAGATACTGGATCTTATTTAAATAAATAAGAATTAATTGTAGTTTTAACTAAAGTTTAACTAAAATTGGAAATTTTTAATTAAATTATTAAAAGGTCTAGCCTTATTATAAATAGACTTAGGTTCTAAGGGAACTAGTACTTCTTACCTAACCCTCTCTATAATAGTTGTAAAATTCTCTTAACTAGTTCTACGGAAGGTTAGACACTTGTGTAGTTATAATAGTTAGGATGAACCAATTTTAGAAATAGTTTAAGAGAAATAACAAAAAAAAGGATCAAAGTACGAATTGTGATTTATGCTTTATCATACTTTATATGTTAATCATGTTATATAATTTTAATTGAACATAGCTTTGGAAAGTCAAATGAAAAAATTTTGTTATTATTTTGCTATGTGTGGAATTAGATCCTACCCCAATTTCTCCAACATTAAAAAAATTAAATGTTAATTGTGATATATTTACATATCAAATGGAGATATTTGCATTATTAGTTTTCAATTAATATGTAGTATTCTACATAAATTGATAAGTGACAAATGTGAAGTATAAAATTGACGATTAATAAATATATAAAGAAAATTGAAATAAAAAGTTTTTTATTTTCATATATACATATCTAATAATTGTCTTTGGTTTACTAAATTCATTTTTTCATTTAATTTACACAAGTATAATGATTTTTTTAACAGACATATGAAACTATGCAAATATGATGAAATATCATCAATATATATTTCTCTTTGGTTACTTTTTTTGCTTCATATCTTCTATTATATAAGTACTAGTACATGTCTTTATTTCTATCAGAAATATGATAGCTTGGAAGTAGAAAAGCGGATGGAAGACACAAATTTAAAGAAGTCAATAATGTAGATACATTAAAACTTCTGTTATTTGATGGTTGGTTTCTTTACTTGTGAATAATTAAGTTGAAAAGAGAAGTAACATATTAAATGTGGAGTTGGGTACTTAAATTAAGAAGAAGTCTTAGTATGCATGGCGTATAAAAGAATCCTAAGAAGGTTATCCTAGAGCTTGGTAACGATCTTTAACTCCATGCATGTTTTCGATAGTCCTCATATCACTTGCATATATTCATATACACATTCATTTAGATCATTCTAAAGCTTAAGATCATTTTACGTGGTTTTATTCAATTAGATTTTATCAAATTTAATATGTTGTATTTGTTTTTTAATTTCTTTTGTAGAATCATATCGAAGTTGCTTCAGAAAGTATAAGGACAAACCTATGATAAATTATAAGCAGATTTCCTAGATTTTGATTCATTTCGTGAACTAATTTGACTCTATATATAATTAACCTGTCTCGTTTATATAAAAGTAATATTTTGATTTTTTGTTTATACTAACAATTAAATTTAGTAAAAGTTATTACTGTATTTAAAATTTTATGATAGCGAAAAAGATGAAAATAATAATTCCATCAATAAAAGTTATTGTCTAATTCTCTTTTTTATCATATAAATTCGTGAAAACAATTACATTGCTAGTGATCTTAGACAAAACAATGTCTTCATTATTATAAACGAAAAAAGAAAGCAGGCAATTAGATTGGCAACTTAATCATTTGAATATATAGGTTGAAATATGTAGTAAGATACGATGATCAATGTATATAGTAGATAATGAAAGTACTTTTCCCGAGTAGGTAGTGAGGTCAGTCTGAGCGAAGGCTTTATTCGAAAGATCACATCTTTCTGTTCAAATGTTGGGAGTGAGTATACAAATTACTATAACATATTAGAGGGCGAAGAAAACGGGGACTAAAGCACAACATTTCATGCCACATGTTTTGTCCCTTTAAACCAGTCCTTTTCCATCCACTGTTTCTTTCCAGCCATACCCATTTTTCCTCTTCGTTTTCCCCACATTTACTCTCTTTTATCAATGTTCTTTGTTTCTCATGTAAGCCACTCTTTTATCAATGTTCTTTGTTTCTCATGTAAGCCACATACTTAAATCCAGGGCTGAATTTAAATGGTAATTAAGGCGATAACTATCATAATTCAAATTAATGTGAAACTGAACTGCATTGTTCGATGTCATCATCCTAACAAAAAAAACCTATTATTATTATTATTATTGTTTAATAACTTTAAAAGCATTTGATATGACGGAATTTCTGCACTGATTCATCAAATCACTGGCGTTAAGAAAAGGAACCCAAAGAATGATGTCACAGACCAAAATTCAGATACACTTACATCATGCACAAAAAGCACAGTACCCTAGCTAGCTTTTGGAGCTGTCATAGGTTAGTTACGTTGTTGTGCTGGCTGGACATATTTGAGCTGTATTTTCCTGTGATCCGTGTCTTTTGGAGTCGTCTTTCAGTACTTGCACCAACTTTGAAGAACGACTAGTCTCTTCTTTTTTTGTTTCTTTTTACTGATGGAAGAAAAGGATCCAAATGGTGACACAGATAATGCTTAGTTATTTGAGCCAGCTTCCAGGTTCTAGGTTCTAGCTATAGCTATGGAGAGATTATTAATATATCCTCCAAAAATGACGAGAGCTTCCAGTGGTGAGTGGTTAAGCTAAAGCAATAAATTCAGGTAGTTCTATTTTTATTTTTCTCCTAACATATAATGGAAGCATGGCTGAAGAAATAGTGGAATATGGGATAGAAAATGACAGCTGCTTCCTGTCTTCCCAATTTATGCCTGTCCTATATACGCCAAAGCACATGCTCCTATTGCACGACATGTCTGTTCCATTTCCATGCTTACACGAACTATGACCTAATTACCCTACCATTACATGCATGATGATCACCAACTTCTTTTCTCTTCGATCTCTTGCAGAGCATATGTATGTGTACACAGAATGTTCACAATACCTGTGTATATATTTTGAATGAGAATAATGACGGGGCCACATGAACACAAGTCGCAATCTCTAATTACTTCTCATCAGTCATCTCTCCCACTCATTTAATTTTTTTGTCATAAATACACTGTAGTTGGCCACCACCATCGATCATCTTCTTCTAGGAAATGCATGGAAATGGATATGCTAAAGTGAAGTTGAGAGGATATAGAAATGTATACTGAGTTTATTTTTGGGAAATTAAATTTATGCACAAGGATGACATCATGCATGTGGCAGAAAACCTATATAACAGTAGTAATATCCACATGACCACCAGATTTATGTAATGTAACCAAATGAAAGAGATAAAAAGAAAAACACCAAAAAGGAAGAGTAGTGACAAGATACTAATTATTATAGCAAGAAGTCACATTCAAATTCAGGATATGGTTATAGCAATGGAAACTGACTTTTGAAAAGAAGTGTAGGAAGCTTGTGACCTTAGCGCGACGCTACACTTAGCTGCCCCTTCCCCGACCACCCTCCGACAGTAAAACCCACCAAGCTACTGTTGGCTTGAATTTAACATCGCTATGGCTATTATGGGACCTGATTGTGGTAATTAGCTCCTGAAAATGAGGACAATGTCCCTTTGAAGTCACCCCACATGGAGTAGACATGCTGGCAAGGGCTAAGACCAGCTGAATTACCCCACTCCTGGTTGGAATGATGTGAACTGTGCATTCGAAAAGCTAAAAGAACCCAACACCTATATTGGCCCTATTGAAGGTGGTTCAAACCCCGACACCGATAGGGACAACTCCAATTTGCAACACAATTGAGGAGAGGTGGCCGACGAGGTCGCAAATATATACGGTTCCTTAGACACAGGCAAGTGGGCGTCTGATCATAACAAGTACCCGGTCATGTGCAATTCACATGTGATGATGAGGCTCAAACCTACACTAATACTGGACGGATACTATTGCTAATACCTGCATCTAACATCTACATGGAATGGACATTATTTCTCTGTTTTTAAACCCCTTTTCCTCGTTTAAGATAAGACAAGTAAACCAACCAACCAGCCATTCAATCCCACACATACTTGTGCCAGTAAGTGTTTCAATAAGTTGCAGGCACTTTGCCTTTTGTCCTCAAAACAATTAACCCAACCGACAGCATTTATGATGGTTCATAAATTAGTCATCCATGTCAGGCCACAGCAATGAATAAGAACAATAGGAATTTTATGTAAAAGTTCTGAAACTTAAGAAGCCAAGAGTAGGTTGAATATGTCCATTCCTCATGGCCCATCTTCACAACACTCTCGCATAAAAATTGAAATACATCAATCAAAATCATCACATTTCTTTAGCCACTTGATTTAACTCAAGTCTTTTTCTTTCATTGCCGCTGCCAGATTCAAGAGTAGACTGCTTCTTGTTCCCAACAGCTTAAAGGTACGTTAATTATTAGGAAATCATTCCGATTAGCCAGAGCAGTAGAGATAGGATAGCTCGTAATGTCATTTACGACTATTCCACTAAAATTTTACATCAAATTTAGTGTAAAAGAGAATATTCTAAAAAAAATTTATGCTAAATTTGATATTATTCCAACCACTCTACACCAATTATTTATTTATTTATTTATAAAAATGAAAATAAAATCATTATTCTTAATTCATTAATATATACTTCATATTAAATTAATATTATTTAAAAATATAATTAATATTATTACAATAACAAATTAATAATACCCACAAATATAATATTTTTATTGCACATTTAACCTCTAATCCTCTGAATTATCATATCGTTCCTACAAATGTTCAATCAATACATTACGAAGTTCATAATGAGCTTTTTTATCTTTAATTTACTTATATCTAACAAGGAATTCTTGAAATATAATTGTATTATCTCTATCAATATTAATTTCAAAAGTTAGTGTTTTGCTCCAATCTTGTATGGCCGCTTGAATATCACATTCATCCTTAATGATCATATTGTGCATTATAATGCATACTGACATAATATTATGTGATATGGATTTTTTCCAAAATTGTGTCGGTCCCTTGATAATTGCAAATCATGATTGAAGAACTCCAAATGCAGGCTCAACATCCTTCTTACATGCTTCTTGCATCTTCGCGAATAATTTCTTTTTGAGTCTTGGGGATCATAAATAGTTAGTACTAAGGTAGACCGTTTTGGATAAATACTATCTGCTAAATAATATCCAACATCGTACACTTTTCCTCGAATAACATAATGATCAAAAGGTGCTACACCTTTGGCAAAGTTTGCGAACAAGTGAGATGCCTCTAGCACATTAATGTTATTATCTGACCCTGGCAACCAAAATGTGCATACCATATCTACAAATCATAATCAGCTACAACTTTAAAAATAATGTTTGGAATCCACTATGCCCACTATATTGTCTTGCCCAAGCCGTTGGACAATTTTACCATGTCCAGTTCTGCAATCTAAGCTCCCTAACATCTTTAGAAAATCACGTTCTTCATTAATTTTAAGCAATCTTGTAATGTCATTAGCATCCGATGCTCTTAGAAAATTTTGTCCAGAGACCTCTACAATGGCTCGACAAAACCTTTTTGTATTTTCAATTGTCGTTGATTCTTCAATTTTAATATATTCATCAGTTGAATTAGCTGATACACCATACACCAACATTCAAAATGTTGTTGTTACTTTTTGTAAACTAGACAATCCCAGTTAACCACATCCATCTCTCCATTGCATAAAGTAGTCGTCATGACCTTTAACAACATCAACAAGTCATAGGAATAAATTATGACTCATTCGAAATTGCCTGCGAAATATTGTTGTATTATATCTTGGATTTTCTGAAAAATAATCATCCCATAGTTTTTTATTTACTGCAGCACGTGTAAGTGTAAGTCGTGAACAAGTCGACTTGTTACAATGGATAAGTCGACTTACACGCATCCAGTACCGTCCATACATAAGTCGACTTATCC
>JAJMLV010000008.1:54217212-54227268 GCA_027123465.1 Erythroxylum coca
TCAAAACATAGTAATTCCTACATGAGATAACTTTGGTAATCTAAAGTCTAAGGATCAATTATACAACCATCATAATGAGATAATCCACAGACACACAGGTAATGTTCCATTTGGGATTCTCATGATAGGGTCTGTTCAGTGAACTTATTCTCTAATAAGCACCTACATATTTGTTTAAGTATCTCCATACTTTAATTTATAAGATCGATTACTTTCTTCATAAGAAAGAAACAAATATGTGATAGTCTAACCATTTCATCAATACCCCATCTTGATGAAACTATGACTAGGAACATTTTAGGAATAATACAAAATTGCAATTTGAATCTCATAATTATAATCACATTATAATTTCTAATTGCATAACAATTATTCCGGGGATTTTATCTTTATGATTAATAATTAAATAATTAAAAATACACAAAGATAAAGAATGTCTTTATTCAATAAAACAAATTTTATACAATTACATGTACAACCAAAATTTGTTGCAAGGGCTTAAACCAACAGTAGATGTGGGCGAACTGATTTTAAAGGTAGGAAAGGAACATGTGTCTTTCACTGTAACAAAGAATGAAAAAAATCCTATCCAAGCCATAGCCATTATAAAGAGGTCAGAATTTGGTGGAGAAACAGAGAAGAATGATGAAAGAAAGTGTTCACTAGGAAAGAAAAAATCTTGCAGGAGAAGGCGAAGAAAGAATCAGAAGAAAGAAGGCAGTGGCCGGAACAACCCAGTGGCGCACATACATTTTATGAGCTCCACAACCAATCCACCATTAAAGGATTCTCTTAAGCCACCATAAGAGGAGAAAAACATACGTCAAGCTACTGATGTTAAAAGAAGCACTGCATGAGAGGCAACCTATGGTTTTTAATTGCTTGTTTTTTCCCTTTAGTTTTAGATAGCTTAGAATTCCTTGGTTTGTGTGTTTTGTTTCCAAATAAATGTCATGGAAGACTAGATGATCAATGTTGACTTAAGATTGCTAAGGAAGAAAAGCACAATGAGGTAATATGTGTAAATAAGAAGTTAGGGAAGGATCTTGGAGGTGAAATGAGGAAAAGACAAAAATTCAACAAAGTGCAAAAGTCTCCTGCCACGATCGTGGCCACCAAGCATGATTGTGGCAATCATCTATTTAAGGGCCACAATCATGGCCTATGGCAAGGCATCAACATCAATCAATTTTTAGCTGGATTTTTTTTACAATTTTACCCTTCCCTCACTTATATATTTATATCCACCCTTATTCTTTCGATCACTTTCATTTTCACTTTATCTCTTTAAACGCTCTCCCTTCTCTCAATCGGCCGTCAACTCTTTCATGCTCTCAAACTTTCGCTCACTCTCAATCCTGATGCCATGCATCAAGCAGACAGTTAAGCGCACCCAATCTTCAGGAAAAATCCAAGTATCAGATCGTGATCGAAAGAATAGGGTGACAAATTTCAGAGCACCCTTCCTAATCTATTCAGAAGAAGAAGGTATTCGATTTCACCCCCTTAGCTTTAAACAAATAATTGTTCCTAAATACTTGATTTTGATGCGTTGGATAGCATAGGATTGAGAGACAAGGTTGAGAACCTAGGAGAAAGAATTCAGTGGGATAAGTTCATACTTTTTCAATATCTTGTTTACCAGGAACTAAGCTAAGAATTCTTTACTTCTCTTTCGTATGAACTGATTAACTTAAAGGAATTGAGGTTTAGGTTACAGGGTTAACCTTACGAACTTGATTATGACACTTTATATGAAATTTACGGTTTCCTTGAGTCATCCATAATAGATTAGCATGATGATTTCCGTGCTACCTACTATTGGAATGAGTTAATTAAGATGGAGCAAATTGATGTAAAAAATGCCCACAAAAACATAATTAGAAGTCATGAGCATTTGTTGCTACATAAATTCATGTATTAAATGGTATTTGATAAAACTGAAACTAGAAAATGTTCAACAAAGGAACTTTTTCTATTGTGGTCCATGGATCATAGTATCCTAGTATTAACCTCTACCCATATTTTTAATGCAATTGTTGCTACTCTACGAAAAAATGCATATTTAGTTACAGGTTACTTGGTGTCTGCCATCGCTTAGTATTACGATGTCAATTGCAACAAACTCATTGTCTATCGTTTTGAGTTCATAAACCTTCATCACTTATGGCGAGTTAACATCTTGAAGTCTCACAATGTGGAATTTTAGGATATCAATGCCAAATCCCATGTAAATACCAGGGTAAGGCAGGCAATTTCAAGTTAATTTCAAGTTCAACGCCTTAATAGCAAGAAGAGGACTTAACCAGCAAGGATTAATTGAATAAGGTACTTGTTGTAATCTTCGACAACACCAAAACACTCACAAACACACTTGTAAAAAACTCTAGGATAATGAAGGAGATGGCCCGTACACAATGACGCCAGAGTCAAAATATACATCATCTTCATCGATACTTTGAGGCTCAAGACGTTCAACTGTCACCTCCGACACCATCCTCTCCTCAGTCACCCTGATGAGTTTGTTCTCTAACCCTTCTTTTTTCATTTTTATTAGTATTTTCTTCTTATGTTCTTCATGTTATTTTATTCCCCCTTAGTGTGTTTATGTACCCTTCTCATTTTGAAGACAATATGTTATTCAAGTGTGGGTGTTTTTTTTACTTTGAGTGTGAATTTTGCATTATGTATACTAGTTTGTTCAGGTTTGGATATGTGAATTGTGTGAATGTGGCAATGGCTAGGATTTAATGGGATTAATTTAACCGTGAACATAGTCTTTTAGGTTACTAAGACCTATTAGCTCATGAAATTTGTGACCTAAGTTACTTGGGGCTAAATATGTTGGTTAATTAGGATACGATGTTAGTCTATTCACCTTAGGAAATTGCCATATTCTTTTATAATTTTAGTCCAATCAAATAAGTGGCATTAATAGTATATTTTCCTGAGAATAATTCATAAAAACAATAAGGTAGGAAAAATAAAAAGTACAAATTTTAATGAAATAACTAGTAGCTAGTTGAGAATGTGATGTAGTTAAGTAACCGAATCGTCATGCATCATAAATATGTGTCTTCGCATCAAAAGGCTATAATGACATTCCAACCAAGTCGCCTAATAACAATATGACCCAGTTGAGTAATCGAGTGAATATACTTAACATTAAAATTTTGATTAGTTTGTATATTTAGTCCAAGGTATTTAGACATATATTTAATAAGTTAATAAGTTTGAAAAACTTGAGGGATTGTGTTCAAAGTTAAATTCGTTTGGTTAAGTCTAATACAATTGCCTCATTATCGCATTTATTTGTTTTGTGATTTGTGTTTTGGTTGTTGATGTTTGTTTTTTGTTTTTCTTAGCTTAAGGACAAGCAAACGTTTAAATGTGGGGATGTTTATAGGTGTAGATTGCATTATGTTTTGTGGGTAGTTTAGTGTGTCTTTAGATGTTAATTTGATTCTTTAATGTGTATTTATGTTAGAATTGTGTGTGTTAGTAAATATTTGCGTTTTAAGTGTTTTATTTGTTAGAATATGATGTTGAGCTTCAATTTTATATTTATGGTGTGCCTTAATATGTTTGTTTGTGTTTTAGGACAATTGAAGGAGATTCAGAGAAGATCCAAGAAATAACCCAAGGCCACGATCATGATAGAAGCAAAAGCAAGGAGCAACGATTGTGGGGAATAGGCCATGATTGTGATAGAAATAGGCCTAAACTTATTAAAGGTATTGGTTTATCAACTTTACGAATTAAATATAAGAAAGGCTTGTTAATTTTCCTCGAGATTTTTACCTTTTTTTAAAAATTCGTAAATAACTTCTAATAGGAGTGATTTGTAGTATGCTTTTTGGGATATTTAATGTGTTTTAATGATTAGTGGAGACAATGAAGTTTCAAATAATGATGAAGAACAAGTTAGACAAAGGAAGCAGTTATGAACGTTTATATGCACCATCAGGCAGGATTGTATGATGAAGAGTTATAGACTCTCTGTTATGATCATGATAGAGAATGCATAGAGTAGCCAATGCATGATTATGTGTTGAGCAAGTTTTAATCTTATAAAACCCTCAATGCCAACTTAGTCACTTTTGTGTTAATGCAGTGTCGGTCCTAGAATTTTGAAGGGTGGATTGGATTAGTCTCTCTCGAGTTGTAATCAATAAGCCCTAAATCATAAACCCTAATTAAGTTGAGTTACCAAACATGTAACCTCTTGATTAGCAAAACAACCCACAACCTAATTAGTTCTTCAGCGTTCCAATAGACAACCAATTCCTTACTCAAGATCTCTCTCTGTATAATTACCAATTTGGTTATGTGCATGGTCTATTAGATCGTTTAACTCTCATTAACCATCCTAATCATTTTTGCATTCAGTTCACTCTCTTAATTTATTACATGCAATCACAACAAACATTTACAACACCCAGCATTATAAAAAAAAAGTAGCTAGATTAATATTAAATCACGTATAAATCCTTAAAAGAAGTTAGAACATCTGTAAACCAATGTTTCGTCATCATCAATTCCATCTCATACATCAAATGGACGAAATAAAAGATGGAAATAAGAAAAGATAAGTTGGGAAGACTGGAGGTTGAAGCAGCAGTACAAGCTTCACCTTCTCTCCTTCCTTCTTCCTCTTCCTTAGCTTTTCCCAAAATGGCAAATGGAGGCCCTCCATTTAGGTCATTGCTCTTGTCTCATATAGTCCTTTACTAATTGGGGTAAAATTAGGTTTACCCAAGCCGAAAAGTCCGAAATATCCCACAAAAAATTAAGTTCTAAAGATCGGTCTGCGTCAGTCATCACGTAGGCCACAATCTTGGCCATTTAGCTTATGTCATGATCATGGGCCTTGAGCCATGATTGTGGCCATGGGTCCTCTGTCAGGATTCCTCCAAATCCTCTTCATTCTTTAATACACACAAAATTAATGCTCAATAGCTTGCTCTAATCCACATAACACTCAAAACACAAATATCTATCCAACTAACACAATTCTAAACCTAAACATGCATAAATCAATTAATTAACAACTTAAAAAACTAAAATTCCTACTAAAACATCATGTAACCTACAATTATCATTATGAAAAACACAATTTTCTAGGTCGTGAGATTCTTATATTTTTTAATGATTCAGGGCTATTTTTGGAAAATAATGAGAGTGAAAAACCTAGAAAGAACCTAAAAGGATTAAGAAATATAAAAGGAAAAGAAAAACATAAAAATAGGTGGTTGGAAAGCACAAAAGAAGAGATCAAAGAGAGAAAATTCTTGAAGAACAAGGCTGCAAAATTTTCAAGCTTAAGGATAATGAAAAAAAGACGTCCAAAATTTAGGCTTATATTCTTTACTTTTCTTTCCTTAATATTGTTGAATGTTAATGATGAATCAGACATATAGTTTTTAGTTATAGATTTCTAAACTTATTTTAGGGATTACTCTTGAACTATTTGTTAAACTTTATTCTTAATTTAATAGAGATATATTTTATGGTATTTATCGTTTTATCTTGATCTGAATCGAGAAGTTAGATTGAATTATTTGTGTTATTTTTCGTAGCAAAACCTAGTACCATAATAGAACTATAAAAATCATATTAACAGGCAATAAAAAAGAGATCTTAATTTTTTTTAGTTACCCTTAGGATTGCTTCCAATCTAATTGGATAGTGAAGAGAAGTTTTGGGAGATTGAGAGGTTTCAATTCAATTCTTATCTTTATAAATTGGGATTACTAGGTTAGATCTTGAGAGAGAGAGAGTAATCATAAGAATTGGATATCTAAGGCCAAGTATTATTAAATTAAGAAGGTGAACTAAAATAAAATAAGAATAGAAGTAATTCCTAACTTTCCATCATTGATTAATCAATAACTACTTGTTTAATTATTCAATTACCAATTTTCTTTAGTTTAGTTTATTTTATGACTACTACAATCATCATAAGAACGATAATTTTTACACTATAAGATTCAATTTATATACTTACGGTATAGATATGTTTAAAAATTGAGCTTTAATAAGTTTCAGGCATTATTATCAGGAATTTGTTAAGTTAACATCTAGTTTAATTTCCATTACTTTGATTTAAGGATTTCAACACTTTTCTTACGTAATTGTGGGTTTATGAACACAAGAGTAACAAAGAGTTAATGCAATCTCTTTATACATAAGTTTATAAAATCATCAAGTAATAAAGGGAGATTCGAATAGCAAGATGACAAGTCAACGACAAAAGAAGGGAACCAAAGATATTAGTAAAAAACCTTCATGGAATTTATAAATGGAGGTCTCAATTCTAAACAATAAGGGATAATAAGACAACAAGTGTAAACAAATAGTTTTGAAATTAAACTAACCTTTCTGAATATGATTGAACCAATTTCCAATTTTATAGACTAGTCAATGAGGATCTTAATGCTCATTTGACCAATTCTTAAAGATATGTGACATATTTAGGTATAGTGAGTTATGAGAGGATGCAGCCAAGATAAGGTTATTCCCATTGACGCTTAAAGATTGAGCCAAGGTGTGGTTATATTCTCATAGCCCAAAGAATGTGATGATAAGGGAGCAGTTAGTATATGCATTTTTAGCTAAGCATTTCCTTTTAATAAATACCACAAGGATCATAAAGGAAATTACAAATTTCCAAAAAATTGAAAGAGAAACATTGTACAAAATGTGGGAAAGGTTTAAGAAGTTGTCCACACCATAATTTTCCTAAGGAGTACATATTGCAAGCCTTCGATAATGGAGTAAATCTACCCATAAGAGGTACCATTAATATAACAACTAGAGGTTTATTAATGAGGAAGATAGTAGATGTTGCACATGATTTGTTAGAAGAGAAGAAAATAATAGTTGTCTATAGACATTAGAGAGGAGCAAATAGTAACTAACCTTTAGATATTAGAAGGAAGTGTTTGCTGTTGATTCAATGACATAACTATAGTTTGAAATATTAAACTAGCTAAGAAATTAAATAACTTGGAATCCACTTCAACTAGCACACTCAAAATGATACAATATGGATGTGAACTATGTGGTTAATGAGGCTATGTTACAGATGATTCCTTCCTAATAGAGAGCAACAACATAGAGTAGTAAAATTATATGGGAGCACAACTTGATCGGGGTTGTAAAAACCTTTATTCTAATACTTATAATCCTGGGGAGAAGAAACACCTAAATTTCTCTTGATCAAACAATGCAAGAAACCAAACAAAAGCATAAAACTGACTAAGATTTCAATAAGATAGGCTCGGTTCATTAGAATTAAAAATGGACAACTTAATGGATTTGCTACATTTTAAGTATATGAATCAAAATGAGAGCTGAAAGAGGATGGAAGCTAAGTTCAACTAAAATTGAGAAGAATCATGCTTCTTCCGTCCATAATTTGGAGGTTAAAGTGGGCTAACTAGCTAACTCATTATCTACATGAAGTGTTGGGAGTCTCTTAAGCAATAAAAAGTCTAATACAAGGGACCAATTGAAGGTCATCATCTTTAGTAGTGGGAAAAAGCTGGAAGAAGCAACCAAGAAGAAGGTTGAATCCTACGAAGAAGGAATCGAAGAGAAAGAGGATAAGGAGGAAGATAAGAAAGAGGAACCACCATATATCCCACCACCTCTATATGCTCCAAAGATTCCACTCCCAAAAAGGTTGAAAAGGAATTAAATGAACGTACAATTCGCAAAGTTTTTAGAGAAATTGAAGTTAATTTACAAAAAGGTTGAAAAGGAATTAAATGAACGTACAATTCGCAAAGTTTTTAGAGAAATTGAAGAAATTGTAAATTAACTTATCCTTTTTGGAGGCCCTAGAGAACATACCTAAGTACGTGATGTTTCTAAAAAATGTCCTATCAAACAAGAAGACATTATAGGAAAACCAAATAGCCTTCTTGACGGAGAGTTGCAGTTCTATAATTACTAGCCACATGTCCTTAAAATTGAATGATATAAGAAGTTTTACTACACCCTATGTAGTTGGTAATTTAGAATTTCCTAAGTGTTTATATGACCTAGGTGCAAGTATTAATCTTATTACTTTGTTTATTTTCAAGAAATTGGGGCTAAGAGATGTGAAGCCAACTTCCATACTCATTTAGTTGGTGGAAAAATCAATAAAGAAATTGTTTGGTTTGATGGAGGATATGATAGTTAAAGTGTCCAAGTTTATTATTCCTATGAATTTCACAATGTTAGACTTTAAAAAGGATCAAAATTGTCTATTAATTCTTGATAAACCATTTATGAATATAGAAGGTGCTGATAGATATCCATAAAGGGAAACTAATTCTTTGGATTAGTGATGAATAAGTTGGCTTCAACATGAATAAAGTACTAAAAAATTTGAAGGAGGGAAACTCTTACATGAAAATTGATATAATGGTTGAGTGTATAAAAGGGCAAGAGGAAAGTCATAGAAAAGAAGTTACTATTGAAGATGTAGAGGATAATAGAGATTTAGAGGAGGAGTTGGGTTAAAAATCAAAGCAAGAGATCTTAGTGAGGGTGGAAGTTCCCCTGCTACCCTCCACTGAAAAACTACCCACTCTAAAGTCGAAACCTTTACCTACATACCTTAGATATACCTTTCTAGGCGAGGGAGAGGGTTAGACTCTACCCAACATAGTTCCAATCAATATGGATGAGGACCAAGAAAAGAGATTGGTAGAAATAATTAGGGAGAGGATGAGAGCTATGAGATGGAAATTTTTTTTATATAAGAGCTAAGCAATGCATGGGAGAAACCTTGATTAAGGGTGTAAGGCCATAAGGAAAAGAAAAAGAAGACTAAACCCTCATATAAAAGAAGTGGTTAAGAAGGAATTGGTAAAGCTTTTAGATGCAAGTATCTTTTACCTATTTTGGATAGTGAATAGGTTAGTCCAGTTTGTACATGTGCCTAAAAAAGAAGACATGATGGTGATGAAGAGTGAAAAGTGTGAGTTAATCTACACTTCAACAATCACAAGTTAGAGAGTTTGTAAAGATTATATACAACTCAATGTGTGACTATGAAGGATCACTTTCCTTTACCATTTGTTCACAAGATGATTGAAAGAGTGGTTGGACACATATTTTATTAATTCTTTGATGGATATTCGGGGTACAAAATTAGATTTTTATCTATCCGAAAGATTAAGAGAAGACCATTTTCATATATCCTTATGTAACATTTGCTCATAAATGGATGTCCTTTGGGCTTTGTAATAAACCAACAATTTTCAAAGGTGCATGATGTCTTTCATTACAAATAAAATTGAGGAAATTATCGAAATTTGTATAGATGATTTTTTGGTCTTTAGAGACTTTTTTGATCATTTTTTGACAAATTTAGATAGATTTCTTCAAAGATGTAAGGAATCACAATTGATTCAAAATTGAGAGAAATGTCGCTTTATGGTACACGAGGGTGTAGTGTTAGGACAAAAGATATCATATAAAGGCATAGAAGTGAATAAAGCTAAAATAGAGGTCATTGACAAGCTTCCCCCACCTAATACTGTCAAAGGAATGCGTGCATTTTTGGTACATGTAGGATTATACTGTTGATTAATAAAGGACTTCTCTCTTATAACTAGACCTCTAACTAATTTTGTTGGATCCCAAATTTTTTTAATTAATATCGATTTATTTGTTTAATTATTTATATATGTTTTGTTTGTTTGTTTATTTATTTATTTCTAGAATTGGGTCATTAAACTAGCAAGTATGAATAGAAATTAGAAATTAGAATGAAGTGTTAGGATTAAGTTAGCTTAAGTAGTTAGTAGGCTTATGTTAAAAGAAAGAAGGGAAAATATGGAAAACCTAGTTTAATGAGGGGCAAAATGGGAAGAAAGACAAAACAAAAGGGGCTTGAATTAGAAGAATAAGAGAGAAAGAAACGTGAGAGAAAGAAAAAGAAGAGAAGAAAACCAAAGAAGGAGAAGAAGAGAGGAAAATCGTAGGAGGCTTTGAAGGAAGAAGAAAGAAGCAGAAAAAGAAGAGAAACAACTCGTTAGAGGTAAGTTATCATCTTTC
>JAJMLV010000008.1:54428864-54440110 GCA_027123465.1 Erythroxylum coca
CGCCACCCTCGCAGGGCACGGACTCGGATATCACCATCGATGTCGGGTTCGGGTCATGCGGGAGTGGGGTGTTACAATGCAAGTTAAATGATTCCAAAGTTAAAGTCAAATGGTCTGAAGTATGCCAATTAAGGAAGCAAGATGGTTTCGGCATCTCTTCATCGAAAGTAACAAATCATGTACAATTAACTAAAAGGGCTTGGAGATTAATCAAAGTTAGGAAGGCCTTATAGGTTAGGTGGACATATGATTACTACATTAAGGATTTTAGCTTTTGGAATTTTAGAATCCCTACCAGTGCTTACTCAATCATGAAGTTCATAAGCAAAGTAAGAGACAAGATAAGGCACAAATGCTTTAGTCAGTTTGGTAATGGTGAGTACGCTTCATTTTGGTTTGATAATTAGAATCCATATGGCTATTTAGTTGAAATTAAAGAGATGGATCCTCTTAAAATATAATTCATCATAATGTCAATATTGCTTAGGCCTTGTCATTAATTAATTTTAGCTCGATGTCCCTTCTAACTTAAGTGTGATCTCCTTATTAATTAACTTTAGATTATAGAAGGATACTGAGGATAAAGTTATATAGAAATTATAAAATTTTGGGAATTATATGAGTGCATCATATAGGTCCTTATTTAAGGAAACTAATCCAAATGTAATCTGGCAAAGGATGGTTTGAAGCAAGGATCACGTGCCTAGAGCTACATACACTTTATGGTTGGCAGTTTCACATAAGTTGCCCCCCTTAGATAGGTTAGGAAAATTTTTATACATTCCTAACTAGTGCGTTCTATGTAAAAGGCAGCTAAAAACACATGACCATTTGTTATTTTAATGCAATAGCCCCAAATAATAGGAGATTGATATGACTATGCAACATTGAAAATCCCCCAATACTTGGAATGACATATTTCGCCATCTTATCTTATTACAAGTGTTTAGGATGAGAGAAATGAATGTGTTTTCTCTAATCAATTCCTAAATGAGGAAGAGTTCTTCAACTTACTATATGAAAAAGTTAGAATACACCTTTGCTTAGCCATGTTCAACAAAGAATCAACTCAAATATCATCTCCAATTAATGGATTACATTGAACAACTTCTTTAGTTATTCAATATTGCACAACAGTTGTTTAAGTTGCAGAGTATAGCCAGTAAGAATTTGTCATTATTTCTTAGCTTAGTCTTTAGTGACTTTTGTACACCCTCTTCCTTTAAAGGAATAATACGTATTTTCATTCTTCAAAAAAGAAATAGGCAACTTATTAGGCATATTCCCATCACACGATTTTACATTCCTTAATTTTTAATAATAAAAGAAAATACTTTAATATGAAAGGTTAATTAAATAGTAAGTTTAGGAATTAGGTATAATACCAACACATATTAGATTGGAATTATTTCCATATATAATTTTAGGAGTCAAGAGAGGATTTATTCCACTTAATTTTCTGAACTGTTTTATTTTTATAAAATGAAATTCACATTCATATAAGAATTCTCAATTATATAATAATTGTTAAAATTTTTAATTGCATTAAAAATGATAATTTTTTGGAGAAGTAAAATTACATCAATTAAGAAACCTCCTGTTGAGCAAGTTTTATCCAATGTAAAACTTCCAATATCTGTAAGTATACAGGTCGTAACTTGTAATATCAAAGGTGTCGATCCCACGAGGAAATAAATAAAACTAAATGAACCTAGCTTTGTCTAAGGAGATAAAAGATAATTAAAATAAAATAATAATAGAAAATTAAAACAAAACAAGCAAATAATCAAATAACAAATGAGCTACCACAAATATGTGAGGAACATCAAGGATGAAGGATTCATTCTATCGTTATTTTGCTCCCTAACCGCTATTGATTCAATTATGTGTTGATTCAAGATCTTCTAAGGGATTGGATACTCTTTCTCAAGACCTACTCAATTAACCCTAATTTATTACAAAATTTTAGATTTTGCAACCTCTCGGTTCATAAAATCTACCTAATATTTTCTACTAGTTCTTAAGTGATCTATTGAATTATTGGGTTTTCACACAAGATATATCTTCGTATGATTACCAATTTGATATTTGTGAGACTTATTAGGTCACTAACCCTCGTTACCTAACCTAATCGAATTACTTTCAACTCACTCTCTTGATTAATAATCGAAGTATTAGCATACCCAAAAATTACAACACTAGAAAATTGAATTGAAATCAACAATAATCAAGTAGCAAAAAAACTCGAAAAAATCCAAATATAAAAATGAGAGAATCAAAAACGTGAATAACATATTCAAATCCAAGTTACACTTCAAGTTTAATGAAATAAACAAAGGAAAGAAAGAAAGAACTTGATTTGAAGTCAAACTTGAAATCTGGAATTTCTAGATTGCTCTTCTTGCTCCTCCTTCTTACTCTCCAACTTTGGAAGATAGTGGCTACTCTTTTTTGAGTGTTTTATGTTCTTAAATAGTTCTTGAGGCTTATAAGGTTCTTTCTAGGGTTTATCCACTTAATTTCATTCCAAAAATAGCCCTAAAATGTTAAAATTACAAAAAGAGTCACGTATTGGAAAAGCTGAAATTTGCTGAAATTGTTATTTGTGCTTTCTATCACGATCGTGGCAAGACGAGTCACAATTGTGACCTACTTTCACACTTCCAACTCTTCTTTTCTCTTCAATTTCCTGTTTCCATACACTCAAACACACATCACATACCTCTTGAAACATAAAATTAAGGTCTAAATCATATCAAAACCACATAAATACTTATAATTTAATCAAAAACTAATAATAACATAATTCTAAGCCTATATACTTGATAATCATCTAAGAAATACTCAAAAGCATACTTAAACATCTATCAAAACATATTATAATTTACACCTATTACCTCCTTTGACTATTAATGATTCAAATTTTTGTAATTCCATTTCTATGTTAGAATCTGGCTCCTTTTTAGTTCATATGTTCTTAAACTCATGAAAGGCATTGCCTTTCACATTTAAACAAAAATCTATTTAATCTTTATAAAAAAAATTGCTGCAAAAAATTCCAAATACTTGGACTTAAACATTCCATCTATTTGTAATCGATGTACTTAGTTTTTAGTTAATACCTTTAGCAAAAAAAAATTCTTATCTACTAAAAAACTTATATGATGATTTATTTTCAAGTTTCCAATCATTATTTGAAATATCTAGAGTTCTTGTCTTTCTAGATCTTATAAATGTAGTAGAAAGTTATTTTGGGAGATTAACCTAAGATGGTTACATCCTGGAAACTAAGTTAGAAAAGTTTCTACATATGTTTGCTAATAACAACTTATTCTGTAGCCTTATAAAAAGAATAACAAGTCCTCCCTCATATCTTATTTCTAGTCTATAAAAAACATTTAAAAATTCTTTTAACGAATTTCTCTATATTCATAAGAAGGAGGAGATGAGCACTTTAATATATCTAAAACCTATGTAAAATTTTCAAAATTAGTTAGAGCCTACCTACAAATAAAAGAGATTTTTAACATTAAAAATATCAATTTTATTCTCAACTTATTGTAAGACAGATATATAGTCTTAATAAAAGGACCTTGAGGTAATCAAAGGAATACCCAAAAATTTTAGAGGAAGAGTTCTAACTTTAAATCAAGTGATTATTTATGAAATTTTAATTAAATTAATAACTAATAAGCAAGTACAATGGAAGTTAAGATATAGATAGGCTAACTAGCATTATAAGTTAAAGCCAACAGGAGTAGCCTAGTGAAATAATAAATGCAACTATTAGATTACTATAACCTTAAACAAACAAAAAAATATTAAGCTACCTTAGAAAAAAAACTCTTTAAAATAACTACAACATAGTCACACTAACAAGTTAGCGATGCTTCTAGATAGGGCTCCTAACATAATACTTAGTTTTGATCTTTATGCAACCTGACATTACATTCCCTCCAAATTGTATACACAATGCTACTGAATCCAACTCGAAAGACCCTTCTATTATCATTCTTCTACTCCTATATTTTGTTTAACCAGTCGATTATGCCATCTAATACCTCATGCTACAATGTTGCATACAAAAATATAGTACCAAATTCTATAAGGGTTTGATATAACAATAATTAAAGTGAAGATGATCTAGTGTTTTTATTTTTTTTAATTGTATACTAAACAATTAGGGAGCTTAGTGGAGTCTTGGTACATTATATCATTGGTCTAAAGTTTTTCTTTTTTATTACAAAACACAATATAAAGGAGGCTTTGGACATATTACATCCTTATCATACCATCTTAGACCATATAATATGTTGATTATTGATTCTAAAGATACTTCTACATGATCTATTAGATTTTTAATGTTCCATACTAGTGGTAATACGTAAATTCACTATAATTTGTAATGTTCTTAGGTACAATAAGTGTTAGTATCTCAATATAGATAACAAAAAGATATAGAGAATTTGGATATTCCTCATGAAGCCATTTAAAACTTTTAAAGATTAGATTAGGTTCTCATTTGTAAGGATTGATTATTATAAAGTAGCAAACCATTGGAAGAGAAAGTTGACAAAGTTAGGAGGAAAATTGAATATCCTTAGGAAATCAAGGATGAAATATTTTTTTAAGTTGAACTCTAATGTTTCAAAGTATTCAATTAAAACCCTAACATTTCTAAAAGGTGCAAAACAAACCCTAAGTGGATGAAAATTTTGATGGGGTTAACTTTCTATCTTTGTTTATTATTTTACACTAAGATAGTGGGTCCTACTACCACATGAAATTATAGAACCTACTATCTCAAAATAAAAAATATAGTTAATTATATTTTTAACTATAATTAAAAATTGACTCTCCATTATGCTTTCTTGGTGACAGTTTCTAATGTAAGTTTTAGTTCTCCTCTAATTTTCTTTGATGATTGATAGGTTTAGTTTAGACTATGCTTTAATAAGTGTTTGAGTGTGCTTATAGATCGATTTTAGATGATTGTTACATGTATAGTCTTAGAATTATGTTAATGTGTGTGTTTATTTATTCTAAGTACTTGTGTGGTTTAGAGCATATTTTTATTCATAATTATATATTTCTTGAGGTGTTTGATATGTTTGTTAGTTTTAGAACTCAGATAGGTGAAAAACAAGAGATTTGGACATGCAAGGAGCTTCATGGCCTAGGTCATGATTGTGACTCCCATGTCACGATCGTCATAGAATAGATTTACCCAAAGTCACTATCATGACTCCTTATAGACGATCATGAAAGAGAGTAAATTCACAGAGTCATGATCGTGACTCCAGATGCATGATCATGATAGAGGCTTCCTAGGCACCACTTTTTCCATCTATTTTAAGGTTTGGCAGCATTTTTGGAAGAAAACAAAGGGTAGGAACCCTAGTTACAACCCAAAACCCTCTGGGATTATTTAAAAATATGAAAGAAAAAAAAACTCCAAACACATAGCCACCATCTTGTTAAATTGGATCAAACAAGGAGGATTAAGAAGAACATCGAAGATTTCCATATTTCCATATCACATTTCAAATCAAGTTTTTCTTTCTTTCCTTTTATTATTTTCATTAAAATTGATGTGTAAACTACATTTTAAGATGTTATTTACATTTATGAGTTTCTAAATTTCCAAATTAGGGTTTGTTCTTAAATTGGTTTTTGACTTGATTATTATTGAATTCAATACAATATTCTAGTGTGGTGATAATTGTGCATGCCAATGCTTCGAAAATAAATCAAGAAAGTGAGTCAAAAGTAATCAGATTAGGTTGAGCAATGAGATTTGGCAATTATCAAATTGATAATCATACAAAGAGAGATCTTGTGTAAGAACTCAATTATTCAATAAATCACTTTAGAACTAGTTGAAAACGTGAGGAAGTTTTTGTGAATCGAGAGTTTACAAAATCTGGAATTTTGTAATCATCTAGGGGTAATTGATTAGGTCTTGAGAGAGAGTAATCAATCCCTTAAAAAATCTAGGATCCTCACCTAATTAGATCAATAATGGTTAAGGGAACAAAACACCGAAAGAATAAATTCTAAGCCTTTATCATTGATCATCCTTACATAATTATCGTAGCTTAATTGTTAGTTGGTTATTGACTTAATTTTATTTGTTTGCATTAATAAATATATATTCATTCCATTCATATTCCAATACCTTAGACAAAGTTAGGTTTACATGGTTTTAACTATTTCCTTATGGGATCAACACCTTCAATACTACAAGTTTACGATCTGTATACTTGCAGATATTGGGAGTTTTATTATAGGTAAAACATGCTCAATGATGATATAGTAGGATCTCCAAAGATGTAAATTTTAGAGCCCTTTACGTATTCAAGTTTCAATCCTAACTCACTCAATTCTTCTCACTTCTGTTTTACTTCCAATCATTTTCCACCATGAGATTACCCATCTAAGCTTATGTTTAAAGTTGATTCCTTTTTTAGATTTTTGAATTTGATGGAAAAGAAGTCCTATGTGCCAACTAATTTCAAAAAAAATATAGTAGATTGTTCATGATCAATTGTGGAGATAGTGTTGAAGATGATAATGATAAAGATGATAACTTTTACATAAAAAGATGTATGGAACTTCCAATGAAGGAGATTGCGTGTACTAGTCCTAATCCTATGATAGGTTGTGTTATTTTCAAGGAAGGTAAAATTCTTGGTCAAGGTTTGCACCCTAAAGATGGATACTCTTACATATGTCATTTCACACCATTCTCAACATATAAATGTTCCACATTAACCTCATAAAGCTTTTGAATCCTCCAACCAAGCCTCACTATAAACTCTAACATCTTATGTTTTTCTTTAATATAAATCTAGCCCTAAACCTTTCCTGTAACCCACAACTTGTACCATTGCCACCAATACTACTAGGATTTGACATGTCCTCCACTTCCGTAAAGAGCTTACTATTTGTTATACTGCCATCATCGCCCCTACGAATATCCAATAATGTTAGAGGATAAGGCGGTGGTGGCATCATATTCTAGAATTACCTAGTAGGAGGTGGCATATAATGTGGATCTGAAAAGTTGTTTGAAGGATTTTGGAGAGTCGATTTTTTAAATATAATTAATTACATTTTTTAATTTTAAATAGTGGGTCATGTAATGTTACGTGATAGTGTGACCCATTATCTAATTGTAATAATAACAAATAATATCATGTTAATGTTGACTTGTCATTTAACTAATGGAAAGTTAACTCTTTCAAAATTTCCATCCACTTAGGATCTATTTTGCATGTTTTAGAAATGTTAGGGTTTAAATTGAATGCTTTGAAATGTTGATGTTCAACTTATATTCTATTGTAAATGTTGAGGTTTAAAATACACTTTTGGTCATATAATTTAGGATACCTTCACGTTTGAAATTATGGATATATTTGTAAGTTTTGAAGATAGACATAGTTTGAGTCACACTCATATTGCAAACTATTTCTCCTCACTATTTTATCTAGCAAGTTATACAAGTTAATACACAATTTAATGAAATCTATATTCACTTCTAAGTCTTCCCTAACCTTAACTTGAATCAAGCTAATCAATGTTCTTCCTTTGGTTTAGCTTGATTCCATATGCGTAACCACTTTTCTTTAACACCATTTAGGCTTCTTTCTTATTTGTGTAATTTATCTACTTAGAAAACTCAAAAGTTCAAAGGCAACTTGATTCCTATCAAGTACTAAAGTGGTGATCCTATGAAAGTTAACCCATAAAAGATCCAACTTTTGGTTAAGCTTATCTCTTTAATATCCATTTTCCATTTTTGAAGAAAAAGAGGCCTTCTTTCAAAGTTTCAAATTCCAATATCAATAATTTTTTTTCAATCTAGTGAAGGTATTAAACATGCAAATGAAAAGTTATTATTCCTTAACATAGGTATGCTCAAGGCTAAATTAAGATTAGCTAGTCATCACCTATCATTAGATAAGATGGAATGCTTAGCATTGGTATAAGAAAAAAGATCAATTAAAGGGGCGCCAACCTAAAGAATCTTGATTAAAGCTAAAACAACCAAGTTATGATTAAGGCGAGAAGGAGTAATGATAGTTGTGCATTAATATGTGTTTTTCTAAGTATTTGGTATGTGTTTCTTGCATGATAGGTTAGTATTATTGTGTTTTACTACTTATTTTGTGTGTTTTTGTTTAGTTTGATCTTCATAGTTGTTCTTTTGTGTTTGATATTGGTTTAGGGTAGAAATTGATCATTTTAGTATAGGAATGGAGGGTGAAAACCTTTGTGATTAAGTTGAGGAACAAGAGAAGAGAAGTGGAGTTACTGAAAAATAAGAACCCACGATCGTAAAAAAGGGCATGTTTTCCACGATCATAGGAAATCTATGGAGAAAGTTTCTGGTAAGTTAACTCACGATCGTGAAAAGCACAAGTATAATTCCAGCGATCATGGGAACTGGAAGTCAAAGAGACACGCGAGTTTTATGTATTTTTTTGGGTTTTCATGATTTTATGAGACATAGAATCCCGAGAGCCGCCAGAAGGGTCATGGAACTAGCTTCTTGGAGCTAAAAGACATATTGAGAGCCTAGCGATAAGGGAGATTCAAGGTTTCATTCTCAATTGGGAAAAGAGCACCCCGTCATCTAGATTTTCTAAATTGAGCAAAGAAGAGGAGGAGCTGCCCCGTCCAGTCTTATTTCAATTTCTTTCTCTTCTAGCATGTTTATCATGGATTATTTGATTGTTAGGGATGTTATGGATATTATGATGGGCTAAAACAATTTTTAGGATTTGTTGTCGAACTATCTGTGAACCTTTGGTTATTGGTTTATGATATACATGTTGGTGTTATTTATTGTGCTTAAACCTTGCAATAAATTGAGAGAGTGAGCTTAGTAATCTGTTTTAATTGCACAACGAGAGTTGATGATGAATAGGCCCATAAATAAAAAGTTATTGATTTGTTAGGAAGAGATTTCAATAGATCAATACACTGCTTATAGGATAGCTTCATATCTAATTGAATGTTTAGGAAAGGATTTGCTCATCGAGAGATCCCAAAGTTAATTCTAATTTATTTAACTAGTCACATTTAGTTACACCTCGAGAGAAGGTAGCTAGAATTTTAGGAAATCTTGAGCCAAGCATAAATTGAATCAATTAATCAAAGGGGGCAAATAGGGATAATGACAAGTCTTAATGTTTAATCTTGATTTTCTCCAAGTCTTAGTTTACGATTTTGGTTTGGGTTACGTTGTTCCCTGTTACTATTAGCTGGTCTTTATTTCACTTTTTTTAATTTGATTTAAACGATTTCTTAAACCAAGAATAGCGTAAGTTAAGTAGTGCCTAAGCACAATCCTCATGAGATCGATATCTGCTTTCAACTACAAGTATGACACGTATACTTGCAATTTTGAGCATAAGACTAGTAGTGTGCTTTACATTCAAAAAGTAATAAAGCACAAAGAATGGAGAGGACTCTCATCACCCAAAACTCAAGATAAGAAAAGTTTAGAAAAGCCAAGGATAGAGGATGTAAGAAAGGAATGAAGGTGAGCTTTGAAGATAAGGGAGGAGATACAAAAAGAAGCTTATAACAAGAATCAAGGAAAGAAGATAAAGAAGAAAAGAAGCTAAAAGGGGGAGCAAAAGAAAATATAGAAGAGAAAGTGACAACTAAACAAAGGAGAGAGGAGAAAAGAGAAGAGAGAGTAGGAAGAATGCCTAAGACCAAGGGAATAAAAAGAAAAGATTCCAAGGAATGAAACTGATAAGAGAGAGAGAGTTAGGAGAAGTATACTAAAACATTATAAAAGTGAAAACTAGAGGAGGGCACCAATTGTCTAAGTTTTTTAGCTTTTTAAATAATTTATTTTAAAAATAATGAATTTTTATAACTCGTATAAAACACAACCTTTATACTAAATAACATATTATTACATTTTAACTTATACCCATTAATACCTTTTCCTTTCTTAATCATTTTGATTAGAACTATTAGTATATATGAATTCTTGAAAAGGAAACTATAACAAAGAAAAAAGATACTATTTAAACATGAAATTATGCTAATTTAGCTTTGTAAAGATAAAAATGAGCAAAGATATGAAAGAAATCAAGTGGAGACTTATCACTAACAAAGAATTGTTGAACTCAACTATAATATCTTTTTAATAGGTTTAAAAGAATGAGATAGAGAAGTGAATTAATGAACACCAAACTAAATAAATCAAGCATTTCAATTTTTTCTTTTTAAATTTAAATTTTTATAAAATTTACTATTAAACATTAAAGTATCTGAAAATAATAATAAACATAGCATGTTTATTTTAATCAAGCACTTCATATCTATAAAATTCAATTTAGTTATTTTCAAAGCTTTCATTTTATTTAAAATTTTGTACTTCTAATTAATCTAATGTAGCATACCATTTAATAGGTGAATATTTCATGCTATGAGAAATATTTTAACTGGAAAATAGTTTAATTATTGTTAATAGTCAATTTAATTTTCAAGCTTTACGTATCAAGAGATTTAGCTTAGATAGTGTCAAAGTTTCATATAATTATAATCACTAATAAGTATTTGAAGTAGATTCTACATAGATAGATTGTTACCTTAAATATTTGAAATCAAATTAGCTATTCAATTATAACTATAATCAATAGTTTCTAAAATTAATTATTGCTATAAAATTTAAGATGGAATGACAGTATAAGCTTAATAAGGCTAATACAAATCTAAATTCAGTTAATATCAAACATTTTAATTATTTATTTTAAATACAATTTCAAGAAATTCATTAATATATCACATTATTATCATAATTTATTGTTCTTTTTTCTTAGTAGCACTTCTGATAAGTAGTCAATTGTTTAATTCTATGAAGTTGGATGAATAGTTCAATTTCTAAAATATTTAGTCATATATTATATTTGAGAATAGATGATATTAGTTTATTTAAAATTTTCCCACATAGCTTTAGAAAATTAATTTTGATTCTTAATTTAACAGTAATTTTTTTCTAAATCAAATATAAAACTTTCAATATTTAAAATTTTGGCAAATGATTATAACCTTTAACTTACTAACACATAATTTTAGAAGTAAATAGTGGTATTTAAATTGTAACATCCCGTTACCGATGGGATGTGTACAGTTCATTGCATTCGTATTTGGCATGCTCATGCATGATTTATTTATGTATAATTGAAAATGATCATATTGGCATTCGTACGTACATACAT
>JAJMLV010000008.1:54599962-54611419 GCA_027123465.1 Erythroxylum coca
TTCGTCTCCAACTGCTTCTTGATTCTTGTTTCTTGAATCTTTAAAGAAACGGTTATTCAGTTGAGTTCTGTAACTAAATCGAACTGACTCCTTCGTCTTCTTTTCGAATTCCGCATCTGTTTTTCTTCTTCTGTACTTTATCTTCTGTGTTTCTGCGTCTGCGTCTGCTTTTACTTCATCTGTGTCTGCTTTTACTATTTCGCGTCTTCGTCTGCTTTACTATTTACATCTGCGTCTGCTTTACTATTTACATCTGCGTCTGCGTCTGCTTTTTGTATCGTTTGTGCTGCTTCGTCTGTACGACTTCGTCTCTCTGACTTCGTCTGTATGACTTCGTTTGCTTTGTTTCTTCTGTATTGCTTGTGTCTGTTCTTTCAATTCGCATCTGTGTCTGCATCTTCATCTTATTTCTATTCGTCTGTGTCTTTGTCGCTTCGTCTGCTTTTGTTTTTCTTTTTATTGATTCTCTTTGTTATACATCAAAATCATATTTAAGTAAAGTCATTTGGACTTAACAATTGCAAGCAAATGTCAGTTTCGGTTATGCAAGAGACAAATTGTTTGCTTTTGTGTTTTGGTAAATGAGGAAATGCTTGTGTTGAATTGAATTATTTTGTAAAACCGAGTATGCTCAAACTTGCTGAGGACCTTGCAATGGCAATCTTCCTATGCCATCGGCTCATCAACAGGCCTCTCCAATTTTTTACCAATATCCTCTGAAACATCTCTTAGTGAATGGAATGCAGAATAAACACGCCATCGATTCAACTCAATTTTTGAAATTTGATGCATTTAACTTTCTATATGTTAATGAAAGTTTGCAACCAGAAAAAAAGATCACAAATTTCCAAACATAATCTTCACAATCATAAATGTAATTAAAAAAGTACACAATATATATGCTGATTTTGGGAATAATTCAAAAAACAATGCCTCAATAAAGTTAAATTTTGAAGATTGAAGATTAAAGAAGGAAGTGTAGTGAAGCAGGTCAAGATGTCTGCATAAACTTGATGCAACCTAGTATAGTTCATAAAAAGCTGAAGAATTTCTTTTCCTTTCCTGAAGCAGAATTGCAACATGGAGTAAAGCTGTCAAAGCACAACTTCTAGCTGATTTGGAAAGCGTGAGTGAGAGCCTGATCATTCGTACCTCAACCAAACAACTAGGAATGAGTAGGATTTAATGTATGGCAGTGGTTGTTTAGCATTTTTTGTTTTCTAGTTGACTAAAAGAGTATGAGATGTGGATCAATGTTGTCTCTTGGATTACAAGTTCTCAATTTTGACTTTTTCATTTTCAGATGTTCAAAATTTCATGTAAGAGCTGAATCTAATTTGATTCCACTACTGATTGATCAATCCCAGGGACTGACTCAAGTAAAGTGAAACAAAAGTTCTCTTCTCTGTTCGCTTTTTCTTTCCTATTAAGAAAACCTTCATACTTGCAAAGTGCTTGTTTTATGCTTTTCTTAGAATACATATCGAAATTTGAGTGATAAGCAAATCTAGAGACATTGGTTCTGCAGTTTTGTTTCATCTAAAATTCAACACTATAATCATAATAAAGGCTACACTATTTACATTTGAGAGGAATCAGATTATACAAATATACACGCTATACAGAAACAACACAAAAACTCAGAACTTCAGTCTCCTTAAGGTGTGCTGCTGGATCCATTGAGTACTTTGAAGTTGCACACCTAGTTTGAACATTTGCTGCTCAAGTACAGGAGAGATTTTTTCATCTTTTCAATATTCAAGTTCAGTGCAATTTGTATTTTTCATGTTATGTTCTTTCTATTTGTGTTTTTTCCATAAGCAAATCATTTTGTGAAAAAGAATAGCTAAAGTGGTTCATTATATAAAAATTAGAAGTTTACAAAATCAGAAGTTAGACAAAATCAGATGTTAGCTTTGCTATTTCAAATGAGAGCGACAAAGCATTTCTAAAATACAACAAATCTATAGCCATACATTCATAAACTTGTGAGAAAGTTTTATTATAAGTTTAAAGAATCATTCAGAATACAAATCGAAGATCAAAAGTTGCAAAATTTCCACATATACAAAGCTCTTACTTCCACAATTCAGGAAGCTTGTGGAGATCCTGGAGGCTTGGGGTTGGAGATGGCACATCCAATCCTTGCATCTCCCAAGACTTGTGCATTTTCTGACCCACATATTGTAGATCGGCAGATAGGACATCTACTCGCCGACTCATATGATTCTGATGCTACTTCATTTCATCGAGCTGCTGCTGTATATTTCTGTTGTTTTTAACCATCAACTTGTAAACCATGCTCCAATCAGGTTGCTGCAGTTCTTGTGCTTGCTATTGTTGTGGTTGTTGTTGTTGGTGCTCAATCTCAGGAAAATATTCTATAGTGTTAAATGTAGAACTTGAAGCTGCAGCTACAAATCTGTGCTTCAATGTTGTACGTATGGAAGGATGTCGCAGCTGCATTGTGTTGTCGTCTATTATCTTGGCACTTTTCAAGTATTGTACATCAAAATAATGAAAATTCAGCATGTTTAGTTCACTAAGATCAGTTTGAAAATGTTCAGCCAAAGCAGTCGCCATATAACCCATTCCCAAACTGTTCCCCTTTTTCGCCGCTAATTGGATCAAACTTTGAGAAATATAAGCGAACATGTTCGGCTTGTGGCTATGATCGATGCACCATAATAAGAAAAGCTCCTTCCCCGAGCATTTCGCACTTTGCCTTTTCCCAAAAACAACACCACACATGAATTTATGCAGCAACAATCATTCCACACTAAGAATTTGTGCATTTGATGCAATATGCGGATCATACTCATTCAAGTCAGTTAAATATTTCCAATAAGAAGTAACGGAGAGTGACTGATGCGCATCTTCTACTTCTTTTTCTGCAAACCCAAATAGTTGGCCTAACAGATTCTCATCCACAAAATAAACTCCTCATAATCTAAACCACAATTTCTTCGGTTTGGTTGACTCAAAACTCAAAGATGTGAAAATTTCAAGTGTGAGGTCACGATAAACAGGGTAACTAATTCGCACAAAATTATCCCATTTACCTTTCTGACACCATCTCAACAATTTATCTGTGATCCCTATTTGGTCTAGCAGATCAAAATTAAAATGTGTTGGTAATTCGATGGTTTTAGTCCGTAGTTCATTGTACCTTGCTCCTTCTTCCTTTGAGTACATGAGAAAAGGGGCATCATACACAGATGTAATGTTTGCAACATTGTTCCCTCTCACCTCAGCAACGATAGCTTCCTCTTATTTTCTAGCTTTTCGAGGGGCCATTGTCACGATAAATACTGTAAAATTCAGAAATACAGAACCCAAATTGAATCGGTGTCAACCCAAGTCCACTGCTGTAACCCTCAACCTTAGACAGCAATAAATCGACACTTGACGCAAAAATACAGCTTCACCGAAGAACAACACACAGTCTGAGGAGAAGAAGGAAGAACGACGGTGAGAAATGAAGAAAGGGGGAAGATACGTTAATTTCAAATTGATTCTAAACAGTGAAGGTGGCGATACTCATGCATTTTGCCTTTGTTTTATTGTACAAGATTATTTTAAAAAATTTTAATTCAAAAATGCATTTCTAGTTTTTGAACTAACAAAATTGTTAACAATAATAATAATAATAATCATCATCATCATAATAATAAAAACAATACAATTAATACTAATGAGGAATTTAATAATAATAATTATAACAATAACGATGATAATAATCAATAAATATCAGAATAATTTAATTTAACAATAATAAGTACATATAGTGAAGTAGAAAATTACTAATACTAAAAATGAATCATATTAACAATGATTAAATTAATAAGAAAAGTAAATTTAATAATAATAAGGGAGTTTATAATTACAATAATACTAATATTAATTATAAATATAATAAAATAACATATAAGATTTATAATAATAGGTATATAAAGTAAAAAGGGAAAATAATAATAATAATAATAATAATTAAACATTAAAAGAATAATTTAACTAATCAGAATAACACAGTGAATAATAATAAGTAGAAAATTACTAATTATAACAAATTTCATAATAATAATAGGAATTAAAGAATTAATAAATTTATTTATCATAACGTTACTAATAAAAATAATAAAAATACTAATAATTATAATTATAATAATTATAATAATGATAATAAATACTCAGCAAAAATTTTAATAATAATCAGGAAAATTTTAATAATAATATGTAATGGTAATCATAATGATGGAAATAAAATTATCCTCCTCCCCTTATTCTTCTTCTTCTATAGAATTATTATTATTATTGACCATTATATTATTATTATTAATTATTATAGTTCTTTAATTATTCTTATTAATTTAATTGTTTAAAATTTTGATAATTATCAATTTTTTACTTACAATTATTCTTCTTATTATTTAATAATTTAGTTATTGATTAGATTAAATAATATGATTAAATTCGTCGTTATTATTAATTTTGTTCTTGATAATAGTAAGGAAAAAATTATATGCTTATTTTTGGTAATTGCTTATAATCAGTTTTAATTTATAAAATATTTTAAGAATCATTATTAATTTTTCTAAATTTATATTCGTTATTATTATTATAAATTAAATTATAATAAATAATAATAATGTTATGTTTTTTAATTATTCTTATTATTTTAATTGTTTTTAATTATGATAATTATAATTTCTTTGTAAATTGTTATTTTAGAAATTATTTCAGGAATTATTATAAGTTGTGTTAATTTTATATCCCTTATTATTATTCAACATTATATTATTAATAATTATTATTATGGTTCTTTAATTATTCTTATTAATTTAATTGTACAAATTTTTTATAATTATAAATTTTCTAATAAATTATTTATTTTTTCTCATCATCAAAATAAAAAGAATTAAACACACAAACATAAATTATTTGTCTTTTAGAATAATGTCAAAATAAATAATCATGTATGTTATTTATTTCATTTAATGATTCCCTCAAATTTAACAATAATAGACAAATTATGGTCAAGATTTAAATTTCATACTATAACTAAAATTATTATAACAATGAACAATTAACCATGTTAAGTTATAAATAGCACATAAAATTAATATTAACATTGGATACTTCATAAAATAGTTATTATTAGTATAGTGCATATGATGACAATGAACAATTAAAATAATGCACAGTTATAAACGACATTGAATTCTTGATTAAATAGTAATGTCACACTGTATTTCATTGATATAAAGTTTGGTAATTTATCATTTGTGGATTAGATATTTGACTTTAGATGTGGACAAGAAAATGGTCAATTGGACCGTCATGTTATTCTAAACTCTTAATGTTAACTTATAAATGTTTTATTATGTGCGCAGATTGGTTTTTATTATTATTATTATTATTATTAATATTATTATTATTATTATTATTATTATTATTATTAAATTTAAAAGTCATAATAATAATAAAATTATTTACTATAATATATATGTATAACATTGTTAAAGTTACCCTCGTGCACACGAGGGTGGCTTCTATATATAACAATTTCAAAGTCACCCTCGTCAACATAAATATATAAAAAAAAATTGCGATATTATTATTATTATTAGTATTAGTATTATTATTATTATTATTTATTAAGAATTATTATTATTATTATTATTATTATTATTATTATAAAAATTTTAAAAATCATAATAACAATAAAATTATTTAGTATTTTATATATATATATATATATATAACATTATAAAAGTCACCCTCGTGCAAATTATATAACATTGTTAAAGTCATCCGAGTGCAAATGCATGAGGGTGACTTCTCAACATAAATATATAAAAAAAACTTGGCTAATTATATATATATATAATAACAAATATTAATTTATATATTTAACATCGGTCAAAATTTTTTTGTTCTTTATAATATAATTAGTTAACTAATTAGTTAATTTTGATTTCACTGTTGATAATTATAATATAATATAATATAATTAATTAATTAAATTATAATTTATTTTAAAATTAATATAATTAATTAATTAATTAATATTAACTATTATTGACTAATTAGCCCAATTTAAGCCTTGATAATTATAATATAATATAATTAATTATAATTTATTTAAAAATTAATATAATTAATACATTAATTAATATTTGGTATTTTTGACTAATTAGTCCATATATTCTGGGCTATTTTTAATTAATTTTAATTTATATATAATTAATTTATTAATTACATTAAAATTAATAGATTGATTTGAACTTTATTATATATATTAATGTAACTATTTTTTTTGACACCGCAACTTTAAATTTTATTGTATATATTTATATGCATGTTGCTAGGCATGAGGTCATTTTTGTGATAAGAGACTATGATCCACCAACTCGATATAACGATCTATTAGATCATGTTCTTAGGCATCGTGATGCAATCATATCACATCTTAACTAGGTATATATATTTTTAGGCTTTCACAATTTTGGTTTGTATATTCATAATGATACCATGAGCACTTTAGGGCGCCCTTAAGATATATTTTTAGATACTTCTATATAATTACAACCCATCTTATATTTATTGAAAATATAAAAGGTAGATGATGATGCTTTCAAGTGTTTCGGTGTTTTTGGCTACTGCCCGAAACATATAGGGTTCGTTTCTTTTCCTCACTTTTGGAGTTGATGAAGAAGAATCAATAATCATCGAGCAAAGACGTACGGCATACATGGGAAAGCCAGGCATATCTTTTTCTTGTTCATCATCTTTTGGGCCATTGCCTTGCGATTTTCAGAGGCTTCGGGCGATAGACTGGACGCGGATACCTTTGTTTCCAGCTGCTTTGACAAAGTTTTCCATCTTGTGGCTTGGACGGTTAGTTGTTTCCTGTCGTTAATGATCAATCATACACCAAGGCAATCAAGAATAACCAGCGTAGAGTAGAGAGAAGTTTTAGAGCGAGAGAAAGTTTTTAAAACAGAAACGAACAGAGTATCTTAAAGAACTCAACCAATCGTTGAGATTTCCTTAGATTGTTATTGATTATCAATGTAAACTACATACTTTCAAATCAATTCAAATTACAGTATTTATAACATTCAATTACTAACTGTCAATTATTCGACTAATCTTGATCTTCTACGGACGCTTCCTTGTACGTCGATGCATGGCTTGCATGTCCGAACTCGTCCAACATCTGACTGAACTCCTGAGACACCTCCAACATACTCCTCCTTGGATCAGAAGTTCAGTTTGTGAATCCCAACCATTTTCCTTAACTGCTCAAACCGCGAAACATTGAACCCTTTTGTGAACAAGTCTGCGATCTGATCGTCCGTATTAATGTATTGAAGCTTCAATTCACCTTCCTGCTGAATATCTCTTAGATAATAGTATCTAAGTTTAAAATGCTTAGTTTTGCAGTGGAAAATCAAATTCTGTGAGATTGAGATTGCAGCTTGGTTATCGATATTAATCACAATAGCTCCTCCTATTTGAACTTGTAAGTCCGTCAACAATTTCCTCACCCAAATTACTTGCTTAGCAGCTGTTGTTGCCACCACTAACTATGCTTCTGCTGTTGAGAGTGCCACCAGTTCCTGCTTCTTTGATGCCCACGAAAAACACGCTGAGCCTAACGTCAGACAGTACCCAGTGGTACTCTTCATATCTTCAGTCGCTCCTCCCCAATCACTATCAACATAGCACATGAGTTCGCATTTACCAGAGTTCTCATACTTCAATCCATAATCAGTCGTTCCCTTCAAATACCTCAAAACTCTTTTTACCGCCATTACATGTTGCTTTCCAGGATCGCTCAAGTATCTGGAAAGTACGCTTACCGAATACAACACATCTGGCCTTGTAGCTGTGATGTACATCAAACAACCAATCATACTTCGATAATTCTTCTTGTCAACTTCATCGTTTTCCTCCTTTTTCTTCATCAACTTCTCTTTTGGGCAGATTGGAGTTGACACTGCCTTACACTGGTCCATATTAAATTTCTTCAACACATCTCAAATATATTTCTTCTGACACACGGTAATGCATCCTCCTCGTTGAGATATCTCCATGCCTAGGAAATATTTCATACCTCCAAGGTCTGTCATCTCGAAAGTTTCATTGAGCTGCTTCTTCAGGTGATCTATCTGTTTCTCCGAACTCCCTGTAAGAAGCAAGTCATCTACGTAAATTGCAACCACAACTACTTCACCTTCTTCCATCCGCACGTACATTGTCGGCTCGCTGCAGCTTCTGTTGAATTGTATTCCTAGGAGGAATTTGTCAATCCTTGCATACCAGCACCGAGGAGCTTGCTTCAGCCCGTAAAGGGCCTTGTTCAACCTATAGACCATCTCCTCCTTTCCTTTAACCACGAAGCCCTCCGGTTGCTGGACATAGATCTCTTCTTGTAAGATGCCGTTGAGGAAGGCGGATTTCACGTCCATCTGATGCACCTTCCACCTTCTTTCAGCTGCTAATGCCAACAATAAGCGAATCGTCTCTATTCGGGCCACTGGAGCAAATGTCTCTCCAAAGTCGATCCCTTCGATCTGAGCAAACTCCTTCACAACGAGCCTTGCCTTCAATTTGTTTACAGATCCATCTGGGTTCAGTTTCGTCTTGAACACCCACTTCAATCCTATAGCTTTCTTATTCAGTGGTTTGTTCACCAAATTCCAGGTTTGATTTTTTTCGATCATCGACATCTCCTCTTCCATGGCCTTCACCCAGTTCGGATCCTTTAATGCTTCTAGAGTTCGGGTCGGCTCAACCATCGCTTCATTGCTCCTTTCATATATCTCCTCCAGGCTTTGCGTTCCTCTAACCGGTATGTGATCCAAATCATCATCGCTCTCTCCTTATGAAATGGGCTCCCCTTCAGAAGTCCATTCTCCTTGGTCATGTCGTGGATCCAGATCCGCAATTTCTCCGGGTTCTGCCTCCCCTTCTTTTTCGTGCTGATTCAGATTATTTACAGTTGCCGGAGTATTAAGAGGCGTCTTTATAGTTGAGCTCCTGGCTTCATCATTTTTCTTCGCTTCAGACCAGCTCCACCTTTCATCTTCGAAAAAATGTACGTCTCTACTGACTTTTATTCTCATCTGGTCTGGAAGATACACCCGATACCCTTTGCTAACCTTCGAATACCCGACAAAAATCGCCGACTCTGATTTTCCATCTAACTTGTTTCTTTTGGCCTGAGGGATAAGAATCCTGCAAGGAGATCCGAAGACTTTCAAGCTTCTAATTTTTGGTTTGTAGCCAAACCACAGTTCATATGGCGTCTTATCCTCGAATGTCCTGGAGTACACCCGATTCAATAGAAAATAGGCGGTGGTTGCCGCCTCCGCCCAAAAATCCTTCGATAGCTGCTTCTCTTCTAGCATGCACCTCACCATTTCTACCACAGTTCGATTCCTTCTCTCCACTACGCCATTCTGCTGTGGAGTGTAGGGCGTGGTGAGTTGGTGCTTTATCCCTGCTGATTTACAGATCAAACTAAAATCGTTAGATAGAAATTCAGAACCGTTATCTGTTCTTACAGACTTAATGTTCAGGTTCGTTTGATTTTCAACATATATCTTGAACTCCTTGAACACCTTGGCTGCATCTCCCTTATTTTTTAGACAATAAATCCAAGCATATCTTGAGTAGTCGTCAATGATTAGCAGGAAGTATCTACTTCCATTCAACGAAGGCACCGGCATGGGACCACAAATATCCATGTGCAACAGTTCCAGCTTTTCCTTAGCTCTCCACTTTGCTTTCTGGAATGGCGCCCGAGCTTGCTTCCCCATCATGCACACTTTGCATGGCTTAATCTCGTATGAAATTGATGGTAGATCTTCGACCAGCACCTTCCTTTTCATCATCTCCAATCCTTTCACGTGATAGTGTCCGAGTCTCCGATGCCAGAGATCCGGTTCTATCAAGTCTCCCACCAACGCTTCTTGGTGCAAGTCCTCGGGCTTCATCGAGAAGCTCTTGTTCCTCATGTGCGTGCAAAGAATCTCTTGGCCAAGATTATCAAAAACCTTGCAAGAATTTGATTCAAAATGCACTGTCATACCTTTCTCGATTAACTGTGCAACACTCAATAGATTATGCTGAATCTTTGGAACATACAGCACATCCGAGATAGTCCTGATACCCTTCTTGGTTACCAGCTCTACTTCACCTTTACCTTCCACCTGAATGCTATCCCCATTTCCAAGCTTCACTCGTGCTCTCACCTCTCTGTTTAGAGTCTTGAATAGCCTTGGATCCGGAGACATGTGGCTCGTGCAGCCACTATCAATTAACCAGTCGGATGGATAATTCCTGATTTGATTTGTGATCACCATGAACAGCTGCTCTTCTTCTTCTTCGGTCACCTGCACATTTGCTGCCTCCTGTGGTGCTTCTTTCTTGCAGATTGCCTCCATGTGTCCCTTCTGATGACACCTTCGGCATTCTACGTCGGGCCTTTTCCAGCATCTAACGGCAAGATGATTGGACTTACCACAGTGTGGACAAGGATTATAATTGTTTACTTTTTCTCCACCGGAGTTCTTGATGTCGTACTTCTGACGTGAATTAGAGCCTCTTGCATTCGAACCTCCTTTCTTCTTTTTCTTCTTGAATTTTTCTTGATTCTCTGATTTCGTAAAGACTCTATACGCACCCTCTGTGGCTTCAGTCTTTCTCATCAAGAATCATTGTTCTTGAGCTTGCAGAGCACTCACAACTTCCGCAAGCCTCATCTGTACTATGTCCTTTGAATTTTCTAACGAGACAATTGTTGCCTCGTATTTTTCAGGTACCAATACCAGCAGTTTATGAACTAGCCGTTGGTCCTTAAATTCGGCTCCTAAGAGCCTAATTTGATCCGCCAATTGAATCAAGCGATCACAATACTTCATAACTGTTTCTTCTTCTTTCATTTGAATTCTGTCGAATTCCCTCAACAGATTCAAAACCTTCATGTTCTTCACCTTCTCATCACCTTCGTATTCTTGCCTCAAGAAATCCCAGATTTCTTTTGCCGAAGCAAATCCCATTATTCTGGTAAAGATCGAAGGTGATACAGATTGGTACAGGCAAGACTTAGCTCGGGCTTTCTTCGTCACTCTTTCCCTGAGCCACCGTAGCTGAGCGATCGGAGCATCATCTGGAATCTCAACCACGTAGTCTTCGTCGATTGGTTCCCATAAGTCCTGACCTTGCAGGTAAGCCTCCATCTTGATCGCCCATATTTGATATCCTTCTCCATTGAATATCGCCGGTTGCAAACTAAGTGTTGAACTCTCAGCCATCTTCGAGTGTTCAACGCTTCCCGTCACACTTCGTCCGAGAAAGAGTTAACTTCCGAGTCAAGTTTCTCACCTACACCTCCACAGATCCCTTAAGAATGTGGCTCTGATACCATTTTGTCGTTAACGATCA
>JAJMLV010000008.1:54947991-54963959 GCA_027123465.1 Erythroxylum coca
GCTACCATCTGACAGCTATCCGTTAATCACGCAGGTAACATGCTACCACTTTTTAAAATAATAGCATGGAACCTGACAGCTATCCATTTATCACATAAGTAAAAATCATTATTTATCGTACTTGAGAATTGATACATTAACTTCAAGAACAAATATTGATTGAATACTTCAAAGTTTCAAATAGTTTAGTTAATTGAGTGCATATACAAACTCAGAAAAAAAAAACGTGCCACTCTGGGAAGCAATGCTTGGTGGTCATAATAAAGTAGCCAAACTGTTAAACGAAAATGAAGCAAGCGTATACTTGAGTGTTGTAAGTCATTTTGCATGCACGGCTATTGAACAAAACAACTTGAACTTACTGAAAGAAATCGTTCGCTTTGGTGGTGATGTCACACAACCAAGAAGCAATGAAGCCACAACTCTTCATATTTCAGTTTGTAAAGATAACATTGACATTGTTAAATTCCTCCTAAAATATGGTGCAGATGTTGATAAAAAGATGTCCATGGCTGGAGTCCTAGAGATCTAGTTGACCAACAAGGATATGAAGAAGTAAAACTCATGTTCCAAGCTCATGATGGCTTAAAATCACAATCTGTCACTGCAATCTCTAAGAAGCAGCAACAACATGGAGTTCGATACCTGGGTAGATTCACTAGTAAGCCATAAATTTGTCCTGTCTCGCAAGAAGGTTCATTTCCAAGTACAGATGGATCGTGGAGCCCAAGACGTAGAACAAACAATTTTCACAAGTCATTTTTTGAGATGATGTCAGCTATGCATAGTAGTGAGAAAAACCTATTATGCCTAGTGAGACATAGCACAGGAGTAACAAATAATGAAGTTAGCCTAGTGAGAGTGACAAGAAGCTGCCTGAAAATTGCTGGCAAGCTTGTTCTGCTTCCTAAGACATTTCAAGAGTTGCTTGAGATTGGTTCGAAGAAGTTTGAATTCTGGCCTACAAAAGTTTTCATGAACAAGAATAAATCTAAAATTGAGGACATTGAGGTGATTAGAGATGGTGATCATCTTATATTTTCCAGTGCTGAAATTGAGGAAACTATGGACCACCTAGTGTCCCAATATAATGTATCATAAGGAGTGTATAGTTAGTATTTGCATGCTCTTATTTTGATTTCCAGTTTGAGCATTGTCTTTGACGAGTGTCTCCCTTATTGAATTGGGAGTTGTAAGCACTACTTAGCGGTCCAATGTAAAGTCTCGACGATTAGATAATCAGATCATTTTAGTTTTCGTTGGTAATTTTTAGAACGAACAAAGAAAAAGTGAAGAAATATGTTAGGGAAATTGTAAAAATAGTGGTTGAGTAGTAACATTTACAATTGTTTGGAATATAGGTTCAATTAAATAGTTAAAAATGATGACAAACGATTGAGTCGTCCACTTTAGTAAACTTCTTTCGCCAATACTTCATTACGACAACATGTCAAGGAAAAAGATAACAGAAGATCGTTTATAGACAAATGCAATTATTTGTATCTCTTAGCGTAAAAGACACCAACTTTTCTTATATTTTTATTAGTTCCTCCAAAATTTACTTTAGTTTTAAAATGCTATGAAAAGTTCATATGTTTTGTAAAAGGTTCCTTAGCTAAGTTTTTGTGTTAACTTTCATTAATTTGACATTTTGGAGAAGTGTGATACTTAGTGTAAATAATCATGTCAATTAGGATAACTGAAAAAACAAACCTTATGAGTAATATATGTTAAATTTATTAATTTATCACATTTACATGTTCATTACTTATCTTAAAATATAATGATACTTATTATATTATATTATCTATCAATAGTTGATAATATGTATATTAATTTAATTAGATTATTGTGGCTTAAACAGAGGAATGCTTTAGGAGTTTTAAATGATAAGAAGATATTATTTAAGCTAAAAGTAACAATTAGGACGACAATGCTATTAAGTGGAGTGTTGACCCATCGAACATGTGTGTAGTCATAAGTTAATGGTGACGAAAATGAGAATGCTTCATTGGATGTATAATCTTACACGAAGAAATAAGGTCAGGATAATAGTGTAAGAGATAAATTGAGGATCCCTAACATTGATGGTAAATTAAGGAAAATAAGGCTTGGGTGGTTCAGAATATGTAAAAGAGATGTCTCAATGTAAAGATGTGAAAAGATTGTATTTAAAGTCTACAAAAAAAAAGAGAAAGACCTAAGAAGAACTGGATGAAGATGACCAAGAAAAAAGGACTCTACCACAGCTGACCAAAGACTTAATCTTTATTAGAAAACTTTGACAAAATTAAGTCCTTCTCTTTTTATAAATCCTTTGAATATTTTTATTTGATTCTTGTCTTAAATTTAGCCTAAACAATTTTATCTATAGTACTTCCCCCTTTAGTCATTTCAGTTAGGGATTTTTTCTCTTTTAAGTGCTTGGTTGTTTTATCTATTTATTTGTTTATTTGTTTATTCTTTACTTTTTAATTACATATGAGAAATGATGGCTATTGTTGAAGAAAATGGGCAATGATAATTATTGTTAAAGCAAAAAACATTATCATTATTAATATTGATACGTTTTGCTATTGAAATTTTGAAAGTTTGGTTGTAAAAGAATTGGGTTATGAGTCAGTTAAATGGATTGATTCTTGAAGAGACAATGATAAATAAAAAAAATTTCTTAATAAATAATTAAATTATTACCCAAATATAACATGAGACTTTTTTTTTAATTACAAAGGGAACTACTAAATTAGCTCAACGCTCTAGAAAACAATACTCCATGCGCATCTCTGCGGAGAAGCTCCTAGACGCCTATTGGTGGCTCCTGAGGGATATGTAGCCTTGGACAAAGTAGGCCGGCGATGGTTGCCAAGTTGTCGGCACACTGATTTCCTTCCTGAAAGACATGCTGGAAATGAACCTCCCAATCTTGTTGAACAAGCTCTCGTATACCTGACACCAAAAAAGTAACCCCAATTAGCACAATATGAGGGTCGAAGAGAATATTAAGGACCTCGAGAGAGTCCATTTTGGCGACCACCCTATAATACCCCAACTCCCAGGCCAGCGTAAGACCTGAGAATACTCCCCAGAGCTTCACCATTAGGAGCGAACCCCTTCCGAGGTTTTGCTGAAAACCCCCACACCAATTCCCTTGACAATCACGTATTAAACCGCCAGTTGAAGCCTTATTGGAACTGTGCTTAGCTACTCCATTCGAATTGACTTTAACCCAACCCTCTGGAGGTTTAGTCCAGCCCACCAGGGTGCCCATAGGAATGCCCTGGGCTAAGAACACACGGTTCTCCATCACATGGGCTCTCACGATCCAATCCACGTAGTCTAGAGTGATGCGTGGACCCTCTTCCGACCGAATAAAGTCTGGCTCAAATAGACTATTGTTACGCCACTGCCAAAGGAACTAGCAAGAGATGCCAAAGATAGTGGGCCACGCTGCTTGCTGCACCAGATCGAGCTTAGTGAGATTAGACTTCAGTCACGCCTCCTCAGCTTGATGGAAAAATCCCGGATCTATCACCTCGTAAGGAAATTGTCTCCAGAAAGCTATCGCCTTTGGACAGTCCCTCACCATATGGATAGTAGTCTCTGTATGGCCACAGGCATGGCACCTATTATCCAGGGCAATATGTCTAGCCACTCGCTGTTGATTTGTAAGGAGTTTACGGTCGGCCACTAGCTAGAGGAACGATCTAATATGCTGCAGGCCTACCTATTTCCAAATAATCTCCCACAGCTTGTTGCTGGGCACCATGGATTAGTCCTCAATTAAATCATATGCAGATGCCACTGTGAACCTCACATGGGTTGTTGGGCCCCACACCAAAGTGTCCTCCCCTACGTCCTCGGCGATAGGGCCCAAGTGTGCTAGATCCATTGTGGACGGGAGATACTGTTGAAAGTCATTCCAATGCCAATTTCCACTATCTTGCATGAGGGATGTGACCATAGCGAACCTAAGACTGTCGGAGACCGGCGAAATAGCTACATATAAAGAGGTCCCCAGCCTTCCAGCTAGTTATCCAGCCAAAAGAGAATGCTTCTCCCATTGCCCAGGGCCCATGAGAGACCCTGCTTAATAACTTGCCAAGAAGTCGAAATCCCCCGCCATATACTTGAAACCCCTGGCTTGGAGATCCTGAGGGGAATCGGAAGAGCTTCCAATCTATACTTAGCTCGGAGTATCTGAACCCACAGAGCGTCAAGTTTATTGAGTAGGTCCCAACCTAATTTATCCAAAAGTGCATCATTGGTAGACCGAATACGTTTAATATCTAGTCCTCCTTCGACTTTAGGCTTACACACTATTTCCCAATTAACAAGGTGCACCTTTTGGCAATCCGACGTGGATCCCCAAATAAAGTCCCTCATAATTTTTTTCAAGACATCGCATAACTAGCGTAGGAGTCGAACTGTTTGCATCGTGAAGATAGGTAGCGAAGAGATGACTGCTTGGGTTAAAGTAATCCTTCCTGTGAGGGACAACATTTTGGCTCTCCAGCTAGCCAATTTCTTCTGGGCATTATCAAGGATGTGTTGATACATATGCCAGTTCATCCTCTCATGAATCAATGGAACCCCAAGATACCTATGTAGATTATTCGTACTGGTAATCTGGAGCCTTTGGCTGAGCCACCTAGCGATGTCTCGGGGGATATTCCTAGAGAAAAAATCTGAGTTTTGTGATGGCTAACTTTCTGACCGGACGCTAGGCAAAAAGTCTCCAAAGTTCTTGCTATGACTCTCGTTTGCGAATCCGCTGCTTCTGCAAATAGCACAAGGTAATCTATAAAGAATAGGTGTGAGATTGGGGGTCCCATGCGACTCTATTTGATCGGTTTCCAAACCCCACAGCCTACCTATTGTGATATGAGGTGCCCGAGTCTCTCCATACAGAGAACAAACAGGTAGGGCGATAGAGGGTCGCCCTGTCTGATACCTCGTGAGGGCCGAAAAGGCTCAAAGACAGTCCCTTGCCAGGCAACTTGCAAAGAAGTAGTCGTAACATACTACATAATGACCTAGATTAAGTTCTCTAGAAGGCCAATCTCTATCAGGGTATCCTGGATAAACTGTAAGTGAAGCCGGCCATAGGCTTTCTCCAGGTCCACCTTCAAAGCCAGATATCCTTTTTCCCAGTCTTCTTCCGCATAGAATAGATAACCTCCTAGGTTATCATAGTATTATCAGTGATATGCCTGCCCAGGATGAAGCTACGTTGGTTCGTCACTGCTAGGTGGTCCATATGCGCTTTCAATCGATTCACCATCATTTTAGCGATAACCTTATAGAGGACGTTACATAGGCTAATCGGTCGAAACTGAGAAATCTGGAGAGGGGAAGGGGTTTTAGTGATAAGCACCAACATGGTGAGATTTAACTCATAGTCCCACCATTCCATCCTGAAAATTTACTGGATAAAAGACACCACAGATGACCCTACTTTCTCCCATTGGTTTTGGAAGAAAAGAGCATTATAGCCATCTATCCCCGGGGCTTTGTTTGGATTCATAGCAAACACCGCACTCTTGATTTCCTGCTTCTGGACTAGACGAGCAAGCTCCTGGGCTTGCTCCCCCGTAAGGGTCAGGAATGCGCCTGAATCTAGGAATTGCGAGGTAGGTATCTCATCAAGGCTATAAAGTTGGACAAAATATTGGATGACGAGTCTACGTAGTTGATCAGGATCAGAAACTATAGTCCTTGTAGAGTCTTGGAGCCTCTTAATGCATAATTTCTTTCGCTTGGCTAGGGTGATAGTATGGTAATACCTAGTACTTAGATCACTCTTTGAAAGCCAGTCGCATTTGGCTCTCTGGTGCCAAAATAGTTCCGCCTCACACAGGACTTGTAATAGCTCCCGACTCAAAGTGTCCTCTAGAGCCAACAATGAATCTCGAGGGTTGGTCGTCATGGTTTGTTGAATACCTTCTAGCCAGGTGACCAACCTCTGTTTCCGATAAAAGATGTTACCAAACACTTGCTTGGCTCACCGAGTAAGGTGTTGAGAGAATTGGGCTAGAGAACGACTCAGGGCCCTCTCCTCGGGGATCTAATTCTTATCAACCACCTCTAGAAACCCCGAATGAGTGATCCACACATTTTGGAACCGAAAGGGCAGAGCTCCAGGTAATCGTGACTAGGGATGGAGTATCTTAAAAAACATAGGCCTGTGGTTAGACCTGAGGAAGGGTAGCTGTTGGTTCACAGTGTGGGGGAATTGTTGCAGCCACACCAACGAGCCAAACACCCTATCTAGTCGAGCTTGGATCGTATCTCTACGCCACATAAATTTGGAGCCTATGAAGCCCAAATCATGGAGGCCATATCGATCCACCCAATCCTTAAATCGTTTACTCACAACTCGGGTCGAGGGGGCTCCTCCCTTTTTATTAGTAATTTCTAGTTTAGCATTGAAGTCGCCTCCCACGATCCAGGGCCTAATAGTATGGCAACTGATCCAGGTTAGAACAGGCCAGGGCAGGGCTTGCTAAGCCACTTGTAGACTGACATACACCACCATCAGGTCAAAAGAGTGTGTCCTATACTTGACTGTAGTGTGAAGGAATTGACAATGCACTATGAGTATCGAAATATCAAACTCCTCCTTCCAAAGGAGCTAGATACCACCAGAGAAACATTTTGCTTCAACTCTAAAGGAAAAGTCAAACCCTAAGGAAAGAATAATAGCGGTGGCCCGAGAGCTACTAATACGGGGTTCCATCAGGGCCAAAACGTCCAATTTGTAATTACGTATGTAATTACGTAGGAGGGTTTGAAAATCCGATCCTCCTGCCCCTTGGCAGTTCCATAATAATATCGACATAAAAATTAAAAGGAAGAAAGGGAACCTACCTCTGAGCCTCCACAATGCTCCCTACTCGATACTCCTGGCTCTCCACTTTGGGAGGCGCTAGTATCAATTCCACTACCGGGCTCAGGTCTGGAGAGTCCTCTGGCCCGATCACTGCCATCGGTACATCGGGAGGTTCTGAAGGTAGGATTTCAGGGAGGCCTTCCCCTATCTTCGGTTCCTCTACCCCCTCCATGCTTTGAGGCCTCACCTTAGTCCCCAGGATCGGGTCCTCGATGAGCTGGCTATCACAGACCATCTGGGAGTGTGATGGGATTTCAACTGCTATATTGCACTCTGTGACCATGGGTTGCATTTGGAACGGTGGGCCATATCGGAGTCTTATGCCGGGCTTCCGCTAGCCCAGCCCATTTCCTTCCGTATCAGTGGGCTAGAAATAATTGCTTTCCCCTTAGAGCGATGCGTGGGCTGTCTGGATTTGTCAACAGGCCTAGACAAGCCTACCTTGGGCTTCAATGCTCCTGGTCCATTTAAAGTGGATATCGTAACTCTTTGACCAAGCCCATCTGATTTCTCCTGGGAAGCAAGTACATTGGGGCCAAAGGACTCTGCTTCTCCCATACCAAAAGGGACCAGCGCAGCAAACCTCGAGCCGCCCTTCATCATCTCTGCACGCAAGCCATTCTCTTCAGTCTGGACCTGTCTTGTCACTCTGGAGCGTGGGCGATGCCTCTGCACGTTTATCCACGGCACATAGTCATTGCCATCACGTCTCCCTGTCCCGCCTCAGCTGCCGCCAACGTCTCGCCTGAAGCTGTCTCACCTGCATTAGTTGTGGCCAATGGTGGAGCGTCTGCGCTAGCCGCAGACGGCTTCCTGGAATAGGCAATAGGGGGTGACCCACGATGCCGCAGGTGTAACACACTTGGGGGAGACCCTCGTACATGATCAATAAGGTTTCCCCTTCGAGCTCCACACTAGATTTCAGCGGGGCATTCAGGTCTATATCTACTGCAAGTCTCACGTAGCATCCTCGCTGAGCAAGCATGGAAGCTTCATCAATCCTCACAGTCGCTCCAACAAGGTTTCCCAAGGCTGTCAATATCTTCGGATGGTATTGGGCGATTGGAAGGTTTGGAATCTTGATCCAAACCACAGCGTTCATGATCTGGGCGTGGGAAGGCCGGAATGACAGAACGCATCTCTAGACTATGACCATTTGACCAAAGACCGTCCATGGGCCGTTGGTTAGCACGTGTAAGTAATCCCCTTTCTCCTAGAATTTAACCAAGAAAAGTTCGTGGTCCATATCCATGATCTTCATGGGTCCTCGAAGTTTCCAGACGCTATGCATGCGGGAGGAGAACACGCTGTAGCCGACCCTCCTGCCGAGGATTGTGACCACCACCACAAGTTCCCACTACTAATAAAGCTTCGATCTCAGTTGCTGTGATAGCAAAATGCTGCCTTGTTGCTCCCCGTCAACTGGTGTTATGTCGCCTTCCTCAACTTCAACTGGATTGTCCTCCAGCCAGCCTGACGTCCCCGCTGCAACTTCAATCGCTGGACCTAAGACTGCCTGGCTATAGGACGATTTGGCTTGGGGAGGATCGTCATCTCGCTTGCGAGTCCTCCCCTTCTTGGCTAAATGACCCCCTGAGTAATGGGAAGCCATTAACAGAAGAAACGCTCAGCTGATAGTTCGAAAAAGTACCAAAATAGTGTAGATAAATAGAAGCTACCTGATACTTATGTTTAAGTATCATACGTTTCCATCCTGAAAGTTTCAAGAATTTTGTACAAAGGACCAATCTCATGCCAATAGTCTTAACAGAAATATGTATTCTCTCCCTTCCTAATTTTACATCCTTTCCATCATCTTCAAAAACTGTCACATTCTTCATGGATTATTGACTCTAAAATTGAATTTATAAGAAATTGCAATTAACTGCTATAGCCTTGCTTGATAAATAGCTTATTAATTATTTTTTAGGGCATTGAAAAGTTTTAGCAGTTTGACTATATCGAATTTTTGATAATTATGTTTGATAAGGTAATTGAATTTGTGAATTGAACGTAATAAGTTTTTTTTAAAAGCTAGTATATAGGAGCATTTAATGGATGAAAATTCAGTTAAGCCCATGCCCCCACACTCTGTTACTCTATTCCCTAAACCTATCTCCTTGTTCTCTAATTTTTTTATATAATGTTCAACATCATATAAACACCCTCCATAACAAGATACCCAAATCTCTGAAGTAAAAAAAGAGAATCTTTCTTTCGGCTATATATATATTAGAGTTATAAACTTAATTTTTAAAATTGTGTCCACATAAGTTATTATATATATAAACAACTAATTTCATCAAAAATTTTTAATAAATAACTGATATTATTTACTGATCAAATCAATTGATATAACATTCGTGTTAATTAGGGCTTGTAAGTAGCACAGCTCCTTTTCTTAATCAAGTATTTAAAGTCTGCCTCCTACTGTGAGGAAAAAAGAAAAGAAAATTTTATCAATTGCTTAATATGAGCTTAGTGGACCCAAAATATTGAAGCAATGACTCCCATAGATGATTATTTGGGATTTACATTACTATTTCCTTGAAATAATTAATGCCATTTTATATCTTGAAAGATACGCCAATTTATATCTTGAAAGATACGCCAATGACATTTCAACATCCCACAGCAACAAAAAGTTCAATAATAAAATTCTTATTTATTTATTAGGGTTAAAGGCTGAGCAGAAACTTTTTCACGTGCAATTTATTTAACAAAATAGGGTTATTTGTAGTTAGAAATCTACATCAGAGCACTCATCGACCGACATCAGTAAGTATTTGCAACTCTTCATATTAGATTTGGTTTAGACATTCGTATCCAAGCTTGTTGGAAGTAGGTAAACTGGCACAAAGAACCTACTTCATTACGATATGAAAGCTCAATCAGTGGTAAAAACTTCAACCTATTTTCAAACATTAAACTGTAGTTTTTACTATTTTCGAAAACATATTTAGTTATAAATGAACATAATACACTGAATTAGGAAGTCATAGACTTTGATAAGATTGCATTAACAAAAGTACCTTAACAATGTCACTTTGTTCAATAACAGACTACGTGCATCAAGTGACTTCCTTTTTCCCGTTTCATAGTACAGGGAGCTCTTTTTAAGTCGAGCACTGATTTCATCAAGCCAAAGGCTTGTTGCTCGTGTGGATTTGGATTCCTCCCAGCAAATAGAAATTCTTGGATTCCTCCCAGCAAACACGCTTCTATATATCACACAATAACAACCGTTAAAAGATGATGCATCAATTCATGTGTGCAAATTCACATTTGTTTATGCCCAACGTAACAGCGATCACCTAGCAAGCTTCGCAATAAAATATCACATTTAAAAGACAACTAAAAGAAAAGGGCATTCTCTCCCTGTGCCTTTAAACAAAGTTGCCAACCAAATCCCTACATTTGAATCCAGACAAACAAAATGTGATCTTTTATGACTATACCTTTTTTGCATTACTACAACAGCTTAAGCATTTTCAAGCGTTCTTCATTTTCTGGATCCAGTTTAGGTGGGGTGTAACAGCCATGCAGATCCTCAACTACGTACTCCTACAAAAGAAGCAATCAAGTATCATAAGAGCATTTTGAGGTTAAATCATACCAAAGTTTCAGAACACTGGCTTATACTGTCAATGTCAGCATGGTACAACAAGCAAAAGATACGGAGTCTCTACCTTAGTGAGCTCCCTCTTAGTAAGGATGTGGTAATGTTTCTGCCAAATCTTCTGAATGGCCATGGTGGCAGCAAGGAATCCATAAGCTATACCAAGAATGGCAAAGATAACAACAAAAACCACCACTAAGGCGAAGCAAGCTTCCATTGAAGCAGGAAAGCAGTCTAAAATTCCCCATCCATAGCAACAGTTCTGACAGCCAGCCATCCGAGGGTCGTTACTATTAAGGGATGAGCAGTGTAGGATGAGACCAAAAAATCCAAGAAGCACAAAGAAGGACAGCACTCCTGCCACCGTTACCGTTCATCAAAACCATATTTTAAAAAATAATGGTCTACAAAGCAAAACCCTTCCAATTAGAGATAAAGGAGGTATGTTTCTAGAAATTATTGCAATTCAAAACTTTATTGGAAGCAGCAAGAAAGTGATGCCCCCGACACAGAACCCAAAAACAAATGAGAGTCAATTGAATAACTTGAATGTTTCCAATAATCATGAAGCCAAAACTAAAATTGGTTATCAAAGCATGACCTAAGTTTGCAGGTAAATGAGTTAAAAATAAAAATGTTCCACCGTGATGGGAAATTTCACGTGGCTAATTGCACATGTTAAAGGATATAAGAAGAGCATTAAGAATGAGAAACCAAAGTGAATTGTACATTTGAAAAGTGAAATGTGTTGATCTACAAAGTCAAATATTGGCATCATAAAACAGCAAGACCCGTAAGAAACAAGTATTAACTAGTCAAGGACAAACTTAACAGGAAAAGATCTGACAGATCATTATTATACTTTTTGCAAACACATATATGGAAAGTGTAGGATTGCAAATGACCAAAGCTGAAAAAAAATGCTACTTTACAATTGTTCCTATCTGTTAGGATGATGAATCTGGCTTAAGCCCTTCTAAGCAAGACAGAAGGATATAAGAAAATAAATTGTTGGAAAAAGTTACCTATGCAATAGTAAAACGGTACAGGGTGTTTTGATAAAACACGATCCCAACCATCATTGAATGAATTTCTGAAAGCCCCATCTTTGTCCATAAGGTATGCGAAGCCACCCATTGCAGCAATTACCTGAGGAATACAATTTTTTCTTATATTAAGGAAACAGTATGATATTTTACTTTTTTCTACACTCTCATAGTTAGGGGTATTAAAATATAGAGCTTATTTTGATGATCCATTCCTTTTCCTATCATGAAGCTGATGGAATGATCAAGCAATTCTAATATTTGGAATTGTTGAAATGGTTATATATAACCCTACAATAGCAATACATATCGAGCATCCTTCACCGGAATTAAAATTTTCACTTTCACCCTGCTGATTACAAGAATAGGAAAGGGAGAACTATTGATTGTAATCGTTTATTGGACAACATACATCGTAAAAGTAGTTCTGACAAAGAGAACATGCAGAAAGCCATGCAAGTGAAACATAAGGCTGCATACTTAGCATAAGCTTCATTTAACCATAAACGCTATCACCAACAAATTATCCGTGCAATGAATAGAACTCAAATAACTCACAGTTTGTACAGCCAGAAATAATACAACAACATCTCTGGTTACAAAAAGTCTGAATTTGAATTTCCGCCAAGAGTTGTCTTCAAACAATGAAACTTGAAAATGAAATTGGGCTTTGCAAGTTGTGCAATGAGAGAAAGCAAATCCCTCCTGCAAAAGAGAGAGAGAATACAGAACAGTCAAAAATTCAACATCTTGGTACTATTACCGACACGCATAAACTGCAAGGAATACCACTTACCTTAACCGAGCGCCAATGATCAAGGCAAGATCGATGTACAAACTGTTGAGTGCCTTTGCACATGCATGGAGATATCAGCTCATCCTCTACAACATTAAACAAATACCATAAGGCCAAGGAAAAAAAAGAATGATTTTGAGCAAAACCATGTATCATTATAAAAGAAGTGTCAAGAATGTGAATGATTACATTCAAATCATCATTAGCATATACTAGATAAAAGAGCTTGAACAAGCAGAAACCAGAACGCAGCCAGACTCCTTAAACAAAAAGCATCGTTTAAAAGCAGAGTTGAACTTATGTAGTCTGTACTAGCCTGAAGTTAGGGAAACAGAAGCAATAGTTTGAACAGATGTCCACAAAGTAAAAGTGAAAAACAACTCGATGCCACTAAGAATTTTGAAGATACGAGGTATTTGGACAACGCACCAATTGAAAAAGAAAAATCTGTGATTGTTGCTCCAAAATCAGAGAAGAAAAAAGACGCATGGGAGATCAATTTGTGAAAGATTATAGACAAGTGTTATCTCTGAACAACCCGCCGGGCCTAACAAGTATAATTAGTCGTGCATTAATTTAGTAAAGTGCAAGAAATAAGAGCCACTTGCTATCGAAAAGATCACCTTCTTCACAATCGGACTCCAGACAAATGCGGCAAGTAGGAACAGAACCGCTCTCCACATCTTCTACGACCTTAATCTCCGGAGACGACGAGGACGAGGACGACGACGACGAAGGTGGTGATTCAAGATGAGGCTGGTTCGGTAGCAGAGGATCAGAGTCGCTGGGAGCCACCGCACTGACCGTCTCTAGCTCCACTTCTCCTTTCATCAATAACGCTCCCTTTGGTGATCACACAAATTTTAATCTACAAATAAAGGAAAAAGAAAATAAATAAACGAAAAGGACGTATCAGCCAATCGGGTGAACGGGAATAGTCGGGCACAAATGCTCGAAGCAAGTAATTGTGATATGGTTTGATTAGTAACAACCTGACCTGAGAAACGACTTTTGCAGAGGACAGAGTCAGACACAAAGCAGGGGAGGCGGTGTCAGAGCCTTTTCCATTGCTTTTTTCTTCAAGACCGGCTTAGCCTAAAACCAGATAAGGGGAAAAAAAACGAAAAACCAAGAACGTATGGGCCTGTATTTTGCCAAGCCCACCTCTAAGCCACATTCCAACGTCGATTTGCCTCTTCTTCTCTATTTAAGCAATTCACTTCCCTGCTCTAGATTGACGCCTACCTTAAACAAACTTGTCACTTTTTTTTTTTAAATCTTTATCTCATTTTATAGTTAATTATTATTCTTTATATTTTTAAATAAATATAAATTGGTATGTTTGATTTTAAATAGGTCATAGGGTTGCATCCGATATGAAAATCAAGATTAGAACATAAGTTATATCATAAAAAAATTGTTTTAAGCATCTTGGATCCATTATGGCGAGATAGAGGATGACATATTACACTGTATTAAATTAAAGTGACTTAAATGGAGGGACACCTTAGGAATTTTATGTGATAAGAAAATATCAATCAAGTTAAACAGTAAATTCTACTGTTTGGCAATTAGGTTTTATGGGACAGATTGTTATCCTATCAAACAAGTGCATAATCATAAGTTGATGGTAGCAAAGAAGAGGATGCTTCATTGGATGCGTAATCTTACAAAAAGAGATAAGGTCAATAATGTAGTGGTAAGAGAAAAGTTGGGGTGGCTAACATTGATAGTAAATTAAGAGAGACATGACTTAAGTGATTCAAATAAATTAAGAGGAGACATCCTTGATGCCTTATCATAAATGATTAATTGAATATATTTTTATACCCATCTTTAATGTGTTTTGCTTATTATTTGTGAGTTTTATGGTATCTTTGGTACTTATTTTGTTTCATGTGTGTTTTTAGGTAATAATTTCCTACATAAACTAAAAGGAGAAGAATTATGGTAAAATCGAAGCATAAAATGGAAGAATTAAAGCAACTTTGGAGATACATAACTGTGTATAGAGACTGTGTAAGCTATTGTAAATTTGTAAAGCTTCGAAGATGCTATTTATACCCATATGAAGATAAAAGCCCATGTATGTAGCCCGTGTAAGCTTCTGAAACCACATAAATCATAATTTAGAGGGGATTTTAAGATATACAATCACTTACACATCTATATAAGTGATCGTGTATGTTTCAAAAATAGTAGTTTGTTACTTTAAAAAGAAATTATGAAGTCTAAACAAAAGGGAGGAAGTAGATGACATTAGACTAGACATCAGATAGAGTGTAGAAGTAGCAGTTTTGAACCTAAGACAAGAAAAACACGAAGAATACTTCAAGATATCGAATAGAGAGCAACCTTTTATCCAAGTTTCAAGGAGATTTCATTAGAGATAAAAGGGAAAATATAGATTATGGATTCTTTTATTCATTAGAGATAAAAGGGAATATATAGATTATGGATTCTTTTATTTCTATTTACATTCTAAATACCTAATGTTTGATTTGTTTTCTATGTTTAAGAACTAATTTGTTTAGTGCCTAGGTGTGATGAATCCTAAGTTGAGATATAGTCTTTTATTTAATACAATTTAACTGATTGATTTATTATGATTCAATTATGCATTTATATTCTTAAACTAATATATCTAGGATATTAGGTCAATGTTTGATTTCATATGAATGATAATGAGAAATCCTTTCATTTGAATAGGTCTACCATTGTTAGATGGAGTTGCATGCAAACCCAGAGATAGGTCGACATAAATCCTCTAAATTAAGGTCAAACCTAATAGTGAAATTTATGAATCGAGTAATGCAATCTTATAAGTTTTACCTGGAAAGAGGTTTTAGTTAATCAATTCAAGGTTAGTTGTTAATAGTTTTGACAAAATTACTATCATAAGATATGAATTTTCACAATCCAATAATCAATAATTTAACTACATGATAAAGGGTTAATAACACTTTTGAGCTAAAGTCAGGACTGATTCACTTGTTACCCACTTTCCGAGGCACATTGAGAGAAGATCCTTATAAGCACTTGAAGGAGTTTGATGTTGTCTGTATAGGGATGAAACCTACTAATGTCACTGAAGAGCAGATAAGCTAAGGGCTTTTCCCTTTTCTCTGAAGGATGATGCCCAAGATTAGTTATATTATTTATGTGTTGGAAGTATTAAAACTTGGGAAGAGATGAAGAAGTTATTTCTTGAGAAGTTTTTCCCAGTTACCAAGGCCGCCAATATCAGAAAAGAAATCTGTGACATTCGATAAAACACCAGGGAGTCATTATATGAATATTGGGAGTGATTTAAGAAGCTGTGTGCAAGCTTGCTGCCAATATCAGAAAAGAAATCTGTGGCATTTGACAAAACACCAGGGAGTCATTATATGAATATTGGGAGAGATTTAAGAAGTTGTATGCAAGCTGGCCCCATCATCAAATCAGCGAGCAACTGTTGATTCAATACTTTTATGAAGGTCTTTTACCTATTGAGAGGAGTATGGTAGATGCAGCAAGTAGAGGAGTGTTAGTTGATAAAACACCATCAACTGCATGGGATTTGATCTCAACCATGGCTTCTAACTCTCAATAATTTGGAGCTCAGAATGATTATGG
>JAJMLV010000008.1:55225475-55241176 GCA_027123465.1 Erythroxylum coca
GATATTTTTCGATATCGGGAGTGAAAGTTATGATCAGTCAAAGTTAAGTATTATTTTGCTTTGTTTTGTGAAAATGTTCATAAGTGTACATTTAGGTGTATTGTGCTTTGAGACAAATTATGTATTGATGTGGTCTGAATTGAGTTAAGTGGTCTACATAAAAGTCGTACAAGATTTTGCTAGCTTTTCAATGATGTATATGTTATTTGGGGATGTGAGAATTGAAAGATATGAAACCGACACCTATTCAATGACCGATACAGGTCAGTTTACCGTAGCTTCCACCTATTCAATGATCATGGACGAAAACGAAACCTGACCTCATGGGGTATGGATAGTGATCTGGAAATGGCAGGGTCCACCTCGAATTCACACTTTTCTTTGGCTCCTCACTTACGACCGGTTACTCACAAACCAACTGCGAGTCCATAAATAACTCACCACGGACAGAGAGTGTATCCATTGTCGCCTTGAGGAATCCTCACTCCACGCAATGCGCGACTGCTTCAGAGCTCGCCAAGTATGGAGCAATTTCCCTCCCCATCTTGTTTCTTATGATTTTTTCAGTATGCCGACCCGGGAGTGGATCAATTGCAATCTCCTTTAGCACGACAGAGTGTTTGGCCAGGAATGGCCGTGTGTTTTTGGCCTCACTTGCTGATTCCTTTGGCAATGGAAAAATATGAGCCTTTTTTATGATCAGTTTTATTGGTCTTCCTCACCTATTTTTTTTAATTGTTCGTATGCAGGTCTCCTTCACCAGTCAGCCATGGGACAAAATCGGGTTCTTTCTAGACATCGCCCCCGACAAGCTCAGAGAACCAGATGGAGCAAACCCCTTACCGGATGGATTAAGTTAAACATGGATGGAGCTTGAAATCGGGCCTCGTCCTCAGCGTCAACAGGAGGTCTCCTCCGGGACAGTGCAAGCACCTGGATTGGAGGGTTAACACAGAATCTAGGCTGGTGCAATCCGATGTCAGCCAAATTCTGGGGTGTTTACACAGGTCTCACGTATGCATGGAACCTGGGATTTCGCAGAATCGTATTAGAGTTTGACTCTACTATAGTGATTGCTATTCTCTCTTTGGCAACCCACCGCTCTTAGGAACTCAACCCCATCGTCCAGGATATTAACGAACTTTCCGCCCGTAATTGGACTGTTACTCATTGCCATATCTACCAAGAGAGTAACAGATGTGTCGACCGACTTGCCAAATATGCTGGTCACTTTGATTTAGGCGTTATTTATTTTGAGACTACACCCATTGGGTACCATCTCCTCCTGTTAGAGGATCTATCGGGGGACAAGTCTCCTAGAATTAATATGTACTTTGTGGCGTTTTCCATTTATGACAAAAAAAGGTCTCTTGCATTGGTCTTATATCGATTCCACTGGGTTCAGTGAACCTAAAAGGACTCAAATGGCTAAACTAGGTCACCAAGAATATAACTCAAGAAGGGATAGCCCAACACAAAAATCTTTGTTAAGGTAAGGGCAGATGCCGCTTATCTAAATGATAGATAACTCTTTTGCATTCCTTCAAAATACTAATCCACTTTCAACCTAGTGCTCTAAAGCTTAACTTCAGTGTTGATGCATTTCCTTTCATACACAACTTATTTCCAAATGGAATTTGAAAACTGTTACAAATCTCCCTAGTAAAGACTCAGAAACCGCTCCTGCAAAGCATTCAAACGGTCCCAAGATGATGTTTCGATCAATCACAAACGTTTTCTTAAACATACATCGATTGATCATGGCTCGGAGGGTTCACACAAAATCTCGGTTGGTGTACCCCGATGTCTGCAGAACTTTGGAGAATTTTTACTGGACTCACAATCCGCTTGATATCTGGGCTATCGCTGGCTCGAGTTAGAAGTGAATTCCACGACACTATAATTAATTTCCTCCGCAGCTAACACAGCCACGACCCTCCATCCCATCGTTCAAGGTATACATGAACTGCTCATCCGGAACTGGACTATTGCACATCGCCACATATATCGAGAGAGTAATAGATGCACAGATTGACTCGCAAATCATGCCATTCATTTCAATATCGGGGTTACCTATCTAGAAGCCCCACCCATTGGGTGCCATTTTCTCCTTTGTAAAAGATATCTTGGAGACCCGCTCCCCTAGACCCATGTTGTAACCTGTTTCGACTTTTCCTTTTTATTAAAAAAAAATCGTTTATATCTGTGGTAATTCATGGTAAAAGCACGTTATTAATTTCAGCTGAGTCGAAACTATCGTCAGCGAGTGGTCATATCTTTCCAAAATTCAGCCACTATGTTACTTGTACTCAACAGAAAACACAAATGGATGGCACAAACTGTCATGAAGGTTAAGGCATTAGAAGCAACAAGAGACAAATATGAAGCAAAGAACCAACATATCTGCACTCAAATACACCACCATTCTGAGTACTGAGCCTTGCATAAATAGCGCATTACAACTAAAGACCTGGACTAGTAACCGAGCTTTCCAAATACGAAAGAAAGAAGAGATTCCCACGCTTAAGGCCAACTTAAAAAGGTTATCATGTTAATCCCAGGTAATAGAAAAATAGATTTGTGCTTGAGGAACTGTGGTGCAGTACAAGAACAAGCAAAGTTTGATACTATTTGTTTCTTGTCCTTCGCGTTCCCAATTGTCCCAAAAACATAGAAAATACAATTTAGTTTACTTCCAGAGCTTCCGCAATGACATGTTCTTCTCAGTCTCCTTCTTCATGACCTTGGCCACTGCCATCTCAAAATCTTCCTGTGTTACATGGACCCTCCTCTCTCTTAAAGCAAACATACCTGCCTCAGTGCACACAGCCTGCAAAAGCAAAACAAGTGAAACAGGCATGATACAGCGCCAATATAATGCTAAAACCACCACCGCACCAAAAAGCTCACTTCATAACTACATATACAACAAAATGCCTGCACTGTCTCATCTCAGAGGTGGTGATTGATAGGATTTTATGCCACTGATTAAAATGACTGATGTACTCTGATTGGAATGATTATGGTAACATGGCTAAAAGGTGTTACCATAAGACATGACAATGCAAATCACTGTTACAATTTTTACATGCAACTCATTGTTAAAATTTTTACGAAATAAATAAGTTAAGAGTGTAAAGCAAGCCTCCCATTATATTGTACTAAATATTGAAGGGCGTGCTACAGAAAAGTTCTGAACCAATAATTTCATTAGCATAAAGAATTTGCTAGGAAACATCCGAACTACATTATACTTGAAACACATATTTGAATAACAACAAAAACGAAATGAATCAATCCATAAATCCTTTTCAATTCATTAATCATTTTAATGCATTTTTCCACTGAGATGGAAATCTGTCTTTAGGTACAATATCTCATTTCAATTTTAAAATAAGAATTTCTTCTATGTTTTTTTTTTGCCCAATATGAGAGCTAGGAGAGAGATCATTTCCACACAAAAATCAACATTTGGCACACTTGGTGTGTAATTACAGGACATGAACCGATGTGATATCCAGTAAAATAGTATTAACCAGCAAAAAGTTATATGTTGATGGTAGAGTATTGATACTGGAAGAGAAGTACCTTGAGCTCAGCACCAGATGCGCCATTCATCTTCTCTGCAATTTTCTTCAAATCAATGCCTCGCATTAAGTTCATTTTTCTTGAATGGATTTTCAAGATATCCAGGCGTGACTGCATTACATTAAATATGTCAGTCAATCTTTAAGTACTGAAGAGAAAAGAAACAAATTATAGATAAGGGTACACACCTCTTCATTAGGATTTGGGAATTCAATCTTCCTGTCAATTCTTCCAGGCCTCAGAAGAGCTTGATCAAGGATATCAATACGGTTTGTTGCCATCAAGACCTGTTCGACAAAAGGAAAAGGTAAAAGACAAGAGAAGTAAAAAGGGAGATACAAAGTGCTGAATGGTGGCACTTAGTTTTCACATCTCTAGTGTCTTGTGAAGGTCACACAGTACCTTGATCTTGTTTGATGCTTCAAACCCATCCAACTGATTGAGAAGCTCCAGCATAGTCCGCTGCACCTCACTATCACCATTGCCACTCCCAGACTCCATTCGAGAAGATCCAATACTATCAATTTCGTCCATGAAAATGATTGATGGAGCATGCTCCCTAAAATAAAGCCAATGGCATTGACAAAATAAATATTTGGACATGCAAACAAAAAGAAAGTATCTAAGCAAGAAAATTCTAAATTTTAACTTGAGGGAACAGAGTATCACAATGATCTTAAATGCCAACAAAACCAGAACTAGTGTTATGTAGAACAGAAAGAAGAATGCTATAAAATGAAATGGGGGCCGCTCGAATTTGAATTTAAGGCTGGAAATTAAAAAAATATCAGAAATTGAAATAAAGGATAGGTCTAGGAATCACACCTAGAGTTTGTATAAAGCACTAGGAACCACACTTAATATTTGAAACAAAAATATATATATATATATTTGAATCAAACCAATAGGTTATTCTAGAGATTACTTCTAGAGGTTAGAAATCACTCCTAAATATCTAAGAATCACATTACGAAAAGGTGTTTCACACTTAATAAATTGTCTGTTCTTCTCATTCCTTAAATGTTGAAAACATAACATATCGAGAAAACATGTTGAAACCTAATCCCAATGGAATAGGAAACCCACTAAACTTACGAAACAAGAATAGAATCCTATTAATAAGGATTCTTATGATTCCTTAACAACTTGAAGCTTAAACTACTGGGACAACTAAAATAATTTCCTTTTCTAATAAAGAAATGTAAACTAATAACTTGTTTTTCTGTATCACAGAGCATTTTTCAGCACCATGTTCAACAATTAATTCATTGTAATTTTAAGATGTTCTTATCATAAACCAATAACAAGACGGAAAATGCTCCCTTTGGTTGTACCAACTGGCACTAGTTAGAATGGAGTCCTAATATCCTCTACAGCACCAAATGAGTGACAACATAATAAACATAATAGTGCCTTAAAATCCCTTTCATGATTTATCCTTCATACCGAAAAGAAGAAGAAGAAAAACACGATAACTACATAGTCTAATAAAGCAGAAGCCGAGAACAAAGTTATATTACAAAAGAGAGGGGAAGACAGAATGACACCGAAGAAAAGAAACTGATTCTCCCACAAAGAACACAAACCTCGCCATAACAAAAAGCTCTCTGACCATCCTGGAGCCTTCTCCAATGTATTTCTGGACCAATTCAGAACCCGAAACCCTAATGAAAGTGCAGTCAGTATGATGCGCAACAGCCCTAGCCAACAGAGTTTTCCCTGTGCCAGGTGGCCCATAAAGTAGAACCCCCTATAATGACAGAGTTAGAATCAGTAGGCAAACCAACCATGAAACATGAATAAATGAGCTACAAGAGCAAATGACATCTTGGATACCTTTGGTTGAGCAATACCAAGACTTTCAAACAACTCAGGATGTTTAATTGGAAGTTCAATGACCTGAAATTAATCAAAAGAAGAAATAAAATTGGAATTATAACCAAAAACATAAATCAGATCAAGAATCAAGATCATCTCACAATTACTAGAATAAGCAAACCTCCTTTATCTCTTTAATTTGCTGGTCAAGACCACCGATCATGTCATATGTAGAGTCTGGAACCTTCTCAACTTTCATAAGGTTGACCAAGGGATCCACTTTGCTGGGCAAGATTAAGTGAAGAACATAGCTGTCATTACGAAGGGCAACCCTTGTTGATGGTGTAATCTTCGTGATATCGATGTTCTTATCAATATCAACAACGTATTTTCCTTCTGGATGAACCTGCAAGTAACAAAACATTGCACTTGATAAATAGAGGTGTGGCTTGGAATCTTGCAGTCTGGTACTATATAATGGATATGGAGCTCACCACAATATCATATAAGCCTGAACTTTGAACTCTAAAGACTAAAATGAAAAGCGCATTATGTCTCACTTAAACAGTATGCATGGATGGATTAAAACTGATGTGCCAAGAATATGAGTTTAGGCTCCACTATTTTTGTGTTAGGGAATGAATGAAGTTAAGAGTGCAAAGAAAATTCCAAGATCATTTTCTTCAGGACCCACCGGAAATCAATCCAAGAAGGTAGGAGAAAATTGGTAACCTGATTACTTATTACGCAAATAACCTTATTATCACCAGGTTATGTGATCAAATGAAGCTATAACTAAACTATAAATTATAATGATGACTCGATGAATTTTTTGGGGTTAAATATCAATAATATTGTCAAGGAATATCAACTTCCCTTAATCAATTTACATCAATTCAAACAAATTAGGAGAAAAAAGTTATCTTCTCAACAACGCCTCTCTCTCTCTCTCAGTTTCCTTTCCTTCACTTTCTTTATTCCCATAGTTTCTTAATGATGGATTGAAATTCACCCAGTTGATAAAGATAGCATGGAAGAGGAGAATTGGGGCTAGAAATATGAGAGACACGCACACCCATGGAACAACAGAAAAATTGAAATCTTTAACATCTGGATGTCAGGAAGAAGCACTGGTGTACAGTGAACATTACCTTAACTAAGACTTTATTTTTTCCCATAACTTTGACAACTTCACCAACATAAGACCCAGGCTCTTGAAGCAGCTGAAGTTCTTCCCTGAGCATTCTTACTGTCCCAGATCAAAATTAAAAATCCAATCAACTAATTGGTTATATACATGATGAGTAGTAAGGTAACTAAACCATAAAGGTAACTGGAAAAGAAATTAGGGTTAGGCGGAAAAAGACCTCTGGAATTGAGGTCATTACGCTGGGCTTCGAGGCGATTGAGATTGTGGGTCTTTTGGCGGACAAGGAGTTGGTGCTCGTGAATGTGTTGGAGATAGTACTGTCTAAGACCTTCACCTTGCTTGGCTGCCGTTTTCGCTGAACACGACTCACCCCTCAAACCAACTACGCTGCTATCCGCCTGCTTCGATTCCACTCCTACCATCGCCATCTAGTCTCTCGTTCACCTCTCTTTCTATCTTACTCTAGATCCAAATAGGCTTAGCTCAAGAATGAATCACTTTGTTTGTTCCTTGGAATGTTTGATCTGATTCGGCAGATTCTACTTATATTTATTGGTTTGTTTACAGGACTGGTAAACTAAAAGGAGAGGGATGGTATTTCTTTGCAAACACGTCAAATTGCTGTTGGGTTTCTTGGGCCTGAAGACTGAAGTTATTCTGGTTGTTGTTGGATTTGAACTTAGAGCCCGAACACGCCCTTCAAATTCCTAGTTGAGAAGGGGAAAAACCATGGAACCAATCCACTTTACCTTAAGTCGTCTTATTTTATTACGATGATACGATATTATAAGTAGCATTAGATTAGGGTACTTCCAAGTTGATAAGTCAATCTTCATTATTATTAAATCCTTGTCTCTTTTACAATTGAATTAGACATGAGGCAGCATACCTAATAAAAATCGTTGATTGAAGAAATTAGATGTTTTTTTTTATAGAGAATTCGAAATACCTTGACTACTAGCTATAGCTTTTACTTCAAGTGGTATTAGAGCTCCAGATATAAGCCTAGTGTAACCATAGTGGGTTATAGAAGATTTGAAGTACCTGACTATAAGCTATGGCTTTTACTTCGAGTGATATTTTTTGAAGAAAATATGAGTGGCTTGTTGGGTGAGTGTAGCTTGCTTCCAAGGAAATTGTTTGGATTTGTAAGCATAATAATTTGGCTAAGTGTTGGAAGGATTAAACTACTTCAATTAGTGCTAGTCAAAGCCTTGGTAAGTGGAGAATTTGAGTTCCTCAAGTACTTTGACAAAATTCCTAGTCGAATTAGTGAGTAGATTAGGTTGGTAGGCACGTTAGTCTTTAGAGTTATTGACTTATTGTGCCTGGGAACCTCTATCTAGCAGAATCGGTATCAAAGACCACTTGTTCTATTTATCCCTTTTTTATGGCTCGTGGAAACCTTTATATAGCGTAGGAAAAAAAGCAAGCAACTTTTTTATGCCAATATAGGCGAGGAAGGATTTTTAATTACTTCTTTGCATGTATTGACGAAAGGGACACCCAAAAGCGAGGTGTGCTTGGTCATTCTAACTTTAAAGGTTTTTATACATAATATATGTTTAATAGTCCATATTTTTAATATAATCTTTGAGCTATAATTATTTTAAATTATTTATAGAATTTGATAGTTAAAATTATTTATAGAATTTGATAGTTAAAATTATTTACATAATTCTATTATTTATATAATAGCTTTTACATATTTATAGAATTTGATAGTTAAAATTATTTACATTCAAATTTTAATTAGAAAGAACCTTTAGCTTCAGTTTCTATAAATAAGAAAAAGACATTAAAGAGTTAGCACTTCTGTCTTTTTCTCTGAAAATTATTTTGAGTTATTTTTCTCTACTTTATAGATATTACTATAAGTTGAACACGTAAAAAGAATTATGGCTAATAGTTCGAGAAGGAAATTTTTAGCAAGAATTCTAATCGAATACATTTCAAATTTTATTTATGTTTGTATTTTTTCAAAATCTTTAGTTAAATAGATCTTGTCAGGAAATTGTGAAATTATTTTCTCTTTACACTTGTCTTTCAATCATAATTGATTTTCTAATACCAAAATCTACTTACATCACTAGTATGGTGTATGTGAGTTCATTGTAATATTCTTTAGCTTGAAGGATGCTCCTACCACATTTTATAATGTCATAATGTGATCTATGAATTTCTTTATGATTTTATCTTAGTGTACCTTAATGACTTTGTTATCTACTTCACCTATGTGGAGGAACACTTAATCCACTCTCTATATATACTAATCAAGATACCAAAGCAATAGTTGAATGCTAAAATAGAAATTTGTGAATATGCTTTCATATAATTCAAGTTCCTTAGTGAGTCGGAGCTTTCAAATTGTGTAGTATTCATTAAATGATATATTTTCGATTGTTCTTCTTTTGAGTAATTGTTTTTATCCCTGTTATTAGACAACTACTTTTTGCAACAAGTTGTCATTATGCATTATACATTTATGGCTCCATATTATTTAGCCAACTTGATTCGTTGTCAAGAATAAGACTTATAGATGCAAAAGCAGAAGGAGGTAAATTGAAATAATCCTTATGTTTACAGTTTCTCTACTCATTCTTTTATCATCTTCATATAGAGGTAGAGCTTCTAATCTAATTCATGGAAAGTCTATTCAATGTATTTCAACCTAATTCAATAATGCGACTACCAAATCTTACAAAAACATATTAACATTTGACTCTCTACTATATTCAATTCTAGGAAGCTTCAAATATCCGACCAATCCTAGGAAGCTTCAGATTTTAGACACATTTATCAGAGCTTCCCAATTGATGACTACCTTTACCTTCTTTGGATCTACCTGTATGCCTTGTCCAGTCACTATATGCCTAAAAAACACTACTTGATCCAACCAAAATTTACACTTATTGAATTTGGCATACAGTTGTTTCTCTCTTATGATCTTTAGTATTACCCTCAAATGTCTGGCATGCTCTCTCTATTCTTTGAATATACTAAAATATCATCGATAAATACTATCACAAAGTGGTCTAAGTAGGGTTGAAATACCTTATTTATCAAGGTCATAAATGTTGTCAGGGCATTAGTTAACCCAAACGACATTACTAAAACTCAAAATGCCTATACCTACTCCTAAATGCACTTTTAGGTACATCAACCTCTGCTATCTTCAATTGATAGTACCCCGATCTCAAATCCAACTTAATGGATACCTGAACTCCCTATAACTGATCAAGCAAATTATTAATTCTAGGCAATGGGTACTTGTTCTTTACTGTCACTTGACTCAGTTGCCTATAATTGATGCATGACCTTAAAGTCTCATCTTTTTTCTTTACAAACAAAACTAGAGCTCCCAAAGGTGAAACACTAGGTCTAATAAAACTCTTTTCCAACAACTCCTATAGTTAAGCCTTCAACTCCTTTAGCTCTACAGGTGTCATCCTATATGAAGGAATAGATATAAGAGTAGCTCCTAGAACTAGATCAATTGTGAACTATGTTTCCAATTTGGAGGTAAGCCAGGTAACTCGGCAGGAAACATATTCAGGAATTCCTTAACTACGGGAATGTCCTGCACATTCTGCTCAGCTCTAGTATCAATGACATGAGCTAGATAAGCCTCACATCCTCCTTGCATCAACCTCAATGCACTAACAAATAATATCAACCTGACTAGCACTACTTAACTAATTCATTTGAAAACTGTTCTCAGTTGACTAAAAGATTCTAGTACTATCTCCTTGGTATAATAGTTCATGATGGCCCTATGAGTAATGAGTCAATCCATGCCTAGTATAATATCTATCTCTCTCAGATGTGGTATAATCAAGTTTGCCTTCAATTCTGCTTGATCAATTCGAATCAAGAATCTTTTGTAGACCTCTCCTATAACTGATGTACTACTATTGGTGTACTCACCTCTAATCCATACTATAATAACTCTCTGTCACAATGAAGCCTAGATGCCAAATGCGGTGCGATAAATGAATACGTAGATCCTAGATCTAGCAAAGTTAATGCTTAATAATCATAGATAAGTAGCACACCTGCAACGACATACGAAGAGTCATGAGCCTCCTACCTGGTCATAAACCATGGCTTGAGGCTATGGTCGGCTGTTTTACACCTCGATCCTGACAAAAGGACTCCCAAAGCTCTCTCTACCTCTCCCACGACTTCTTTGTCTGGTCCCACCACTTCGACTTTGCTGGATTGTAGCTTCACTCTTAGATTTCCCACTCATACTAGACTGAGTTCCCATAGCAACAACAGGACAATCTCTGATTCTGTGCTTTAAGGAGACAAGTCTAAAACATGCTCTTGATAAGGTCCAACACTCATGACCGTGCTTCTTCCCACAATGTTCACATGGGGATAATTGACTCTACACTATACCTCTTCCACTACCAGACTGTACCGAGCCACTCCTCTGTCTGAATCCTGTCTGTCTTGATCCAAGTAGTGGTTTGAAAGCTCGATTCTAGTGCTTACTGAATCTTCTGCAAGAGCCACTCTGAATCTAACTAGACATCTCTAATCTGGACCCTTTCCCAAACTCTGCTTGTCCCTCTCTCAATAGCTGCTCAATTCTGATCAAAGCATCTCTCAACTCAGTGAAACTACTCAGGTTTGAAATTGCTAACCTTGTTCTAATTTTCATATTCAACCCATCCTCAAATCTCCTACACTTGTCTTTTTCAGTAGGAATCAAAGCAATGGTATACCCCGTCAACTCATTAAATCAGATCTCATACTCTATCATTGACATCCTGCCCTACTTCAAATCTAGGAATTCTTTCATCTTCCTGTCCAAGTAGATCTTGGGCAAGTAATTCTCCTTGAAGACCCTCAGAAAGTCTTCTCAATTCAGGTGGCAAGGCTTGGTGGTACTGCCTGGGATAATCTTCCACCACTGATAAGCTGGGCCCTATAGTAAGGACATTGCATAGTCAAGCCTCTCGTTCGGCTTGCTGTTCATCTGATCAAAAACTCTTTTCGTCCTTTTCAACCATCCTTTGGCCTCAGCAGGGTCTGTGCTTCTATAGAAATCCACGACCCCCTACTTTTGCAGCCTATAATAGATGCTCTCCTTTCTCTCGAGAAATCTAAGAGGCATGTTCTTTGGTTGAGGTACTGAAGACTCCCTACTGGCTCCTATAGATCCTAGGCCAGTTGATTGCCCCACTTGATCACCTGTTACGAATGACCTATAATAAATAATAACTTCAATCATTATGATACCACGTATGGATGCCAAACCATTCTCTGATACCACCCAATGTAGCTCCCCGTTACCGTTAGGTACATATTGGGATGCCCCGTAGACATACCAGTACATAACCTATGATAATGATGCATTACGTTCAATCACAACATTCACTTAAACATGGCATCATCATTCTTTATTCTCTTATATGGCATCATCAAGAAAATCACAATATTTTAAAACAAAGAATTTTTTCCCTCATTTCATTTCATAAAATCGAACGCTTATACAATGTATCTTTCAATCATCCATACATGTACATCATCATATCCTAATACAAAATATGCTACATGAAAGAGGAAATAAAAAAAATCTATCTAACCTGTCCAATCACAACTGGCCGACCTTTGAGTCATTTCTTCTTTTTCCCAAAAGTACAAGTCTACTTTGCTTATAGTGTCTCACAGTAGCTAAAGTCGTCTCTCGGTCTTAAAAAATCAACGTTGCAATTTTGGTGAATTTTGTGAATGCAATGAGGTAACAATCATCGATGGTTCACTCAATTCATGCATCACATCAATACACGTAACATATTATTCACATATTTGCATCCTCATAAATATCACCTTTCACTTTCAGAACAATCATAATGGTCATTTCATTCATGTAAAAATACAAATATCAAGGATAAATGCAATGCATGTGAAACTCACTTTCATTTATTATTGTTGTTTTGACCGAAAGCCTTTTTACTAGCTCATATCTGTTGGTGGATACCGAGCTGCATCAAATTATGTCCCATATCCCTTAGGGGATACTAGGAACATTCTCAACCGAGCCTAAGGCACTAATCACACTCTGATCTTTAAGCTCTTTATCCTGGCGACTCCGGTCTCAACTTCCTTTATCTTACATGCATTCATGTATCGGAATGTTTCACATGTCATATGCTCAATCAGTCACATGCTTGCACATTCACAGTCAAATCACATTTTCTATCAGACCCAAGGTCCAGCATTCAATATCGTTGTTGAGTAACATATATTCCATCACATTCACATACAAGTAGCACTTCAATATCACATTAATATATCAAATCTCAGACTTACATTGTCCGACATCAACAAAATCAATCACATTCATCTTATCATTCAAAACATATTTTTCAGCAAACAATTAATTGAGAGAAACTTTCTAGGTTATTCATAGGTTGCCTCAAAGCGAATGCCTTCCATCAATATCTGGGTGTTGACGTTTCAATTGCTCCTCTATATTAAGCAATATATGCATATCATACTTTTGCACAATTTTATAAATATTCCTTGAAGCACATTTATGTATACAAAATATGCACAATGCATGTCATGACAATCCCAGGTATTTTTCCATTATTCTCATCACAAAATCAATCCAATATAAAAACTCACTTAAGTAGCATTTGTATGTAGGGTTTATTGCTGGACCCCGCTTCCGAAGCCCAGCATTCAAAATCAAACTCAGAAGCAGTACTTGCCCTCAACTATACTATGCCTATTTCGGGACATTTAGCAAAACTTCCCCTAGAGAACTCGGATTAATGTGTTCTTTAGATGGTTTGAAATTGGACTTTAAGGTCTACAACTTTCACGAAGACCTCAAAAACGGATTCTATCTTCTGAAGGGTCATAATGGAACGGAAGATAGATACAGAAGAAGCAAAAAGATAGAAGAAAGCAAAACATAGAAGAAACAAAAGACAGAAGATAGCAAAACACAGAAGAAACGAAAAGCAGAAGGAGCAAAACACATAAGAAGACACATCAGCAAAACACAGAAGAAGATGCGTCAGCAAAACACAGAAGAAGATGCGTCAACAAAACAAAGAAGAAGACGCGTTAGCAAAACATAGACGAAAATGATGTCATCATAGAAGAAACACAAAAGAAGATGACGTCATCACAGAAGAAGCAAAAGACAGAAGAAGCGAAAGGCAGAAGAAGCGAAAGGCAAAAGAAGCGAAACACAGAAGAAGTAAAACACAGAAGAAGATGACATCATTATAGAAGAAAAACACAGAAGAAGATGACATCATCATAAAAGAAACACAGAAGAAGATGACGTCATCACAAAAGAAGCAAAACACAGATCAAGCAAAACACAGAAGAAGATGACGTCATCATAGAAGAAACACATAAAAAGATGACGTCATCACAGAAGAAGCAAAAGGCAGAATAAGCAAAACACAGACGAAGCAAAACACAGAAAAAGATGACGTCATCATAGAAGAAACACAGAAGAAGATGACATCATCACAGAAGAAGCAAAAGACAAAAGATAGTTCTTCCTTTACAAGGACCCTAACTTTCAGCTTAGAAATTCAAAAATTTTGTACTATATATTGTTGGAAAGTTAGAAGGATAAGCTACAACTTTGCGGTAGACAACTTTAACAAATTTTACCTCAATTGAGCCCTGATTTGCCCTCGAAGATGGCACACGATTTCTACACCTAGAAAAGACTTGGATTTGAAATGAATAACTATAAAAGAAACATGCATATACACTTATGGAACTTTTTAGTTCTAACTCTTTTACCAAAACAACCAAAAGCTCATACGTAACTTTAATTACATTATTAACATTATAAATAAAAGTTTGACACAAAATACAACGTATAAGATGCTCAGTATTTTTAACATGCTATGAAGTTATCCAAAAGTGGTTGAACTAACTTAATTACAAAAGTTTCTAATATCTTGGAGCTTCAGATGCCTTGCAAGGATTGCTAACCAATTGGTTCTGCACCTGAGGAGGGAGTAATGGGGTGAGCTACATAGCTCAATGGCTAATATATTCATAGCCATTGGCAATTGATCAAAGTCAAGCATATGTATATATATATGTCTAGCAATTCTAGCATTTATACTTTATTCAAGCAATATAAACATTTATCAAATTTAGCTCATAACACATAACACTCAATATGCTTCATACTTGACAATTTAAAATACAATGTACAATAAATGGCTCTAGGGTTTCATGAAACAGAATGAGGAAATCGAAGTTTACCCCATAAATAGAATGAGTCCATTCTTCGAAGCTCATATGCCACAAGTGGGCAGCCGGGAGAAGGCTTTTATCAACGTGCACGTGACGAATAGAATGGTTCCACTCTCGCCCAAACAGAAGCACATAAACATGCTCAAATCATTTTATCAAATGGTTTATACTTTTCATGCTATTTCCTTTCTTTTCATTTATACAAAATGTCATGACAAATATCAAGGCATAACATTTATCAAAAACACAATTTATTTATATCACATATCATACTTCTTCCACAGTATGACAAAATAAAAAAATCCTCATATATTTTCTTCAAGTTAATTTGAAACAACTTAACACATATCCAAACATAGGCAAGAATTTTCCCAATCACACAATAACTATAAATACATTGCCCACCTAAATAGCTCACGAAAACCAAGTCAAGCTTGCCTTTCCCCTTGCTCTTGGTTAGGATTTCCTTGATTCCCTACAATAACCAAGGTTCCATTCAAAAGAACATTCCAATAAAATTCAAAAATTACAAAAATTTTAGCGAAACACAAAATGAACTCAAATCTAAGCTACCTATAACCCATTTAGGTTAGAAAACCCAGACCTAGTTTAGGAACCCTAAAAATCAGTTGGGTTCTCCCACTCCTTCTTCCCACACCAACTTTTCCATTCTCTACACTAACTCTTTTCCTTTCTAACTCCTTCTTTCATAACAACACTCATTCCTTCAATAAAGCAAGAAGAAAAGATGGTTAACCTACCTTAACAAGTTTGATTTCTCTTCTTTCCTTCTTTCTTGAAACCCTTTTCCTCTCCTCTCTCTCTTAATTTCGTTTTCTCACTCCTCTCCCTCTTCAATTCACATTTTTCTCCTCTTTATAAGCAAAACAAC
>JAJMLV010000008.1:55297950-55309428 GCA_027123465.1 Erythroxylum coca
ATAAACGTAAAGATGAGTTTATAGGTATTATGAGAATTATATGTAAGACATAAGAACAAAATGAACTAAAAATAAGTTCATTAATTGATCTGAAAAATATACTCGAAAAAACGCTTTTTTGATAAGCTCTAAATTTGCGCTTCTTAAAAAGCTGTATTTGACTGTCAAAAAAATCATATTTATTTAAAAAGTACTTTTTTATTTTATAGCCAAATATCCATTTCTTTTCTAAAAAAAGCTTTTGTGATGAAAAAAGTGTTTGTTGGCCTCCTAAAAGTCCATTCTAACAGTCACTCAGTTTGAATCCATCAAACATAAGAATTTTTTTTAATTCAAGCATTAAGTTAGGCTCGGGCATGAGCTATTCGGTTAAGCCCAGCTCGAAGTCGAAAACTTTCATATTAACTTGTAAAAATTAAAAAATAAATTTAATCAAATCCAACTAGACTTCGAGTTGCTTGGTTGAGTTGCATTAAATTCGTGCTCGAGCCTAAAGCTTCAAGCTCAATCGAGTTTCGAATCAACCCAAACTTGTTATAACCCATTGCTAGCCCTATCAATATTTATGCAATACTGGTGAATATTGGATACAGTTCAAAATTATAAATAATTTATTAATTTTATGTAATTAAAATATAATTCTTATTGTAAATAATTCCTTATTATATAATTATGATTTTTATGTTATTTCTAGTATTATTTTTTAGTTAGTAAAGATCATTCCTACTTTTTAAAAATGTAATGAAATATATAATCAATTCTTGTTTTTTACAAATAAATAAACATCATTGAAAATGTCATAGTAAAGCTAGAAATTAATCAAAAATAGACAAGACTTGATCACTCTAGACCTCACTTATGCTTCAAGGAAGAACTTAGGCTATCAGTAACTTGGTTGGCTATCAAAATCTCTCTGATCCAACAACAAGTCCTATTTATAACAACGTATTTATCTATATGAACAACCTTAAAGATTCTTTGGTTTCTTTCAAACCAAATTGAATAAACAGAACAAGTTGCTATTACACTTAGGCATTTCCTGTCTTTTCTAAATCTTTTATAGAGTTTTTCAACTCTAACCAAAATATTCCCTGAGTCACTTTTAGAGTAAACTAAATTCATTTTGTGTTGCACCATTGCTCATATTGTAGAAGAAAACTTGCATTTAAAGAACATATAATTAGCAGTTTTAGGTAATGTATTGCATAGGACACAAATCTGATTATTACTTCTCTTCAGTCTATCTTTGGCCTTCAACCTTCCCCTGGATTCCAATCAGGTTACAAAAGAAGCCTAAGGCATCAGTGATCCTTTGTAGATTATATTATACCAAGGAATACTCGGATAATGAAGTTGTATAGCTTTCAATCAAAAAGACTTGGTGAATTCTCCATTACTGTTAGCATACTAGAGTAGTTTACCCTTGATGGATGAATTAAGCATGTATCTAGGTAGATAATCTTGAAATCTATCAACTCTTCCTATGATCTTCCACCCATAGTCAGCAATAATATGTAAGACGTTAGTGTTGATTGTCCATCTACCTAGTAGAAAAAGCATATTAGCTCTCTTACTCAGTGGACTATGAGGTGTCCAGTTGTCAAAACAAATCTAAAAATTTTCACCATTACCAATTTGCATTTTGATAAGGGGGTAAATATTGTATCTATGCCTTAAAATGTTGATGAAAGGCCAAGAATGTTCCATCTTCTCTTCTAACTACCTAAAATTGGAATTGCTCAAATAGTAGACATTTATCCATTTGCTTCAAAAAGCCTCTCTATCATTGAGATGCTTCCAAATTCTCTTAACAATTATCTTGTTTTAGATCAACTGAAAAGAAACCATTCCAAGCCCTCCTTTTTGCTTCCTCTAGCAAAGATGGTCCCATTTCAGCTTATCCCCTTTGGAATTTTCTGCTTTTCCAAACTACAGGAAATTCTTCATACATCTTTCATAATAATATTCTTTAGAAGAGCCAGGTGCGAGCTCCAATGGTAGTGCAGGTTGTCTATAACTGAAATAATTAGTTGAAGTCTTCTTGCTTGAGAAAGAAATATGTTCTGTCAGACATTAATCTTGCTTTTATATCTTCCCAACAGTGTCAAGCAATCATTGTACTTCAACTTCTTTGAGGATATAGGTACCCCTAGATATCTGAAGGGAAGACTTTGAATATTCAAACCAAATATCTCCTGCAGACTATTAGTATTAGAGACATCCTGAGAAAAGTACATCTTGCTTTTCAAGAAGTTAACTTTCAAGCCAAAGATTATGCAAAAATCCATAAGACATTTGTGCAAGATTGATATTAACTTCTAATCTGCAGTATAAAAAAATCATTAAATCGTTAGATTGTAGTGATAGCAGAAGTCTGAATTTCCCAAAGTCTAAATCAATTATTGTTTTTGGTACAATATAATTTTTGTTCATTTAATAAAGAAAATAAAATTCAATAATTAAGGTGACAATTCACATATTATGTCCATGTATAACAAGAATTAAAAATTCCTTATTTATGTGCCTTAAATTAAATTATATCATCAAACAAATAATTTAACAATGTTATTTAAAGGTTAACTAAAATAATAGTATCAATCTCATTATCCTTTTGTTTTACGGAGTGATTTGTTGAAGAGTGAAAAGTACATACAAAATTTTAAATTAGTGTTTCGGTAAATGCTATAACCTAGAAAATATGTGAAGATGAGACAAAAATAATCATTTGCTTAAAATGACCCAAAAAATGGAAGTCTACTTGAATTCTTAGTACCTTCTCATATTTTTAACCCATGTTTCATGAACTTCATGATTTCTTGTCCTATTGCAGTACCCAAAAACAAACAATAATTGAAAATGAGAGATAAAACAAACAAGTAGGATCAGAAAATGATACAATTACAAAAGAAATGCAATTATTTTGTGGCTTTTATTTTCAAAGTCACACGAGGAGGGCTAACTTTTCCTATACATATAATAATATTTACTTTTCCTTTAAATTCTATCTTTTATTCACAACCTTTTCCCTAACTATGTACTCCTTTCATGCCCAAGATGAAAATGTTTTAAACCTGACTCTATTATATATTAGAACCACAATAATAACAACAACAACAAGTCAGTAAAAATTTCACTAAGATATAGTTAGAACCACAACAACAAACTACTATTGTTGAAAAAAAAATGAACAGAAACTAAACTTTAACTAACACAAAATCCTCCTTTATGTTCTTGATGAGATCCAGATCTCTAGTTTTCTATATTGGACCAGAAATACTCGGTGACACTTTTATTAGGCTTTGCTCGATGGCTTTCTTCACCTCTTTTATTGTCAGGATGATCAACTTATTATGTGTTGTAGATGCGGTTCAGTTGGTGTTTAGGACTTACTAGCTATTGAACTTCTTCCAATAGATAATTGCATAAAGAAATATAACAAATTTTGAAATGAACTTTATTCTTTTGGATCTATAAAAATAACTAAGGCCTCCAAATTACAAATTTAGTTATTTATCAAACTAACATCCATGAAATAGGGCTAAACCCATATCAATCTTCCCTTCTAACCTATTTTAGAGGAGAAATCAATTACCACATTCATCATTTAAATGCCATCCTGACAAGCTTACTACAAAGCTTAAGCTTACTCATAGAAACCACCTTCATCAATATGTTGGTACCATTTTTATCCATACGAATCCATCTCCTCTTGCTTTTCCTTAAGCCAGGAGTCTTTGTTTTTAGTTTTCCAACTCCACCTTAGTAGTGACTAGAAGATATTTGGAACTATGGTATGTTGTCGAAGGTCTCTTCACTATAGTTGACCTTTGAAGTTGGACATCTTCCAACACTTGAACATGTTGTCCCCCCTAATCATGATACTCATCGACTTCTTCAACATCATCCATTATATTTGTCTCATGTGACTTATCACCATCATATTTTCTCTAATCATTATTATCTTATGCTAGTTCATGTTCTCCCTCTTCACTTATAGGCTGATTAATAAAAATATGAATAGGGGTAGAATCTGCAGTAACGAACGATGAACTGCTAAAAGTAATACTATATTCTTTGATGCGATCTATATCCATCTTGTGCTTCTTGAAGATTATTATGTCCCTAATTCTAGAAATCTTTCACTTTTTTAGGTCGAAGAGCTTGTAGCCAAAATCCTTATCATCATATCCAATAAACACAGATTGAGTAGTTTTCAAATCTTGTTTCGATCTTTGTTCCATTAACATGTTCTTGAAAGTTTTGTGTCTGAGCACCCTTATATATGCATAAGTTGGATCCTTCTCTGTCAAGAATGCAAAGCTCCAAAGGAATTGAAGGAGATTTGCTGATCTCGTACACTATAATTTTGACCAACTCAATCTAAAAGGAATTTGGTACTTTTAATAGTTAAAGCATATACTGAACCTTCTCCACAATGTTTCTATCATCCTCTCGACAACATCATTGTGTTGTGGAGTACTAGGTTTCATCTTTCTTATGTTTTATGTTATATCTTGCATAATAATCTTCAAATTCATTAGAGGTATACTCTCCTCCATTGTCAATTTAGAGATACTTCAACTTTCTCTCCACCTCCCTTTCCACCATGGCATAAAATTTTTGAAAGGTCCCATTCAATTAACTTTTTCTTTTTAGTATGAAAAAGTCTTGCATGTAACAACATCAATAAATGTAACAAAATACATGTTACCTCCTAATGACTCCTTCTCCATAGTAACCAAAAACGTCGAAGTGCACCTGCTCAAACTTTTCCTTCCTTTTAGTAGACATTTTATTAAATGAAACACAATCCTACTTTCTAGCCATGCAATAATCACAAGGTTGAGGGAAACCACAGTCTTTACAAGGATAACTGATCTTCCAGCTAATAACTTAATCCCTTTTTGCAAACATGTCCCAATCTTTGGTGTCATCTCTAAAAGTGTGTTAGTATCCTTTTTGGTCAAGCACATTCACACACAACAAATTGAGATGCAAGTTTGGAATCTGTCGAATATATTTTAAGGTCTACATACACCCAATGACGATTTGAACTCAAATGTCACCCATGCCAACTATGTTAGTAGAGCTCTGATTTCCCATCTTCACACTTCTAAAATCACCACTCAAGTAGTCAGTGAAGTACTCCCTCTTTGGAACACAATGTTATACATTTAATATATACATTTCTTTAAAAAAATCATTTTTATTAAGCAATTGTGTCAATTAAATGAATATTACACTTCTCATGTAAATTCTTTCATAATAAATTTAGCTTGAATTTATTCACTTCAAATTTTTATGTACATTTAATATATACATTAAAAAACATTTAAAACAACTCATTTTGAAAAACAAAAATTTAAAATTTAAAAAGTGAACCAAGCTTGAGCCTTAAGGCCTTATTAGGCTTTGAATCGAGTTTCAGTTCACTATCTAGAGGATCAAGCTTGACTCAACCCACTCTCAACTCTAATCTAAAACTATCACTATTGAAACAATAAACTAAGGGGCCGTTTGGTTTCACTTATGTTTTTTTGTTGTTTTTTTTTGTTTTTGTTTCTTATTTTTTGTTTATGTTTTTTTCCTTAAAAAAACGAAAATCTGTTTGGTTGAGATTTGTAATATAAAAATTGAAAACAAAAACATGTTTGGTTGAGATTTCTAATAAAAACTATTTATTATTATATTTTATTGTTTTTAATTATACTAATAATTATAATATAATACATTATATTTTAAAATTAATTATTATTATTATTATTAAAATTAAATATATGTAAATAAAATATTATTAAAAATTATACATTAATATCTAGTTCTTCATGATTATAAGCAACAATAACCTCTGTGAAGACAAGAATAGGCTGAACACTTGAAAAAAATTATTATGCGAAGAAACAAAACTATTATGTTAAGAAACAAAGATAAGATACGTGAAACCAAGCTTTAATAGTAGGTTCTGCTGCATTAATGGTGCATTAAACGGTATGAAGACAATAAAGTGAAGACAAGTGCTCTATATCTTCATCTTCATCTTGCAACGTCCCCTTTCTCTCTCACACACACACATTGAATCCAGCAAGCAAACGCAAACAATATCAGATCTCCAAATCAAAAGCCATCAACACAGAAGCAAAAAGAAACCCAAACTCACAAATGATCTCGAGCCAAAGAGCCTTGTCCTTTCCCAATACCAACCACCGCAGGACCATGTCCACCGACACCTGGTGGTACAACGACCTTGAGAGTACACCCACCAAGCGAGAAAGTACTCACACCAAGCAACACTGCATCCACGGGTTCAGTAGAAGAAGACGGAGAAAAAGAAGGTGGAGTACAAATCTGAACAACAAATGAGCACATGAATATACACGCAACTAGGTTAGCATGGTGTAGGAAGCAGAAATGCATCGCTCGGTTTAGCGAGACAGAAGATGAGAGTCTCATTAGCAGAAGTTGCAAAATAGAAATGCATCGCTCGGTTTTCATTACGAAAACGTGTTTTCAAAATTCAAGAAAACGTTTTTTTTATGTTTTCATAAAACGAATGTTTTTTTATTTTTAACAACCAAATATATAAACGTTACTGACCAAACATGATTTTAAGACTTGTTTTTTAATTTATGAAAACCGCAACCAAAAATTGAAAAAAAAAACGCAAACAAACAGGCCCTAAGCTTTAACTAACAAAAAAATCCTCCTTTATGTTCTTAACGAGATCCAGCTTTCTAGTTTTTTTAAAATATTGCTTCTAATATTGAAGCATTAACTTAGTTTCGTACAATAATTGGGATTGCAATAATTTATATTTCTAAAAGAAGTATACCGTAATGTCCATAATCTACTACACACTTATAATATTAAATCACCTTACATGGTTCATCAAAAAGAAAAGAGAGTCTCTTGAAAAAGTTGAAAGTGAGTAATATAGAACCAATATACAATCATAAATACTGTAGATATAAGGAATAGATAGAAAGAGGACCAATATATAATCATAAATACTGTAGATATAAGGAATAGATAGAAAGAGGAGAGCATGTGAGGCATAAATAAATAAGAAAAATAAAAATATTATAGAAAATATGTTAAACATTTTTTTGTGTTTTTCTCTGGACTTTTCTTTCTATATAGCCATTTTTACCTTTTATCTCTATGCATTAATATTTTTTTTCATTTAGAAATTACAACTACTCTTATTTTTTTGATAATAAAATGGATTCTCGTATTTTTCTGATAGTAAAATGGATAAGGTTTATTCTCAAAATTACCCTTTTTTTTACTTTTTCCACAAGTTTATTATTCATGGTTAACTAAGGAAAGTTGTGAAATATTTAACGGAATAGGTTTTTAATATAAACTTGATATATTAATATATCTGAAGTCAAGAAGTGTGATTTTCAGGAAAAAAGGAAAGAAAAGGATGAATTCAAAATGTTACTAAATTAACGTGACTAAAACTATATCTCTGGAGGGACTTTTGGTGGATTGAGCAACTTGAAAGTATTTTTATAAGTGTCCGATATTTATAAATTGTTTTTGTTCTTTGCTGAGATAATGAAGTCGCACATGACGTTAAATTGAGTCAATCGATGATGTTCAGGATTATCTTAAAGAACCCCTGGTGTGGTCTTATTTCATGCACGTATGCCAGTCCATTGCTTCCGCGTGATATTCGGATAAAGATTTTCATTATCAAACCTTGGAAGTTAAATTTGAAATTTTGAACCATATCAAGTAGAAAGAATATTTATACATCTAGTAATAGATATTAATTTACTATTGCTTTTTTAAAAAATTATCTACACAACTGTAATACTATTTCTAATTAATCGTAACTATTATATTTGTTATTTTATAATGTACTTATTTATTAAGAAGAAAATATTATAAATATACATTTTTATAAATATCCAATATTGAATAAACATATTTACCTACATTTATAATTTTAATATGATATGTTAGTTTGGATTAGAAAATACAAAATTATATAAGCGCTTGTATTTTTTAATTTCTTATTCCATTTTAAATGTTTATTATAGGAAAATATGATTCTTTTTGGCGAATGATGATTATATTTAAGAAATCTAAGTTAATTAGTATTTAGATAAATACTTCATTATTTAAAGATTATCATAATTATAACTTTTATATTTATTTACTTGATTTGGTTTTATTATAATTTTTAAAATATTATAATTTTATTTTATATTACTTTTATAATTTTTTACAAATGATTAAGTATTCTTATTAACATTTTATATAATTTCATATATTTAAATATAAATTAATATTAGTGCGTTACTTTGTTTTTTTTATAAAAAGGAGGCAAAAATCTTGGAAAAAAAACTAAAAAAGGACACATTATTAAAATTGTTTTACCATGTTTATCCTGATCTGGTATAGTGCTCATCCCTTCGCGAGGAGGAGCAGTGACTTCATAATACCCTAATGGAAGACTTAAGTCAAAATTTGCCATCCAATTAATGCCTCTATTTTCTTCACGATAGATGTCGGCAATTCTAACCTCCCAAGATGTTTTGATCAAAAATTTGATATTGAAAACCAAAATTAAGTTGCAATGTAAAGATTCACCTTATTAATAAGCTTAATTATGCATATATTATCCACCTCTAAAATTACTCTTATAGCTCTTGAATTTCAAGCCAACTCTAACCCCTTAAGAGCTCTCCAAAGCTCTAAAGCTATAAGAGTGCAACAACCAATACAATTATGTTTTATATAATTGCTAAACTTTTTATAAGATAAAAGTTTAGGGGATAATTTTGAATTAGACTCATTTTATAAGTTGAGTTAGATATAGAACTAATAATTCTATGTTTTTTTTAGTTTAACTCAATTTAGCCCATTCCATATATAGTTATATTTTGCATAAGTTGGATTACGAGTATAATAGTTCAATATATCCTTTTTTTCTTTTCCCAATATACTTGACCCAACCTTATGATCGGGGTTACGAACAATGTAACTAAGTCCCTTCATATACTTCAGGAGCTTCCGACAGTTGTTGTTGGTACCCCATCCTTGTGAGTTACGTGCCGACGTCCTACGTGACATCTGAACACGCATCCCACAAGGTTGGTGTGCCAACACCACGTCAAACTTCAAAAACTAACTCATTTCACTCACTTCCGAATAGATCTTGAATATTACACCCAAAATTTTCTCCTGAAATTTAAAAGTCTTAGGGCCCAGATTGAAAATCCAATTTCTAAGATAAAAAGAAATTCCATGCCTCTAGTCTATTCAAAACCAAAAATCACCTCAAACGGATGTCTATAGATCGAGATATCACCAAATTATGGAAGCATGATCAAACATTTCCATCCGATCGTCTCACTTTGATTTAATTCATAAATTTTCAATTAATATCAAAAGCTCTAGATTTTTATGGAGGGGTAGAAAAATTTCTTAGAAAGTCAATGCTTCAAAAATCGAGTAAATCGGAGGTCAAACCAAAGAGTTATAAGCAAAAGAGTGGAAGGAAGTTGGATTTGCAAAAAGGGAAAATCAGAAATTTAAATTAAATAAATAAAAAATTTAAAAAAAGTTAGCCTGCATCGCACTGCGACTGCCTCTCGTTTGGCGTGCTCTCGGGGCCGTGAGCTCCTCGCGGTCCAGCGCTCGCTCGCGACTGCGAGCAAGCTCGCACTCGCGAGTGTCCTGCCCTGGGTCACTCCAAAATGTACATCTGAACTTCAAAAATTCATAACTTTTCACACAGAACTCTAAAATTTGAAAATTTGGTATCAATAAAAAGCTAAAAGGAAACTCTACAATTTTCATGGAGGATTGAAAAACCAATTTGGCTTCTAAGGGAGTCAAAAACTATTTCAAAGTGACTGCCTAAAATAAAATCATCCTACATAGTAACAGAACTTCTAAAAAATCATATCTTTCAACTCAATGGCCCAAAAATGTCACATTTTATATCAATGGAAAGATAAAAAGACAATATACAACTTTTATGAAGGATGCAAAAATCAATTTGGTCTCTAAGGGAGGTAAAAACCCTTTCAAATCTATTAACTATAAAATGACATTTTAAACAGTAACTGTATTTTTCCAAACCTTATATCTTCTTACCCCTAAGCCCAAAAATGACATATTATATATCAATGTAAAGATCAAAACCTAAACTACAATCTTCAAGAAGACCTTTTGGTCAAATTCTAACTCTATGAGGGACAAAACTTTACTCAAAGTTTTTGCCCACAGATTTCATTTAGACAACACCTCCCCCAAACTTCAACAATCCAAAACTTTAAAACATCAACCACTTTTCCAGCACCTGCATCACACTTCAATATCAACATCCTTAAAATCCCAAATCTAAACTCAGTACACAATACCCCATTTAAAGCTATGCAAAACCTCCATAATTCTCAAGAAGGCTAATAAAGCCAATCAATCCACATAAGTCCAGAAATTGTCTCAAAAGGCAGCAACCACAATGCTACTCTACTTGTCATTTTCAAAACTATACAACATCACATTTTGATCAAATACGTGCAAAATACAATAAAAGCCAAATGTCTTTCATTAACATCATAATGTAAGATTTTACAAAGCTTTATGGGCACTTTCAGCCTAAATACATCAAAGTTTCAAAAAGTCAATTTACAAAGAAAGATCACATGAATAGTGATTTTTAGTCCAAAGTGCATCTAAAGCTTTGTTTCCAAAGAAAGCTTCAAAAGTAAAAATAAATAGGAGTAATGCCTCGATCTCGATGCAGTTACTCGTTTTCTTGATCGTCGCCTGTGGATGGGAAGGAAAGAAAGGAGGTGAGCTCGACGACTCGTGGGTAACAGGTTAATAACCAAGAACAAGCAAACAAAACTCTTTAACTATTATTTTCAAAGCAAACTCTACAATAAGCATTTATGCCATAAGGAAACTCCCAACATTTTCAATTTATCAAAACATTCACAAAAAATCAACATAAACAAATCAATATCACACAAGCACATAGAAGATGGTTCAGGTGGATCCAAACAGAACGTACTACACCTTCCCACGAAGCGGTTATATGTAGCCATAAATTTATGGGAGCCTGTGAGGAGCTCCGTGCCACTAGCCGGCAGGCGGTAGAAGCCTATAAACAGACAAGTGTACTTGACTCTTAAGGGACCATCACAAACCCATAGAATTATGCATTTCACATATTTCACACATATTTGCTAAAATAGTATCTTTCCAAAAGCAAAAAAAAATCATAACATCACATTTTTCCGAAATCCCACTTCTCATTCTTTTTCACTTGTCAAACAACTTTGCAAATATTTCCACAATTTATTAACATACAAAATACACATAATACAATTTCCAACTATCCCAAAAAGTAATAAATGCAAAATTTTGAAAGTTATTAGAAAGCATTAATTTGCATTTATGGCAAGAAACTTACTTAGCTTATTAACTCAATTATTAAAATGTCACCCACCTTAA
>JAJMLV010000008.1:55309528-55320761 GCA_027123465.1 Erythroxylum coca
AAGCAATAAAATCTTCCAACCATGCATATACTAATTTAACTCTAACCTAAAGCAAGTAATCAAGCAAAACCTCAAAAATAAATTTAAGAACATGCTTATTTAATAAGAAAAAAATTTGGGGGCTAACAGTCATCATAGAGCTCATCCATCGAGACAAGTAAGGAGCTTTGTACCGCAAAGCATTGCGTTAATAGGATGTTAGTTTTTCTATAGTTTTTTTCCCTTTGTAATAAAAATATAATTAGCTTCTTTGATTTTTTTTAAATCGAGACACTAAATCTACTTAAGATTCCATGTATGCGCAATAAAAAATTTTATCAACTAAAATTATTAAAAAAAGCTATGAAAGAGAAGACAAATCTTGATGTATACCTTTTTTTTGGTACAATAGAAGTGGTAAACAAGTGTTAACTACGACTAAAAGCAATCCCTTTCGCATCCGTGCTCAAATGATTACGTAGTTTAGGAGGAGGACTGTGTTAAACACACTCTCCACGCACATTACCCGAACCCAAACGAGCTAAGAAATCTGCGCATTGGTTACCTTCTCAAAGATCATGAGCAATAGTATATCGTAGAACCCCTCCAAGGTATGAGCAGATATCATATATCAAACTAGCAAAGGGTGAAATACTAGAACATTCGGAGGAAGGTCTAGGCAATGCAACCCTTCTATAGAATCAGACTCCACCATAAGGCCATCATACTGAAAATCTCTTGCAAAGGCGGTACCATAGCGGAGAGCCAAGAGTTTCGCTACCATGATGGTGGTGATCCCAACATAGCAGGAAAAACCCACTAACCAATTACCGTGGCTATCCCGAATCAATCCACCAATACCTGCCTTTCCAGAACTACCAATGGCGCTTCCATCCACATTGAGCTTTAGCCACTTATCAGGTGGGGGAAACTAATCAACAAGGTGCGAGGCCTGAGAGTGAGGCAGTCCATGATATTGAACATCAAAAGCAACGATATATTCCCTAAGCAACACATTGACATGTTAGAGTTGCACATAACAAGTGATTTGCTCACCTTCAATGATGCATTTATTCCTGGAGCGCCAAATGAACTTGCATGTATTTATAAATCGCCAAGCCCTATGTACATCTCGAACATGTTGTACACAATTGTGTTTTAGCCAAAGATAGATATGATACTCTTGGTAGAAGTCATCATTCCAGTGTACTCGAGTGTTTTCCCATACACACTTAGCATGGGTACAGTCCCGTAGTAAGTGGAACACAGTTTCAATGTTGGCACCACACCTCCCACAGAGAGGAGATGCACATATGCCTCTCTCATATCTCACTTCATTCGTGAGGAGTCAATTCTAGGCTGCTAGCCACAAGAATACCTTATGCTTTTAAGCTGTTCAAAGTTTCCAAATCCATTTCCATCCCATTGGTCCATCTAAAGATGGTACACTCATGATAAAGTCATATCCACCTTGAGATGTATACACACCCGGGGTGCTACCATACCAGATAATACGGTCGCGACCATAGTGTGTAAGCGTACGAGGTATCGCCAATATGTGATTACAATACTTCGAGGGAACAAGGCCCTCAATACGAGACAAATTCCACCCTATGGATGGGGAGAGTAGGTCGCCAACATGAAGGTCAGTGAGATGCACCAGGACCTGTCCTACTACTAAAGTAAGGGAGCCGTCAAAGAGTCACTTGTCATGCTAGCAATGTATGCTTGACCCATCTCCGATCTGCCAGCCAAAACCATCTTTGAGGAGAGTTAAAGCTTTCATAAGGCCTTTCCAGGCCGCTAAAGTTGTCAAAGGAGGGTTATATGTCATGAAGTCCTGGTCAATAAGATAACGAGATCGAAGGACCTGCACCCAAAGACTATTGCGCTCCATACATATGTCCCAACACATCTTTCCTAGCAAAGTCGTATTAGAATCCCTAGCTTGCTGCACACCTAAGCCTTTGCATGCTTTTGGAGTTATAACTGTAGTCCAAGGCAGGAGGTGAACCCATTTTTGATTGCCTGGCTTTCCTTAAACGAAGCCCCTCGCTGCTTTATCTATCTCATCACATACGGCCCAGGGAATCCAGGTGGACTGCATAGCATAAATGGGAAGAGATGTGATGGTATCTTGGATTAAAGTAGCCTTGCCTGCTTTGTTCAAGAGCATACTCTTCCAACCTGCCAATCGAGAGTTAATCTTGTTGAGAATGCCAGCATAATCAGTCTTGTTTAGTCTTCAAGTACATAGAGGCACACTAAGGTATGTCTCGAGACGATGAGAGTAAGGGATATCCAAAGTAGTTATGATCCTATCCCATTTTCTGCGACGAACTTAGTTGGGAATTAAGGCTTTAGATTTGGCATTATTTACTTGCATCCCAGAAGCTTAATAAAACTCGTCCATCGTAAGGCGGATTACTTTAGCTTGACTTCGCATGGTATGCGCAAAGAGTAGAACATCATCTGCAAAGAGGAGACGAGAGATAGTAGGACCATTGGTAGAAGTACCAATGGGCTTCTAGTGGCCTTCGTCAACCTTCTGTGTGATCCACCTCGATAGTTTCTCCATGTATAGAACAAACAGGTATGGAGATAGAGGATCTCCTTGGCGAAGTTCTCGTTTAGGTTTAAAGACCTCTAGTTGCTCGACATTCCAGATAATGGATAACATAGAGATTGAGACACAACCCATAATTAGATTAATCAAGACTGATAAAAAAAGACGTATCCGATTGACTATAACATTCGTCAGAATTTTATAAATCACATTTAACAAGCTAATCAGACGGTATTGGCTGATAGTCACTGGATTCTCATCCTTGGGGATAAGGATAAGGAGTGTATCAAAAATATTATGGGGCATCTCTCCACTTTCAAATGCGTGCTGAACCATGTTGACAACACCTACCCACATCTTGCCAAAAGGTTTGGTAAAAGATAGGCTAAAGACCATCTGGACCTGGACTTTTATACGGTTTCATAGATTGGACTGCCAGAAGTACCTCTACTAGATCAACTGGTTTAAGTAGAGTGGCACATGTGTCCACAGGTAGAGCACCATTAGCACCCAATTGCTGCATCCTTGGCCTACTTTAAGTGTTGTATAAAAGCTCCTTGTAAAAAGTGAGAACCTCGCGTTCGATAACTTCCGATTTAGAGGTTCACACGCCCATTCGTAGTCGTAGTTTTTCTATATGATTTCTCTTCTAGATAGAAAGGGTATTAGCATGAGATTCTTCTTGACGCAAAACAGTATGGTACTCCTCAGTGAGTTGTTCCTCGAGAGTCGTCAAGAAAGTGGAGTGGTGATTACTCAAAAAGGTTTGAATACCTTGTATTCTGGCCAGTAGGAGTCGCTTACGTCGGAATATATTACCAAAGACCGTTGTATTGAATATTTTGGGAGCATTGGTGTCTGCCTGGATGGTCTCTTGTACATAATGTCGATGTGGAGCCCACGCCTCTCTAACAACTCTAGGAAAGTCTTCATGTGAAAGCCATGCAGTTTGGAAATGGAACGGTCATGAAGTTAGAGGAGGGATAAAATTATACAATTTGAGAAAAATAGGATTATAATCCAAAACTGTTCTCGATAGGTGAGAAATGGAGGCCTCTGGGAAGAGAGATTGCTAGGACGCATTGCATAATGCTCGACCCAAGCGGACATGGGTAGTGAAGAGGCCATGGTTCTTCTTTGCAAAGGTATACGGTGATCCCTTAAAACCTATGTCATGTAGGCCACACCCCTTATCTATGAGTGGAAGATGTTCGCACGACGCCAATCAAAGTTGCCACCTCTCTTTTCAGACAGATGCAAATAGTTGTTGAAGTCCCCAATAACAAGCCAAGGTAGGTCAATATCTATACTCAGCTCGGTTAAATACTCCCACAAGGTAGTTTTAATAAAGTTAATGAGGTTAGCATAAACTGCCGAGCACACCCAAGCTTGCCCTTTCACACCATGAACCATCAGAGACAGGCATTGTTGATGGGAATGTAGAATGGAAATGTGAGTAGAAGAAGAATGCCAAAGGGCCCAGATACAGCCCGCCTAGCCAACCGGCTCAACTCACTCAATCATATCAAACTCGAGGATCCGAGACACCTATTTAACGTGACCCAAAAATATCAGTTTCTAGCAAAAACAAAAGAGCAGGATTATGAGTACGCTTGAGTTCTTTAACAGTGGGGAAAAAATCCTTCTTCCTAGCCCCACGACAATTCCAACTAATTATTGGAGCACTGATCATGATAATGAAAATAGAAGGAAAGATACCCCCATCCAGACGTGACCTACTGATCAGTCACACCATCCAGAGGAGAAGCAACTACCTCCATAGCCATGGCTGTCACTTGAACATGTTCAAGGGTCAGGGGGAATCCACCTCCATTATGAAGGGGCTCATCTGGGTCTCGGACGATGACAGTGGCTCTCCCCCACCAGTGGCCCGCACAAGAGTTCCTGAGTCAGAAGGATCCCCTAAAATAGTAGCAACCCTTTAAAGCTCAAGTTGCTCGCTAGGGAGGACGGCTAGGCTGATGTTCGAAGAGAAGATCTGTTGGAAAGTTCCAGTTAGTGATTGCACCATTGTCATGTTCACCTCGCCATCTGAAGCAAAACGGGGTCCTTTAGAGTTAGAATAACCTGTCGTGTTTTTGCATGGCCTGCATGGGTAGGGGTTGTTGGATCCTGGGCCCCAGTTACAATTTGTTTCTTACTGTGTTAGGATTATGAATGGGGTTGTTGCTTAATACCAATCGCACGTTCCTTGAACTGTCATATCACTGGTCTGACTGAAGGCCCTGCTAGATCACCGCTCCCCACATGGAACTCATTTTTCGTCATAGCCAGCTCGGAGATCTCCTTATTTGATGCTTGAAATGGGTTTTGAGTATGCCGCTTAGTGTTTCCTTATATTGTGTCTGGGTATTTAGGGCGGGAAGGACAGCATGCACATCTGTCCACAATCATCCAATCCCCAAAATGTGGGGTTGGCATAGTCTTGTCACTCACCAGTAACACTAACTTGGAGTTGCGTTGCAGTCCCTGTATCCCCTTGCACTGCATCTTGATAAGGATATCTTTCATCTGATACTTGATAAGCTTAACAATGATCTCCTCTGTTGTAATCTCTATCTACTGTAATCTCTTGTAACTGTTTACGCTTATCTTTATAGCTTGTATCAGCCTATATAATGTACAGAAGTATGCTGTGAATAACAGTACAATCTTTATAGCATATATTGCTTTATCATGGTATCAGAGCATAGACGTAAAGCCTAACAGCTGTTCTGTTTTTCATTTTTTTTCTTTTTCACCATGTCCACACCTCCACTTCACACAATCGTTTCTTCTTCTACCTCTGAACTACCGATGTCTTCTTTACCAAACGCTATTACCCAATTGCCTATCAAACTCAACTCCACGAATTATTTGTCGTGGCAAGCACAACTTATGCCTTTACTTCACAGTTATGACTTGGCAAAACATATCGACGGCACTGTTATAGCTCCTCCACGCTCTCTTGACAATGATCTGCCCAATCCTGATTTTTTATCATGGTTTCGACGGGACCAGCTTGTTCTCAGTTGGATTATTGCCTCTATTTCAGAAAGTTTTATTCCACAAGTAATTGGTGCTTCTACCACACGACAAGCATGGCAAAAACTGTCTTCTGCGTATGCTTCTGGTTCTAAAGCACAAATTAGAACAATTAAGTCCAATTTTTATAGGTTGAAAAAGGACCACACGGAGACTATCGCTACATATACTCAACGTGCCAAGGCGATGTTTGATCAACTAGCTGCATTACAAAGTCCTGTTCCTGAGGATGATCTTGTTCAGGTTATAACCAATGGCCTTGGCTCTCTCTATCGTCCATTTGTTCGGTCTCTTAAAAACCACCTTGATGCTATCTCGTTTGATGATCTATACGGACTTCTCTTAAGTAAAGAAACTTTACTTGCTGTTGATTCCTCTGTCTCTGATATTGCACCTACAATGCTTTTTGCATCTGGTACTTCCAAAGGAACACGTACTGGTCGCGGTGGTCGTGGTGGCCGTTCGTCTCGTGGTGGTCGTGGTGGCCGCTCATCAGCTGATTATAGTCATTTGACCTGTCACAATTGCAATGGTCTTGGTCACATTGCCCCTCAATGTCCTTCACCAAAATTCCAACGTCATACCAACCACTTACATCCTCAGCCCTCCACCAACCTAGCTGCCTCTACTTCCCAACCTAATGCTCCCTGGATTTTGGACACAGGCGCCACCCATCACCTCACCCCTGATCTAGAAAATCTGACCAACCACAATCCTTACACTGGTGGTGATGAGATCAAGATCGGAAATGGTAAAACACTCCCAATAACTCATATTGGAAGCTCTCTTTGTCAAAATGACTCTCTTAAATTTTCTTTACATGATTTATTGCATGTTCCTACTGCCAGTAATAATCTCTTGTCGGTTTCAGCTTTTACTCGTACTAACAATGTTTCCGTTGAATTTTTTCCTGATCATTTTGTTATCAAGGATATCCGCACGAAGGAGTTACTTCTCAGCGGACCAACTAGTAATGGCCTCTATTCCATGCTTCTTCAACCAGTTTCTCCTTCTTCGCTCCCTAAGGCAGCAAATTTAGCCAGTCTTTCTCTTTGGCATTCTCGCTTAGGACATGCAAATTTGCGTTGTGTTCGTCAAGCTCTCACTCAAGCTAATATTTCAGTGTCGTCCAATAAAATATCGAGTCTTTGTCATGCATGCTCGATTAGTAAGAGTCATAAGTTGCCTTTTCCTCAGTCTAGTTACAAAGCTGATGGCCCTTTAGATTTAATTTGTTCTGATTTATGGGGACCATCTCCTACTGTATCCATTGATGGAAAGCGTTTCTATGTTTTATTTTATGATCATTTCAGCAAATACTGTTGGATTTATTTTCTTTCTCACAAACATGAAGTCTTGAATGCTTTCATCAAATTTAAACATGTCGTGGAAAAATTCTTTGGTCGATCTATTAAACAGTTTCAATCTGACTGGGGTGGTGAATTTCAAGCACTTACTAAATTTCTCAGTGACAATGGCATTATTCATCGTAGTTCTTGTCCAAACACACCAGAACAAAATGGGTGTGCTGAACGTAAACATAGACATATTGTTGAAACTGGTTTGTCCCTTTTACATCATTCCTCTGTTCCTTTCAACTGCGTAAGCTTACCTAAGAGGTAAAAGGGACAAACCAGTTTCAACAATATGTCCCACCAAAGGCTTAAAAACCAGTTTCAACAATCGTCATGACCTTAAAAACCAAGAGGTTGACTAGGTCTACCTTGGTAGTATCCTCCTCCAACTGCGTAAGCTTACCTAAGAGCTTTTCCTGGTACGATGGAACATGCATGGATGTCTAGGGGGCACTCAAGGTCTCCTTATCCGGTCCATTGTGGACCTTAGCATTTGGGGGTTTTTTCGGCGGGCGGGACTTCTTTGGATTTTTAGGATTGTCGGGTCGAAGGAAATCTTTGGAAGCTTTGGTGTTCATCTGTTTTCTCTATTAAGAGTAGAGTTAACTTGATGCTCTACTACTACAATAATTGCCTCTTTTTTCTCCACGTAGACTTGTTACTTATAATTTGTTTTGTTGTCTAGCGAATGATTCTTTAAAGTAATGTAGAAACAATCATTTTTAGCAACTTAATTTAATTAATTGACTTGTTAAAATTTAGGTATTTATTAAAATTAATTTTCAATTCATAAATAAAGCAATATTAAAGAAATACAATTTTATATATCAAACACATCTAGAGAGCTATATTTTAAAATTATTTCGGCTAAAGATGCATTAAAAAAATGTAAATGATTTAATATTTTTAAAATTTTTACAAAAGTGATTTTCCTCATAACCTGATAACAACAAAAGTTCCCATTGATTGGTAATTTCTACAAAGGCAATATCTTACATGTATTGGTTTTACTTAATCAGAAACTGGAGTAAGGACTCGGACTGTCTTGGTTGTATGTATCTTGTTTGATATTTCGTCCTTATCAATTCACGAGCGATACCTCAAAAAATCCAACATATTCATGAATACTTGAATACTTTTTTTTGAGAAAGAATACTTGAATAGTTTTGGTTGCGTGTGTAGGTGTGTATATTTTTGAAAAGATTAGAACTTGGAATTTCTCCTATTTTGATAAATTATAAAGAAATAGTCGAACTGTGTAGTCCATATACTATATATGCAAAGATTTGGCTATGTTTAATGTAACATCCTGTTCTCATACAAATGTTTAAAACCCTAGATTTTTGTGAATGATAAATAGCAATGAGAGATTAAAAAAAAATACATTTCATATTCATACATAATGTTAGCATACACACATATGAATTTGATTATTGCATACATTACAATGATTTGTTCATGCACTCATTTGACACTTTCTAGGTATAAACGATTGTTTTAATGTGATTATAATGTGAATTGAGGATTATATGTCTTAAAAATTGAGTTGGTGTGTATAAGTAGTGATTTGGAAATTTTGGTAAAATTTGTGAATTTTCTGAAATTAAGGGTATTTTTGGATTAGGAAAAATGTCAAGTGGCGAGACAATTGATAAATGGTAGTAGAAATAAGACTCAAATAGCAACGAGAATTTTTATTAATGACATTGGGATTTAATGACATATGTCATTGAAAATTGGGAGACAAATGGACTAGTTAAATAAAAACCAAGGAGAGACCATAAGAAAGTGACATATGGCAAGTGACAAGTGTCACTTGCCATACCATATGCGATAACTCACAAAACTCTCCCAAGTGAAGGGCTATCTTCTCTTTAATTGGTGTTTCACAGTATTGATTGCTTCACCTTTTTTTAATATCTCTTATTGTCTCCTTCGATCTTCTTCACCTATGATCTTCTCTTTTTGCCCTATCAACGTAAGCCATGCTCTCACCCTTCTTTTCTACTATCATTTTGTTGTCTTTTTCATTTGCCACAAGAAGACCCAACCCTACCACATTTGAATGATGATCACTAACATGTGAGAGAAGAAAGCTAGGGTTAAGAGAGAATGTTAAGAGTTTGAAGAATCTTGGAGCTTAAAAAAGTATAAAGCATTACTCTCTTTGATTTGTGGAATGAAACATGTTTTGATGATAGTTAAGAGTTAAATGATCATAAAATGAGGATGGGTACATGCTAAAATGTGAATAAGTAATGTGGTTTCTTGAAATAGGAAGAATTAAGATGATAGTTAGAAGTGAAATGAAAGTGGAAATGAAGTTGAACATATGCAGAAAGCTGATGAAGAATGTATTTATGTATATGTTCTGTTTTTAGTATTCATGATCAATCATCAACTATAATTTTTTATGGATAATATTAAGTTAAATTGGAGTTAAGAATGATGAGGAAATGATGTAAAGTTGATGATCTATGCAAAAGAAGTGTTATATGTAAAATGTAGGAGTTAAAAATTTGGAAAAATTGAAAGAGAATGGCTAGAATATGTTAGATGAAGTGTTTTCACTAAAAATGCATCTATATTTTGGTCATATATTGATATGTAGATATCTAAATGGGATGATTTTAAGTTTAGATTAAATTAGTACATATGGATATATTTTTTATGAAGGAATAAAATTTTAATTATGTCTCTAAGAGTTACAAAATTTGTCTTAAAGTTGAGCACAGTGTACTATCGTGGTTTGGGAACAGTCTATAGTATTTTAGGTATAACTTGCATAATATTGAACCAAACTGCATGAAATTGGTGTCATTAAAAACTTAAGACATAAAGGAATAGAAGAATGTATTGCCTAAATACTTCATTTTTCATGTCAAAATGACCATGCAAAATTGATCCAAAAATCGATTTTGGAGAAAAGCTAGAATGATGCTTGAATAATGGAATTATCAAGTAGTGCATGATCGTTCACAAGCACAATCGTGATAGAGAGGAACATTAGGGAGTTGCACAATCATGCTAGAGAGATTGTCAAGTGGTTGTACGATCGTGCACAAGCACGGTCGTGATAGTGAAGGTGCATTGCTGTTTGACAACTTTCAAAACCCTTCACTCTTTTGACCATAACTCCTTCTCCGGACCTCCGATTGACTTGAAATTTGAACCACAAGCTCCTCACACATTTTCCTTCCTCTACACCAAATTTCGTTGTCATCTGAATTCACTAGGAAATGATTGATAAATGGTTGACGGATGAACTTAGGAAGATCAAGTTTCGCAAGATATGATATATGATTGTATCTTAATTTGGAAGTTATGAGTTGTTGATGATATAATAGTGTTCTTAGAAATGCTAATATGATTGCAAGGAGATGAGTAATGTGTATCAAGTAAAGGTGAATGAGAATTGGATATTATGAAGGCATATAATGCTAGAAAAGAAATGACAAGTAATTGAATTATGATATTAGAATAACCAAGTGTTCCTGAGGTGTAAACCTAATAATAAGCTAGACCACATACAAATGATAAGGTTTGAATGATCAAGAGACGTGATTAAGGAAACATATCCGGACTAGTCAAATTGAGCATGCATTATACATAACACATATACAAATATATACGATTGAATGCTTATGTGATTGTGCAATTAATAATGTGTGTGGAACATGTGTATTGTATAAAGTTGATACAGGACAGAACATCCACATCCAGACGTTTCCAGATCAAGTAAGCAAATGCTAAACTGGAGCGTACTGTGAGTCGACCTAGATGGTCTCATTTTCATTATTTGTTTTGTTTTAAATGTCTGTATTGTTGAATGTCGGACTAAGGTTCGATGATAAATGTGAATGTGAATGTAAAACTAAAATCAAGTGACTGATAGAATATATGTGAATGTAATGCATTTCATTACATAATTGCATGACAACATAAAGGCTGTTGTGACCGAATTAGCCACCAAAAAAGAGCTAGTGAAAAAGAGCTTAAAGCTAGGAATATACACGAGAGCCATAGGCTCAGTTGTTAATGTGCTCGATATCCACAAAGGATATGGGACAATATCTGAAACAAGCCCGGTATCCACAAGGGATATTGGCTAGTAAATAGACACTCTGTCACAATAATAACAATTGAAAGTAAGTCTTATGAGCATTGCATATGCATCTGATATATATGCTTTCAATGGTCGAAATAAATAGTTTGAATGATTTCTGAATGTGAAATATGATTTAAGTGAATATGAAATGTATGTGACTCAACATGTTGAATTGATGAA
>JAJMLV010000008.1:55421780-55435798 GCA_027123465.1 Erythroxylum coca
CTAAAAGATTAAACACAAACTTATCTTGAATCTTCACCAAACAATGAGTTTCTTGGCTCTAATGGAAGCTCTAATCCTCCTCTTCCTTTTTTCCTTCTTGAACAACTTCAAAATCACTCTTTAAGACTAAGAAAAGTTAAAACCTAGCTTAGCTTTCTTGCTCTCCTTTGTTTTCTCTCCAATGACACTCTCTCCCTCTTCTCTCTTCTAATTTTCGTTTTTTTCTTCTTCTGACACAAGCCAACTCATTTCCCTTTTACTCTTATAACCTTAATGAGTGCAAAATGCCCCTTTTACCCTTCCTTATTAGCTTAAGTTCTTTTAACCTTAAGTGGGCTTCCAAAAATGCCCTTCATGCAATCTTACTACCCTAACACTTTTTAATTCAATTTAAATTATATCATATAATCTTACTAACATTAACATAATAATAATTCCAAAAATTAAATCCATCAAAACCTCATAAGTCATTTAAATTATGCTTAACTAGAGAAAAAAAATTTGGGGGCTAACAACCAAAGACTTTCAAAACCTAGACTCGACTCCTAAGGCTCATGAACCTTTCAAAATGGTAACAACACTTTTGAAAACATAAAAACCATGCTCTTGAAATCTACTTTTCTTTATCTTAAGCTCAAAATCTGCAACCTTATTCTTCAGAATTCTACTTTGGTCTCCTCTTTATTCGTGTTTGTGTAGCTGTCGAGTGGTGTTTTAAGCTTGTTTATATACTTTTGAGTCTTTTAGGGGTTTGTCTAGTTTTACGTGTATATCTTCAAAAAATAGCCTTGAAACATCCAAATTATATAAAAAAAAACTTGGATCCTAGAAAACATCTTGCACGATCATGCATGAGAATGCTCTAACCCTCTGGCACAATCATGCCTAAGACTTCTAACCTATTACTCCTTATTGTTTAATCATGCATTGCCATACACAATCGTGTGAGACTTATTTCTCTAGCTTTTCTTCATCTTTTCTTCTCCTTTTCCTACCTCCACTCATCATGAAACACATCAAACAATCCTTAAAATATATCATTAAGATCAAGCTCTTGCCTTAAAAAATAATTAAGCAAAAAAACACATAAAAACACAAAGAAAAACATAAATCTAAGTCCTAAACATATGATTATCATTTAAGAAAACACTAAAAACACATTGTAACGCAAAAACATACTATGATTTACACCTATCAACGTACCTACACTTAAATCTTTGCTTGTATCCAAGCAAAAATAAAACCACAAAGCAAACAAAACTCAACTACACAAACACACAATCATGCAATAATACAATAATATGGTACAATGATATCAAATCTTATGAAATTAATTTAGTCATAAATATCAATCACTTAAAAATTTCAAACACACTAACTTATTCCATTCACATTTAAGTTGTTCGATTTAAATACACATATGAACCTAAATATTGACACCTATTGACATATATTCATACCTAGCCGACACTTGTAAGAATGCACTCATTCTTGGATACCAATTAAAAGAGGTAGACCATCCCTAAATATCTATTTATGAAATTTATTTTGACATTCAAGAAGAAGATTCATAGGTTCTCTTTTATTAAGAACATCAAATTTATCATGCTTAGTTGGAGTGTCATTTTAGTCTTTTGATGTAAACACAAACATTTTGTCGTGAATGTTCTCAATTACTCAGCTATGTCACAACTCACAATTGGTTACTAGCTCTATTCTTAACCCATTTTTTTAACGATTCAACAAAATAGGATTTATTATTTAACACACTTTGTAGTTATATATTTATATATTTACCTACATCACTTCTTCCTAGTTAATCACTCCCATAAAAGGCTACTAATAATGTCTATAAATTTAAATGAATTTAGTTATAAGTGTATCCAAACATGTTTCATAAATTGATATAATATGTACAATATTCTAATCAATATACATATTCATCTAAAAAAACACTTAAAACACAAACTTCACAAACTAATGTTTCTTCACAAATTCAATTATCATGTTCATAGATAAGCTAATTCCTTTCAATTTTATGTCATTGACACATTTGTATAATGCACATATTACAAAACAAAATATTTACACAATGCATCAAAAAGTATCACAATGTAAATGCAATTTCACACAAATGATATCCAAGTGCATATATGTCCCTACACTTGAAGAACACATTGTTCTCATGGAAAACAATATATTATTAAAAACAACACACATAACAAATACAACAAAAAAGGAATAAAATAAGGCAAGAATATTTATAAGGATTGTGGTGGTGATGGTTTTGGAAAAAGAAATTGGATACATTTCATGCCATAAACATCCATCAATTCAACTCATTGGAAAATCAATAAAATAAAATAAGGCAATAAATGCACACAAAATTATAAAAACTACCTAAAACATATCCTGCTAATTTTAAGGTCACTGGTTTAACCATTTCACCTTAATTTTTTGACCAACTCCTCTTTTAGATGTTAAAGTCCTATGCATGATCATATAGGGATTTATGCTTCTATGTCCAAAATTTTCTATCATATGACTCTCATTCGCCTTCTAATTCTCTCCACCAATCTTTTTTCCTATTCATAATTGATGTTCAACTCTAGAAAGGGTGGTTTCTCAGTGGAGGGTATCATGGGTGCTTCTTTTCTCACTAAGATCTTTGCCTTTAATGGATCACCCAAATCCTCCTTTCCTAGTTCTCCTTCATCGTATACTTTCCCAACACTCAATTCTTCTTTACAAATTTTCTCTTACTCTTTTATGTGCTCATCCACTATAGGTATCTTTATGCGAGAGATACTTTACTTCAGATTCTTCAATACTTTATTTATGTTAAATTCAACTTGATCTCAACAATCTAAAGAATTAGTTTCCCTTTATATGTTAAGTCAAGAAGACTTCACTTCTATTAATTTTGATGACAATCAAATAATAATAATCTTAGAAATGTATGAACTGTTTTCATAAGTTTGTTAAGTGCGTAGAAAAATGTAAGTACACTTAGTTTTACCCAGAAGATGCGTGGTCAACACTAGACAATACGTCAGCAAGAGACGATATATGTCAATAATAGACGATATGCGATAACAGAAGAAGCCCGACACTAGAAGAAGCGCGATACTAGACGAAATGACACCAGAAGAAGTATAATGCTAGACGAAACAAAAGGAAGTCGTAAACTAAATAACGTTTTTACAAAAGAGAAAATCTGATTGTACAATAGTTAGAGAAACTCTGTATTCAAAGTGTGAAAGAAGAGAGTGAATACATCTATAACGTGAAGCTCAAAAATATCTTTCCTAGAGAGAGAAAGAAAGGCTAAAGCCTGGAGAGGCTAAGAAAGCAAATAAAGAATACTTTGTGTGAGAGAGACTTGAAAAGTCTTTAAAAGTGTAGAAAGAATACTTGTAAAGTTGAAGAGAATAGTAAAATCTTATACCAACTCTGAGGACTAGACGTAGTCCAAGGTTAAGGGTAAATCAGTATAAAATCGCAGCGTCTATTCCCTAACCCTTATCTTTTAATTTTCTTGTTGTTAGTAGAGTAGATAATAATTTGCGATTGCATTACTTATCGACTTTAGTAAAGTGCTTTTGTGATCATCTGAATTTTGTAAAGAAATTCCTAAAGATTAATATCTTTAAAAAGTTTACACAATTCAACCCCCCCTTTCTTCTTGTGTATTTTACATATTATTTGTGATTTCTATATTAACAAGTGATTTACTTCATATTTCTCTTAGACTTCCTTCTGAAAACAATGGTAAATCACATATAACATAAATATCACATGTGGACTAATCAAATGTTGTTGATATTGCGATCTAATCCAACTCAAAAATCTAACACGAACTAATTAAACTTGACCTAAACTAATAATTTATTATAATTATCTTAAATTATTATTTTGAGTCAGGTTTAATTAGTTTAGATTAGGTTTAAGAATTAGACTAGATTGTAATGTCAGTAACATTTAATTGGTCAATATGTCATGCTTATGTCACTTGTGCTTGATCGTTATTTTTATCAGAAGTCTAAGAAAAGGAATTTTTTTAAAAATAACAATAAACTACTTAAATCCATGGAAAAATCCTTTCTCTTTTACCCTTTAAATTATAAATATCTTGTTCTTTTAAGATAAGGAATGCTCTTGATAATGCTCATCCAATTGTATCATTATCTAAGTTAGATATTGGTAACATAGTTTTAGATATCAGTGGACTCTTCCTTCTAGATCATCCTCTTAATTAATTTGAGCATTACTATGTAAGTTGGATATTGGAAACTAAGTTTTATACTATAGGATCCTAGTGTATAACATTTTTGTTGCTCAGCTTACCAATAGTAGTGGTTCGGCCCAACTAGGAATGAGAGGCTTTAGGGTGCGTCAACTGCCTGAATGGTTAAAGGATTACACTACGAAGTAGTTAGAAATTACTAAGATGAGTTGTACCAGCGGTCATTATGGTATTGGCCAGAACTATTAGAATCTATCTATATGTACCAGAACTATTAGAATCTATCTATATGTACTTGATAGAATCAATGGACGAGGGGATGAATTTTGCCCAATTTCCCCTCTATTCCTGCCTTTCTCTGTCTCAACTCTACTCTACCTTTTGAACTCTCCTTCTCAGCTCATCTATTGTCTACTCTCCTCTTAATTTTATGCAACATTGGTGCTTTCATTGAGAGACTTCAAGGGTGATGGAGTGGCTACTCATTATAAAACCTTGGAGGAAAGTTTAACAAAAATTTATAAGAGGTTAGAGCAGTAAGCAGGTAGCCTTCAAAACTTAGACAACCTCACAAATCTTATGAACCACCATGCAACAGCCATGGATCAACACCTCTTGTTGATGGAATCCATTCAGAAAACTCTTGTTGATCTAACATCTAGAGTTGCACAGCTGGAAAAACGCCCTGAGTCCATGACTGTTATTCCTTCTATTATTAACTACTCTACACCACTATTACTGCTGCCTTATTTGTCAAGCTTAACTATGATGCAATCAATCGGGGAAGCTTCACCTAGTGCCCCCCTAACTAGTGACTATCACTCCTTTGCTTCTCCTCATCTGCCAAAACTAGAAATACCCATGTTGTAACATCTTGTTACTCATGTTAAGGTGTGAAAAGTGAATTATGAGAAATTAATGAGAATCTAATAAATACATATCATGCTTTGCACATTTTTGTACATATATGAGAATTTTGATTATTGCACATGAATATGATTGTACATGCATTCATTGACATTTTTCGGATATAATTGACTAAATAATGTGATTTAAAATGTGAATTGTGATATATTGATGTTAAAAACTTATTTGGAGACTGTTAGTATCATTTCAAAATTTTTGGTGAATTTTAGAAATTTATAGAATTTGCAGTATTTTTGGACTGGAAATAATGGACCACTTATATTGTGACACGTAGAATAAATAAGTTAGTGATATGGCACACAAGATCAGTGACACGTGAAGGACATGCAAAGATTACATGTATTATATTGTTTTGGTCAGGAAGAGACTATTGTAGCTTCTGTTCTTCACTGAACCGAAACTCGCTTCCCTATTATCCATCATGGAATAGTTTTTGTGTGGAAATTGATTGACTCCTTACTACTGTAGACTTTGTTGAATCAAGTAAGTGAATTTGATGATGTTTTGCCGATTCTGCATATGAATTTATTCATGAGTGTTTGAGAAGTATAGTTCGATGATGAATGAATAGATGAATGATTTGTGAAATAGGAATATGAAATAGGTTCTATTTTGAATATGCAAAAATGTTGGAAAGTTCATGTAGAAATAAATACTCTGTTTTCGTTTAGCGAAATCCGAATATGTTGATTTTACTATTCATGCATGAATTTGTGGAAATGAATTTAAATGAATATGTGAAATCGTGATATAGAGTTGATGAGTTGATAAGTATTTTTTTGGATGGAATGAAAGAGTAGAAATGTGGGATAAATGCATAAGATAAAAGTAGAGAGAAATAAAATGCAGTAAATGGAATTCGTAGGAATGAGAATCAGATTTTGATGTTTAAATGTGAATCTCAAATTTTTGAATTATTGTGTGTTGATGAGCTAAAATGAAGTTAAAAGAATCAGTTTAAATGTCATTTGTCTTAATTGAAGAAGATTGAAGTGAAGATTACAAATATGGAAAATTATAGTAGAGAGAGGAAGTTTCGGATTTTTGATATTTGGATGGTAAACTTGAATTTGATTTTGGTAAGAGATTGTATAGAAGTTAGAAATGCATACAGGATATGTTAGAAGTGTGTAAATCTGAAATGAAAGAAGAATGGAAGGAGAAGAAGAAGAGTAATGAATGGTGAAGAAGAAGAGGAAGCTAGCAAGCTCCCAACTTCCCAACGCACTCTGCCTCGCTTAGCTGCAACACGACCGCTTCAAACCATGGCTCCCTTCAATCCAAACTCTAATGACTCCAAACCTATCAATGTCTAACGCCTTCCTATCAGATGCCTTACTCCAACGGAGATGGTGGCTTGCCGTGTAAAAGAACTTTGCTTTAACTACTATGAACGACTTACACCAGGGCATAAGTGCAACTCTCCCAAATTCTTTTACTTATATTGTGATGAGGGTGAATCAAGTTATGAACTAGAGGAAATTCCCCCTGATCCTCCAAAATATGGGCCAGCAGAGCCATCAACCACTAGGCAAAAGCAACTTACCATTTCAATTCATGCCTTAGAAAGGAAGGCCAACTCCACCATGCTTTGATTGAAAGACGCCATTCAAGGAAAGGAATTAGAGGTGTTAGTTATCACAAGATTGACCCAAAATTTTTTGCAAACCCGAGTGGAAAAATATTTGGGACTTCTAATCATGCCCATAACCGCATTAAATGTGACTGTAGACGATGGAGCCACCTTGGCTAGCTCCAGCCATTGGGAGCAGATGTCAATTAAGATAGGTGAGAGCATTTTTTTGTTGACTTTTACCTGCTTCTAATATATGGGGCTGGTTTGGTTATGGGAGTCTAGTGGCTTTATAAGTTATGCTCGGTTACCTTTGATCTCTAGAAAATGAAGCTCTCTTTTCAACAGCAAACAGGCCCAGTTATGTTAGAAGGAATTAAAGTGGCCGAAATGACCCAAATTTCATTAAATCAAGTGCACCATACGGTGTGTTTAGAAGGAGTGGCAGCCATTTATACTCTGGTCTTGCAATCGAACGAGCAAACTCCAGTAAACATGGGGGCTCGCCCTCAAGCGATGGATCTAGCAAAGATACTTAATAGGTATTCTATCATTTTTGAGCCACCTTTCGGCCTTCCTTTTAAATGAGAGCTCGACCACCGCATTCCACTCAAACCAGGGACAAAACCTATCAATGTTAAGCCATACCGCTACCCCCATTTCTAAAAAGAAGAGATATAGACAATGGTGACGTAGATGTTGGAAGGAGTTATTCGCCCCACCATCAGCCCATTTTTCGCACCCGTTCTCTTGGTCAGAAAGAAAGATGGCACTTAGTGGTTTTGTATTGATTACAGAGCTTTGAATGCGATTACAGTGAGGGATCGGAACCCGATTCCTACTATTGATGAAGCTCATGGATGAACTCTATGGGGCACAATTCTTCTCCAAATTAAATCTCTAGTCGAAGCATCACCAATTATGTAACACCGTATTTTTCGAGCCTTAGTCGTGACAAATTACGTGTCCACCCAGATAATGTGCATAAAACAGTGTTTCGTATTTGGATTATCAAATGTCCTTTCTTCCTTCCAAGCTCTGATGAATATTGTATTTAGATCGTTGTTACAAAATTTTGTATTAGTATTTTTTGATGATATATTGGTTTATAGTCCTACTTGGGACAAGCATTTGCTTGATTTGCAGCAAGTTCTAAAGCTACTGCCGATGCACTCTTTGCACATAAAAATGACAAAATGTGAGTTTGGAAAATCATCTCTTGCGTATCTTGCACATATTATTTCTGAACAAGAAGTAGTATCTAACCCCAAAAAAATAGAGGCTATTCAGAAGTGGCCCGTGCCTACAACTATCAAGGCTTTGAGGGGCTTCTTGGGATTAGCAAGGTATTATAGAAAATTTGTCCCAAGTTTTGCCTCAATTGCCTCTCTGCTAACACATCTACTGAGGAAGGATTCTTTTACATGGAATTTGGAAGCTGAGCATGCTTTTTTCCAGTTGAACCAGGCATTATCGACTACCCTAGTGTTGCAAATGCCCAATTTTGCTGAACCATTCATTTTGCAAACTGATTTACACTGTTTACAATGTATTCATTGAAGCAAATGTTTACAATCCTTATACAAAAGTTCCATATGACAAGAAACTACAAATTATAAACTATAACTCCTCTAATGTCAGCTGAAAGACTTTTGAGCCATATCTTAATCCAAAATGTTCCTCTAGACAAATCTTAAGAACTAGGTCTCTTTTCTCGTACCTAAAAAGCCACGTTGCAATTTTTGATGAATTTTATGAAATAAATGAGTGAACCATCATTGATGATCTCACTCAAGTCAAATACACAAATATAACACAACCAAACAATTTCGCAAAGATTTTCCATTTGAATAAGACATAATGAATTTCACACATTTCACATACGTTCTTTCTGAACGTGTATAACCCAATCAATCACATTATCATAGCATATCACTTTATCATCACAATTTTAGAAAAGGTTTCATAATCATAAAGATACAAATACAGATGCATATGAGACTCCAGATTTGTTATTATTTGTTATGATTGAGCCCCTTTCAGATACATATATAGATACTGGGCCATTGGGCTCAGTCAAATATAGAAATCATGGAGCAAAGCTCTACGTACAAAATTATGAGCTTAAAACTCTTTCAGACTGGCTACTCTGATCACAATGCCTTTATCAGAACATGCATTTTATGAAATGCATCAAATAATAGAATATGCCATGTATAGCATTCACTTACGATGCACAGACAAAATCTCATATTCATCACACCTAAGTCCAGCATTCAACTTTCATTGAGTATACAGATATCATTCAAAATTCAGATGCAAATAGAACGCTTCCAATACATTCTTGAATATCGAACTCCTCGGACCATTAAAATCTGTAATTCATAAACAAATCACAATCAATTCATTACCAGTTCAATATATAGGAATTAAATAGAAACAAAAATAAATCAATCCTAGTGATATCATCTAGGTTGACTCACAGTACGCTCCAATTTATGTTATTGCCTGGATGATCCGACAATGTTTGAGTGACATGCGACTTGATTGTCTAAAATCATACAATTCACACTTAATTCACATTACAAAGTTGATCAATTAAATACATATTCATTTGTGCACATATATACATATGAGCATGTTTAATGCATGCTCAATTGTTTTTCCCGGGTATGAAACCTTATTCAACTTTCTTAACCATTCAACATCATACTTTATATACTACTATTTTGCAATCAGGCTTGTCCCTTTAAAGTAGCTTGATTTACTCCAAATTCATCAATCACACTTTACACTTATCCTTAAACATTTTCATGATCAAAAAGCTTCTTATAATACACACACAATTGGTTCCTTACATCTGAAATTTTAGCAAGTTTAATCTATACATTCATCAAAATTTTTCCATCAACACTTAATTCACATTACAAAGTTGATCAATTAAATACATATTCATTTGTGCACATATATACATATGTCATGTTTAATGCATGCTCAATTGTTTTTCCCGGATATGAAACCTTATTCAACTTTCTTAACCATTCAACATCATACTTTGTATACTACTATTTAGCAACATAGAAAATGAAGTAATTAGGTAGTACATTCTTATAAAACAATGTTACCATATGTCTCACATCTCTAATTGGTCCAATATTCTGCAATTTATACCCAAAAGTATGCATAGTGCTCAGACAGTGATAGAATCCAAAAACTTAAATTCAAGCTAAATTTTGAAACTCTTATAGACATAATTAAAATTAGATTCCTTCATGAAAAATATACCTATATGTCTCTAGTTTAATATAAACTTAAAATAATCTCAATTAGATGTCTACAGACCAATTTATGGCCAAAATACTGATGTATGTTTAGTGAAAACACTACAGATAACATATTCCAACAATTCTTCTTTCATTTTTTTTCCAGATTTTTTACACTTTATACCAAAGTTAAGTAGTCTCTTTATTGTTCATCAATTATACCTCTATTAGGCCTGAATCATACTCCAATTCTTCATCAATAACATCTCTTATTCCAGTTCAAAATTATTCAATTAACAGCTCACAAATTATCAAACCAGAAACTTTACATTATTATGCGTATAGTCCTAGTTCTTCCCAATTGAAGAACATCAATTTAACATCTTTCTTTGGCATAAATCCACCTACATTATACTTCAAATCCAAAAATCAATCAATATCCCACGGTTTTCATACACCAAAAAAAAAAACAGAAACACTTCCAAGTCTATGCACAAATTTCCAGCACAATCAATCACTAACATCATATGTAATTCATCCTAATTCATCATCTCTTCTCTATTATGACATGCCATAAGTACTAATCATTTACTTACATGTTTAACTCCAATTCCAACTTAAAAGATCAAACTCATTTAGCTTTCCAAGAAAGCAGAAACGTCATACATTCAAGGTAAAACTTAGATGGATTTCAACTAGGTTTAGTAAGGCAACTTAAAGCTGATCTTTTACTTAACTTTGTGTGGCTAAAACATGGATTATTTGTGCAAAAATTAGGCATAACCATAAGAAAACTCAGGGAGGTTAAAGAAGAGAGTTTTGGTGGTGTGTGTGAGAAGAAAGAAGAAGAGAAATAAGCCAAACAAAACTTACTCCTGCAGAAACTCACCAGCTAAGGTGTTAGGTGTCATATAATTGAACAGCCATATGTCTTATGACATGTTCAGCACTTATCAAGCATAGGTGCTGCCAAATGTCTCCAACTAACTAGTTCAGCTTTCCATTAATCAACTATGCCATTTATCATCAACTTACCAGCCTATTTGTCACACAATGATTGATTTATTTGTCACCAATTTAACTATGCCAAATTTCACTAAATTATAGGCTAAATCATCCAAATTTTTCATGTATCAATTTATCCTACCACTTGGAATTTTTCCTAGTCCAAATGTACATTTTAATCCATCAATTTCCCAATACGTAACATTTAATTCCAAATTTTCTAATTGAAATCCAATCATACCAAAATTCAAGACATAATAAAACCTAATTCACATCATGATCACTTAACATTTTTCATACCCCAAAATAAATCAATTGAGTTCATATGCTAACTTGTAATGTTCAAAAATGTCAATTTGTGTATGAATGCTAATGTTCTGCATATATATGCAATATTTAATCTAGGATTAAATCTTAAGCATATTTCTGAAAACAGTCTATTACACAACTACTTAAGGAGATTGAGGAGGATCCATCTAGCCATCCTAAGCATTCAGTTAGAGAGGGGTTAATTCTGGTACAAGGCAGGGTCTTGTTTCTAGCAGAATTAGCACTGAAATAACCCATTTTGCACGAGTACCATAGCACACCAGTTGGAGGGCATGTTGGGAGTTAGCAAACTATGACTCGTATTTCCTCCACTTTTTATTGGCCAGGGATGCATCAAGATATTAAGTAATTTGTGGCGAAATGCACTGTTTGCCAACAAACCAAGTCCTTTAACGTAGCACCTCAAGGACTGCTACAACCACTCCCTATACCATAAAAGGTTTGGGACTCAATCTTTATGGACCTAATCACCCATCTGCCACTCTCAGATGGAAAGACTCCATTGTTGGTAGTGGTTGACAGACTTACAAAATATGCCCATTTTTGTGCCTTAGGAACTCACATCACTGCCCCTAACTTACAGAGGTGTTTATTTAGGAAATTGCTCGATTACATGGATTTCCATTAGAAATTATATCGGATCGAGACCCTTTATTTTTGAGAACTTTTCAGTAGGAATTATTCAAACTGCATGGCTCCACCTTGAGCACCAGTAGTGCTTACCACCCTCAATCTGATAGTCAGAATGAAGTTGTTAATCAGTGCTTGAAAGATTACCTTCATTGCTTCATCTCTGACACGCCAAAAGTGTGGATAAAACTCCGTCTTTGGGCTGAGTATAGCTACAATACTGCTAAACATTCTTCCATCAATATGTCTCCATTTGAAGCGTTATATGGTCGAGCCCCTCCTTCCATACTTGATTACACCAAAGATTCATCCAATATAGCTACAATTAATGACTTGCTAAGCGATTGAATCCAAATTTTAGTAAATTTGAAATCCCATCTATAGCGAGCTCAACTTAGAATATGGAACCAAGCCAACATGCACCAAACTAAATGTCAATTCCAAGTTGGTGATTAGGTTTTTATCAAGTTGCAACCTTACAGATAGACATCGGTTGAAACATCCCATTACCATAAAGTATATACCTGAATATCCAAGGACATTCAAGTACATATCCTATGCTAATGATATGTTAGAGAAAAAACAAATCCAACTTACACATGGCATCAACTAAATTAATTAGAAGTCATGAAAATTTAAAACCTTTCATTGCATTCATTTGCGAACGCTTACACTATATTTTTACAAACTTTATACAAGTTCTAGATAAAAACTACAAAATACAAATTACAACTCTTCTGATGTCAACTGACAGACCTCTGAGCTATAACTAGTCCAAAATGTTCCTCAAATCCAGATAAAAAAAACTAGGTCTCCTGTCTCGTACCTGAAAAGCCACGTTGTAATTTTTTATAAGTTTTGCGAACTCAATGAGCGAACCATCATAGATGATTTCACCCAGTCATATACACAAATCACATATTTCATAAGCATTCATTCATAATATGTAAATTCCAAATACTCACATTAACATGGCAAAACATATAATCACGCAGGTCATATAGTCAGATAGTTCATATCAATTTATCATTTATTTCAACTCTGCAAATCATTCAATGAATTTCAATCGTATGTGAATGCTATATGTATGAGAATAATGTTCGTTCTTATTGTTTTGACTGAGTTCCTATCACATACTTATACAAATACTGGCTCATAAAGCTCAGTCAGAATAGAATCACGGAGCATAGCTCTACATGCAGAATTAGAAATCACGAAGCAAAGCTCTACGTGCAAACGCTTTCATATTGGTTATACTCTGGTCACAACACCTTTATCTGAGCATGCATTTTATGAAATACATCAAATATAAAATATTCCATGAAACACAGTCACATACGATGCACAGTCAAAAATCTCATAGTCATCAGACCTAAGTCCGGCATTCAACTTTCGTTGAGAATTCATATATCACTCAAAACTCTAATACACATACAACACTTCCAATACATTCCCAAATATTAAACTCCCCGGACTTTAATTTTGGAATTCATAAACAAATCACAAACATTGCATATTTGGAAATTAAACAAATAAAATCAATCTTAGGAAAATCATCTAGGTTGACTAACAGTATGCTCCAATATGCTATTTCTTAGATGGTCTGACAATGTCTAACTATCATCCAACGTGCTTCTCTATATCATACAAAACACATTTACAAATATTACATTTTTGCACAAATGTATATGTTGGACCCCGAACTTTTCTTAGAGGACTAGAACTAATAAATGAGAAATGTGGATAGATTCAAGTTTTGCTTTGGTGTTTCTGGTGGATAAAAAGATTTTGAAGTGAGAAGAATTAAGGTGAAAGTTAGGAGTAGAATGAAAGTCAAAAATGAAGTTGCATTTGTGTAGTAAGTTGATAAGGAATAGGTATATAAGTGTATGTTTTGTTATTGGTATTTATGATTAATCATGGATTATAAATTTCTTTATATATGATATTGATTTGAAATGAAATTTAGAATGAGGAGTAAGTGAAGTAGAAAAGGTGATCTTAGTATGATTTGTGTTAAGGAAAGATTGTGAAACAAAATGGA
>JAJMLV010000008.1:55625936-55636701 GCA_027123465.1 Erythroxylum coca
AAAGTCAACTTTCTTAAATCTTCAATTTTGCACACTTTTTCTATATAATTCATGCTTTTCAACTTTATTTCAATTAACTCATCTACTTGAACTTTCATAAACTATACAAATCTCCACAATAATCAAAATTATCAAAACCCAACAATTTTTTCTCATGAATTTCCTCAAGGTATAAATATATCTATTTCACAATACATATATAAAACCACTTATTTAATTTCACTTAATATTTCTAAATTTTACTCAAAAATCGGGGTCCAACAAGATGTGTGTGGTAATTTTAGCATGCTCATTGTAATTCGTCAAATAGACAAACTTAATCTAGGTTTATATTTCTTTCCTTTTGTACTTATTTATAATTAATTATCACTTTATTTTGTTTATAAGGTTACTTTTGTTATCTTATAGTTGTATGGTGGGAAAAATTTGAAAGTGGGGCTCTAGAATTGCAAAGGTTTGTAATTCGAATTCTGACTCAATGTATGAGTACAACTGGGTATGAAAGGACTTAGAATACATTTAAATTGATCTATTTCCAAAAAAAATTGGAATAAAAAAGACCAAATGATTTGATCTTTTTTCGATATAGCTTAAAGCTTAGAAAAAGATAATAATTATTATTATTAAGATTAATATAATTTCTTGCAATTTCTTAAAATTTAAATTTTATTTGTTTAATAAGATTTTTAATAGAATAAGTAATTTTGTAAATCCAATTTGCCTTCACCATTGTTCTTTTAGTGGGTTTTTAGGGAACCAAGTTTCACTAATAAGAGTGACTTGAAAAATAATCTTGGATAAGAAAATATTGACATATTATCTGATACAATAAATTTGAATTATGGTGATAATAAAAGTATGAAAGACAAGGATTTTGTAATAAATGAAAATTAGAGCTGGTACTATTTGAGTGGATATCTTAAGGAATAAAGTTTTCTTTCTTTCTTTTTTAATTTCATTTATATTTGTTGTATATGATAAATTTTATATATGCAATATAAATATAAAATTTTTAACTAGCAAGTATTTTTGTTTCAAGGTTTACTTTTTCTTTTATGTGTTCCTTAGTAGAAACTCTTATTGTAATACTTATTTTATTTTTACTATATGATGTTTTGATGTAATTATTCTTTACTATATGATATAAATTAAAAATATTTCAAGTACTTTGTATTATTTTTAGTTTCAGATATGTATAATAATTAATTGACCTTTTTGTTATATTAATTGTAGATATTTTTCATATGAAAAGTAATATTAGTAAAATAAAATACATAATTGTTATTGTAATTTTATATTATTATAATTTTTGAGATAAAGTAAATGTAAAATTAAAAATTATATGGTATAATATATTAATAGATTATTTTTCAATTTTAATATTGAAGAACTATTTTATAATTTAAAATTTTTACCGAAAATATTATCTAATATTAACTGATATCTGTGGGATACCGCTCCAGAATCATCTGGAACATTTATTCCATTAAATGTTCCATTAAGTGATACTAAGTTTGAAAAGAGAATAGCTCAGTAGTTGATGGACAATCTAGGCTTTCCAATCCATCACACCTCTATGTTAAATATAGTTTTTTTACCAAATTTTATGTTAATTGCATAAAATTTAAAAAGTGTGAACTTAATATAATTTCAATGTTAAATATGAAAAAGAAGTTAAAAGCAAAACGCAAGGAACTTTTTATAAGATTAGATAGCATCAACTTGAGCCCATCTACATCTCAAAATCTTTCCAAGATCACCGGTGAAACTAATCAAAATTTTTAAGCGTTTATAGGCTACACCTTTCTAGCTTTCCTCTTCTGCTTCTCATAATCTTCATGTAATTGCAAGGCTAAGTTTGTACGATCCAATTCAAGTCTCAATCTCTCGTGCTCCTTGATGTCATGAAGAAGCATGAAATGATTTGAAAGTTTGGCCTGTAACTCGTCTTCATCAAATGACTTTATCTCACCTAGAAACTGTTCAATATTTTTCAATTTCAACTGTCCACTTTCTCTGTTCTTCTTGCTACTTGATTTTTTGGCATAGTAAGTCGGATTGAATACACGTTGACCAAGCGAAAATTCCATAAAAGCTTGTTGAGGAGATAGAGTGGACAGAAGCACTTGGTTATTACCATTGATCATGTTCAAAATGCCTGCAGAGATTGTGGAAACTGCGGGATGATAATGCTTGGAGAGAAGATTGAGTTCCCACAGGACGGAACTGAGAGCGCCACTTAAATTAGGGTCCGAAGCATATGGCTGGTATTTCTGCACCAATATCAAAAACAGAATAACAAAGAGATGTTAACTGGGCACTGGAATGCATTTCATCTCCTAATTATATGCTCATGCCATCGGACAATAAAAATGCAGAATACCATTACCTTTTGAACATCAAAGTTCATGTGAAAAATAGACTAGTAAATGTGGACCCAACACCTTGCAGTGGAATCAAATAGAAACTCTTTGTCTTATTGAACAAACTAACATAATCCCAGTATGATAAATATAGAGTATCCACAAACATCAACATGCACAGTTGCTTCTAAGTTCTAGATTGACAGAAAAGAAGCGATTAAAAAGCACCAGAGAGAAGTTTGTAACTTCAGAAAAAGGATTATAAGACACTCGTCATAAATAAGAATTTCGTAGATTGAGGAAAGACAGAAAATCAATACTTAAATGGGCCAATGCATTTAATAGAAATCTCAGATTATTTAGCATTCCTTCTGGACTGTTGAGAAGTTCTACTAACAATGACGAGTGCAAAAGTTAAATTACTTCATCGAAATGGTCCCAACAAATGCTTCAGGTACTAATTTTGCCTCCAAGCGACAGGCCAAACCAACCCTTAAAAACGTCAATCTGATTTGAATTGCTCACAGGGTTAAATATGAGAACCCAATAGTAATAATAGTTTTGAAAGGATTCAGATTGCTCCATTTCAGAGATTTTACTACACGTCTACTATTACCTAAATAATTACTGCAACCCACCACTCGTTTTTGATTGAATTGAGCATCATAAGTTCATCATTAAACATTTCAAAAATTTAGGTAAGCCACAATAAATCAAGTAGGAATTGTTTAATTCAGAAATAAAAATTATAAAACAAAATTAAATGCAGAAGGAAAAAGAATAGTACAAGAAATATTTTACTCCTGTAAAAACTGGAGTTAAAATCTGACTTCTGCCAACTCTGACAATATTATTTATTAAGTTTTAAGTATATGCAACTGAGCATTGTAAAAATTTGGAATATCACACCAATGTGATCAAGTAATTAGTTCAATTCATCACACAGAGTTGATAACACGTACACTTACGCATTCATGCATATGGCATCATTTCCCGTAGGTGTTAACCTATTTATCATTCATTTCACATCACAATCTTAAAAATGGAAATTCCATCTTTTAAAAAGATCAGAAAGACAGTGAAGATTGCTTACAGCAACAGAACCAGAAATAGATCCACCTCCTGAATCATTTTCCAACAGATTCCGGCATTTGACATTCTTCTGAACAAGATGCTTTAAAGTCACCAAAGCTGTAGCGGCTCCAAAAGAACAAGACACCAATCAAGGCACTATACAAATACTAAATTAAAAATCAAGATATTAAACAAATACAAGGTACTCATAACATGTTCAACTGCATTAGCAGTTGATAGATATACCAGCCATAGATTCTGCAGACCCAAAGCATAAAGAAAATGTCGCCAGGCGTTTTACAAATGCAGCAGCCTTTTGCATGTCCTGCTGTCTATCCTCATACAACATGATTCTAAAAGCTTCTGCCAACAATTCCCCCTTATCCCTGCATGAGATATCCAAATGGAGTGAGAAACCTATTAAGGTAGAGAAATCAGTCACTGCGCAATGTTAACAAGAACCAGCCGGTGTAATCAACTAATTAGAGTAGAGGAAACGACAATACAAGAAATCAAAATCTAAAACGCTGGAGAAGATCCAAAACAAGAAACAAACTCAATTTCAGAGAGAGAGAGAGAAAGTAAGAGACAAAGAGACAAATGCACTTAATCTATCAATTAACAAACCACTTGTAGCAGCAATACAAGAAAGCATATATATATCACTGAGGAAATGTAGAGGAACATGGAGAATTTTGTAGATGAGAAGACAGAATTTACAAGTATAATGTAAAACACAAACCTTCCAGGTCTATACTCAAGTATGATATTGTACAGATGCACAAAGAAATCCTGTAAATCAACATTAAGGGCATCGAGGTTGCTTCTCATGACTTTGAAGGCAGCAATACAGCATTGCAGGCGTTCAGAAACAGTCAACCGTGTCAAACATTTCTCAGATGAATCAGAACTATCACCACCACTGGCAAGCTTTTTCAGATAATTCATAAGATCTCCTATGTAATCTAAATCAATAAGATGAGAGAATTTTCCCAATCCATTCAGACATGGCGTAAGCAATGGGTGTGCTCCAAATACACCAGCAACTGAATTACCATCAGTTTCAGAGCTAAGAATAAGAAAACAAAACGTGAGAAGGAGAAAAGAGAGTATCTTTTCATGATCTTAAAGCATAGAGTAGAAACAGCAAACATGAGGAACATTGGGCATTATGGGCAATTTGCACACACTAATTCCATGTCATAATTTAAACCCAACATCTACCAAATTTTCAAGGTCTCCTTTAATAGAATGCTGTTTCCAAAAATTCACCTACCCCGAGCAACAGAACTATCAAGTATGTTCTAACTCCAAATTGCAACCATGTACTCTTTTCATTACCAACCCTTACGCTAATGTAAAATATTAAAGCAAATAAAAGATAAATGCCAATTGAGATTGCACTTATATAGATCTAGCTCATCTATGTCGTGGACATGATAAGGTTGAAGCTGGCACAAAGATCTTTTCCTTAGACATTAAAGAAAAAGGGTACTTGCACAGGATAATTTGAACCAATATCAAACCCACTTGCAAGAGAAATATGTATCAGATCACCGCTGACGGTAAAAACAGGTACAGATTAAGTGACATACGAGACTATAAAAATCTGCTGTGTGGAAATGGTAAATTCCATATTCTATAGTGACACAATATTACCACATCTAATCCCAATAGTCAAGAGCTACGGAAAAATTGAAGCACTAACCTGGCTGAAGTTGACTGCATAAAATGCTTCAAGACCCGAAAATACGTCTCAAATACTGCAGACAATGTCTCTGCCTGTATCCTTCTCCTCTCTGCAACATCTAGTGTAAAACAAGCAGCTTTGTAATCAGCACTAACCTGCACAAACCATAAAAAATGGTCATTCATATAAGAATTGAAGGACGATAAATAATGTGGCGATTATAAAAGAAAGAGAGGTACTATCCCGAGGTTAATACACATATATTATTGTCTTTAGTGCTTTAAAGATTGAATGTAGCACCAGAAGAAAGTTTGCTGGGAAATCAAGCATATTTTCTTTGAAAGTGGCCTATTGAGTTTAAAGTGGATGTATGAGATGGGCTTCTTAAGGCTGTGTCTTGTGCCATTTCCACCCCTCCCATCTCATTAAAGTAGAAACACCAAAAACGTGAAAATGAAGGAAATGTGAGAAGCCAGGCGAGCATATTAATAAACACAGTGACTAATTAGAGAAACCACACATAATTATCTGCAAGTTGACGTCTTATTCATCTAAAATACCTGTGCCTTCACTTGATACATAAACAATGCCATCAAAACATAGATTATATAACTCACCTCTTCTCTAATCTTTGTCATCATCTCTTGCCTGCTCTTTTTCCTGTCATTGTCTTGCAATTGACTGGACTCCTCAGCATGTTTCCTCTTTTTGTGCTTTCTGTTTCTTACTTTGTTGTCGTGGTATCCTTCTTCAGCCTTCCCCAGATCTTCATCAAATGCTAATGACATGAAAACCTGTGGAAGTTTTCACAGAAAAGAAGGAAAAAGAATCATCAAGAGATAACAAAAAAGAATTCCAGAACATTATTTTTCTTGAAGTTCAAGGGGTTGGTTTTGCATCTACGGATATACTGAAGAATGGCTTCCGAAACTATCGCACAGGCAACTAAAAATAATTAATACATCCTTAAAACTTATATAACCCTTGTCACTTGAAGAAAGAGACGAAGTGATTAATATACCATCTACATTCCAACAAATTTGCATCACAAGTCAGAGAAAAGGTGACGAGCATTTCTTCTAAGATTAACCAATTTCGTTACATTTCGTGTTATCTTTGCATAACCCAATATTTTAACCAAAATCCACATTAAAACAATTACTAATTTCAAAGGTTGCCTTCTTTTTGTTTTTGCTGTTTTTCTGGGGGTGAGGAAGTTAATCTGTTCATGATCAAATAAATGTACAAAATGCTAGATGTCATTGAAACCATATGTGATACCAACAAGAGTCATCATGTACCTCAACAGAATCTGGATGCAGTTGACAATGAAGAGCTTTAACATTGTCTGCTATTAATCGGACAGCCTCCAGTGTAGCTTCACCGCCATGCTTTCCCTCGTCGATAAATAGGGACTTAATAGTCGTACAACAAAGTTTCCTGTCATGTAAGGTACCAGTTTTATAGCAATAAACAAGATAATATCTAAATCAGCTATTATCAAATTTTGGTCAGTATGAAGTAACACCCTTGGGTTAAGCAATTTTAGTACAACCAATAGAGTTGATTAAGTAGCCATTATTCACAAGAATATACTTGCCAGAATAATATTGAAAAAGAATATATTGATCAAGGTGTCTCCTTAAAATATTACAGATTGTTTCTAGTTTTTCAACTTTCAAGCTACTGGAGGCAGAGCAGACAACAATAAACATTGCCAGAATAATCTTGAAGTAAATTGTATTGACCAACATGTCTCTTAAAAATATTAGAGTTGTTTATGGTTTTTCAACCTTCAAACTTCTGGATCTAGAGCAGATAACAATAAACATTCTAGGCGGAATATATCTAGTGAGCCATAGCCAACTCTGCCGAATGTTTGGCGTTTAGCTTTGGACTCGTGCGCATATTCAGAAACTAAACATACATAATAGGCAGGAAAAATTTTAGCCTCACTATGAATTTCAAAGCAAAATAGATGTAAATGTTAATACGACATCTCATTGAGAAAATGGATTATAGGCAGCAGAACAGTGGGAATAGAAATATGAACTCAATAGTCAAGATTACATAAAGAGCAAATGTACCATATAATAATCAACAAGACAGCAAATTTATGACATTTATAAATGGAAACATGTGAGTATATATAGCACTAAAACAAAAGTTGAAGAATGCATGAAATCCAGTTCTTTAATGGAAAAGTAAAAACAAACAGGAATTCGGCAAAAACCTTATGACATCATCTGGAGAGCCTACGCTTTGGACAACAGCACTTAACAAGCTTTCACGGAAATTAAAGTGTGGTACTGATTCCAGTAAAGTGCAAATGCAGCGAACGGCCACATGTTGAAACTTGGGTTGTTTTTCTAATCTTATTAGTGTTTGCAAGTATGCCTGGTAGACAAACAAATGAAAATTCAGAAGGGGGAAAAAGAAAACTTAGTCATCAAGTTTTAACAACTAAAAATGAGTGCCATGCCAAACCTTGTACACCGACAAAAGAGTTGATTCATAGTACCGCATCTTCTTAACTTCCTTGGAAACTTTCATTTCTAGTTCCTTTTCTGTTGGAAGCCTAATTCGGTAACTGTATGATGCAACAGAAGGAACAATATTATGTATGCAGAGACAGAGAGATGAACAATTTAAAGCAAGACGATATTTGAATAAGCTCACTCTTCCTACCCAGGGATAATGTCTTTGAAAACTGCCAACAGGGACAACAGTCCAAGAATCACAACAGTGGGATCATCGTCTTTACAGATATGTAGCATTTCTTTGAGTGATTTTATATTGGACTCTGGATCAGTTAATAGTTCCATTCCCAGCTCTGCAAGTTTAAGCTTCTTACGTTTAAATGCTTCCTCAGCTGAGAGCTCTTCTTTCACCTCAGCCTAAAAAAGGAACATTATTTTAGATGAGGCACAAATAGATGTATTATAGCCTCCGTAGTTTGATTCAAAGAAAGAAGTCTTTTAGAAAGATTGCCATCAAATTTAACCAAGAAAGTCAGATCATCATATGAAAATAAATTACAATCTTAATTAGAATTACAACGGCTTCTGACAAGATTCATATTAGACAAGAATAAAATACATTAAAAGCTTGTACCTACTCAACACATATACATTGCCAAAACATTGCAACTTAGATTATAACCACAAATATAGCAATCATGAAGCAGATTTCGAGCCAAAAAGCAGTTGTATGAACCATATGATAGTTAAGAAAAGTTTTATAGTATTCTAACGATACCAGCACAGCTGCTTGTGGGGCTTGCTCCTTCTGGTCTTGTGGAATGTCCAAGTCCTTTAGTTTTTTGGCCTCCTTCTTGTTCTTTTTCAGCTTTGCCCTCCTTTCTGCTTTAGTCAACCTCATACTAGTATCCTTTTCATCTCCACCAATTTTATCTTTTTCAATATTTTCAACAGTCCCTGACACTGCCGCTGCCTCATTAAAAAATAAAAATGTTTTCAATTACCAATTGTTAGTATAGGACTCATGAACAAGCAATAAAATGGGGAAAAAAACAATACATGTGCGGTAGTAGAGCTGGCCATCCAAAGTTTTGACAGGAAGAGTATCAACAGGATCAACATAGAGCTTGTTTTCTTCTTCAACCTTCTCGTTATTTTCCTTTTTATTTTTCCTTTTCTCATAGGAAGCCTCCAAAGCATCATCTCCTTCTAAACCAGCCACCCGACTAACATGCCTTTTTCATTTTACATTATCAAGGAAATTTAGGTAAATAAATCATCATAATAATAACAAGTGGAAGAAAAAAGTGAAAAAAGTGTTACTTGGTGATGGATTGGGTGTCTAAGCGAGATACAAAGGCAGCATAATCAAGATTTTCGTGGACAAACTCCAAGTCCTCGTCTGACACCTCTATTTCATCCTCTGATATTTCTGCCGGTAAAGCCGGTGGCAATATTACCTTTTGCTTCTTATTCTTCTTCACCATCTAGGCTCGTTATGTTATTGCTCAACCCTCTATTGGAAGAAAAAGAATAACTAATTGGTGTTTATTTACCAGACCACTTAACAATAGTCTTGACAGCAGAAAGCAAATTTAGTATTTTAAAGGATTAAAATTTACAACTAATTTTATACAGCAGCACAGACACAAAATTAAACCGACAACAAACATCTATCTCAAGATGAATCAAACACAACATAAGCGAATGACTTGAAAACCCCAAACCTATGAACATCATGAGCTCCTTTCTAAACATATGAATAAATATTTCTATTAGTAATGCAATTAATATGTGAACCTAGGAATCCAAGAACCTAACATTTGAATAAAAATCGAATCAAGAACAAAATGACACACACATGAATCAATACTGAAAAGAAAAAGAAGAGGAAAAAAAAAGGATTTGTTTTTACATGATCGCATTTTTCCAGTGGTTATGTCCAGAAAAAGTGAGTTGGATTACAAAATCACCATAACCAAAACGACAATCAAAACCATTATCTTAACGTCATATTAACTGAAAGGAAAGTTACAAAATCAAAAGGGTCATTTTCTTGATAACCAAAATCTATACTAAGATCCTTCTAACAAAAAGGCTTGGAGTTATATGTTTGTCATCTCAGAGCTCCTCTTGGCACTAACTTGGTCCATATGCGATAAGAACAACATATTTATGAAAAAGAAGAACATAGAGCACGTGAAAAGGAAGCCACCAGAAATAGAACGTATTAAGAAAAATTTTGGTTCGTGAACACATTGTCTCTGAATCATTTGAACAAACATCAACCCAAACAAATCAAATGTAAAGCCTGAATAAAAAAGAAGAAAAGAAAGAAAAAGATGGAAACCAAATGTTCTTCAAATAAAAGTCCTACAGCTCATCCTCCGAGTATGTCATCGATTACGTGATGACTCTGTAGTCTTTGGTTTCCCCAAAAGAAGAAAAATGGCTTAAGCGTGACAGTGGAGGACAACAAAAAAGTACCATTTGATTACAACAAAATGGATGACGGTAATGGACTGCAGCAACAAAGCTGGCCGCAAGGGAGACAACAGCAACAATCGGCAGACGGTGGGCTGTCTCCGGTAACAAAGTTTCAGTTGTTTCTTTAGGTTTAGTTATTTTTTATTTTCATAATCAAATCCTTTTCAATCATGCCCTTTTTAACTTCAGTCCACCAGAGTCTTAAGAATAGCTAATTCTCTTTTATATTTTTAACCGATTTCCTATTCGGAGCTTTATCATCCTCTTTTCTTAATCATAAAAATTTTATCAATTAGAATTCCTCGTTTAAATAAAATTATCATTTAAGTCAAATGATAATTTATCACACTTTATTTTAAGTGTTACCTAATGCAAAAAATATTGTGATCCTAGATAAGCACTTAGACAGGTAAAGTGGAACGTCAAAACCTTTTTTCTCACTTTGTAATTGACTCTCGAAATTTTCAATTTAGATTTATAATTTTTTAAATTAAACTTTTTTAAAATATATCTTTTCTTAATTAGTAGAAACATGCTATCAACTAATGTTTTAAAAACCAAACCAGACATCGAACCGGTCAAAGAAAAGATTTAAACAGGCTCAGCCAGTAGTAAACCGCTATAAAACCGGTATATAATAAATATAAAGTAAAACTTGTAAAAATAAGTTT
>JAJMLV010000008.1:55776264-55796167 GCA_027123465.1 Erythroxylum coca
ATCAGTATATGGCGTTGATAGAATTTACATATAATAATGACTATCACAGTAGTATCAGAATGGCACAATATAAGGCATTGTATGGCAGATGAAGAGGGCTTAAGAATGATTGAAGGCCCAGAATTGATACAAGACATGGTGGATAAAGCGAAATTGATCCAAAGTTGAATTAAAGCAGCTCAAGATAGACAGAAGAGTTATATGGATCAACATCGACGGGATATGGAGTACAGTGTAGGAGACATAGTATTTCTTAGAGTGTCAACTTGGAGAGGAGTATTGAGATTCGGTAAAAAGGGCAAGTTGATCTGTAGGTACATTTGTCCTTATGAGATCCTTGAGAAGATAGGATCTTTAGCATATAAGTTGATTTTACCGAATGAAATGTCTCAATTGCATAATGTGTTTCATGTGAGTATGTTCCAAAGATATCGATCGGATCCAACACATGTGATACCAGCTCAAGAGATTGAGGTTGCTAGTAACTTAAGCTATGATGAGGAGTCGATCAAGATAGTGAGATCTCAGATCAAGTAGTTGAGGAACCGAGTCATTCCACTGGTAAATGTCCTATTGAGGAATCACTCAACTAGGAAGCAACATGAGAAACGGAGGAGCATATGAGGAGACAATATCCCCACTTGTTTGAACAATCAGGTAAGAATTTCAAGGACAAATTTTTTTTTAAGGAGGAGAGAGTTGTAACATCCCGTTACCAAGGTTAAGGTTAGAATAGTAAATACGAGGGATTATTGAGAGATTAGAAAATGCATTCCATGCTCATGCATTATATGATATGCACATACATGTGAATATTGAGCTTTTTCACATGAAAATAACTGTATATGCATTCATGGATAATTTCCTTTATAATTGAATTGTGATGTGATGTTATGAGAATTGTGAATTTGTTGTATTAAAAATTTAATTGGTGAGTGTATTTATTGATTTTGAATTTTGGTGAACTTTAGGAAAAATTTCCAAAAAGGTTGAATATTATTAGACTAGGAAAAATGTCACTTAACGAGTAAATCGATGAATGAAAATATAAATAAGAAAATAAATGATATTGGAGAATTTTTCAAAATGACTTTGAAAATTTGGAGAAAACTTTAGAATTTGTGAGAAGATATTATTGGAAAATTTAGAGCTAATGGTTATAAAAAGATGAGAGTATGGGACTTGAACCATTAGATTCCAAACACATTGATCTACATCTTTACCAAAAATCATAGCCGTCTGAAATCAATTAAGAGAGAGTGAGTGATAAATGTGGGACGAGCATGATGAGAAATTCTGGAAAACTGATGACTGGAGTATTTTCATGTAACTTGCTTCGGTATTTTGAAGATATCTTATGCTGTAGTTATCCGAATGGAATGATCTTTGATTTGGAATAAACTAGAGACATAGGGCTACAAATTGTTAAAAGATATCGAATTTTAATCCTATCCCTAGAAATCCAGATTTTGAATTAAATTTGGTTTTAGAATGTTGTTTTAGCTTATGAACAATCTGCAATGTTTGGGTCATAACTTTCAGATTTCTAAACCGAATTAAATGATTTTAGTGTCATTAGAAACTTAAGAGATAGGAGAACAACTTTCAAGAAGAAAGTATTGTCAAATTATTTCATTTTCATAGTCAGATTAATCATGTAAAGTAGACTTGAAAGTTACTTTTGGAAAAATCTGAAAGTGATTCAATGCGATATCACTTATGATTTTAATGGTTTTATTGAGGTACAAACCTAAATATAAATTATACTTAGGTGAGTTTTGAGATAGGATTGATTATGTGACGAGGATAATGGAAAAATACCTAGGATTGTCATGAACACACATTGTATATATTTCATTACATACATAGGCATTATTAAAAACTTATAATTGTGCAAGTTGTGATATATGTGTATGTTATTTGATATAGAGGAGCAACAAAACCATCAACCTCCAGACATTGCCAGAATTTTAAGGCATTAGCTTTGGGAGTGACTTGTAGTAACCTAGACGTTCTCACTCAATAAATTGCTTGTTTTATATTATGTCTGAATTATGAATGAATGTGATTTGATTGTGTTGATTCTGGACAATGAAGGTCCGATGATTGTGATATATAAATGAGATATTTAAGTGCTACTGATATGTGAATGTGACGAAATAAGCGTTTCATGACATGATTGATTATGAGAGATGGATTCCATACATGAATGCATAATTAGATAATGAGAGTTATGTCTTGAGTAGCCACCAAAACGAGCTTAAAGCTCCAATTGCGATTAAGTGCTAAAAGCTCACTATATAAAATAAGCCCTTTATCCTAACAGATAAAGGACAATATAAATGAGTCCGGTATTCACAACGAATACGGGACAGTTTAGGCACTCGGTCAAAACAACGAAAAATTAAAAAAAAGTCACATGAGCATTTTATATGCATTTTAATAAATATGTTTGATTGATTCAAATGCAAAATTGCCTACTCTTAAGCGAGAATGTGATACGTGCTCATTTATGTAAAATGCGAAGGCCTCATTGAATTCGCAAAACTCACCAAAATTGTAACGTTGACTTTCAAGACTGAGAGACGATCTTAGCTACCGAGAGGCGCAACCAACAGTTAGTCTTGTACTTTTGGGAACAAGGAGAAATGACTTAAAGGTCGGTCAGCTAGGTTTAGACAGATTAAATAGTTTTTTTTTAATTTCCTCTTTCATGTAGCATCTTTTGTATTAGGATTTGATGATGTACACATTCGGATGATCTTGGATAACTACCAATGTAGACATTAATTTTTTTTTAACAAATTGTTTTAAATTGTTGGGGTTTTCCATATGATGTTTTATAAGAGAATAAAGAATGATGATGCCATATTAAGTGAATGTTGTAACTGATCGTAGCGTGTCATTATCATAGGTTATGTGTTAGAATACCCTAAGGGTGTTCCAGTATGTACCCTAGGGTAAGGAGGCGCTACAATTACCTACTACGAGCATGCAAAGAGAATTATAAATATCTTAAGTTTACACTTATATTCTAATTGTTTTATTTTGTTGTATTTCAATTTAAATCGATGTGTGAATTTTGAAATGAAAATATGTGTATTATGGATAATGTAATGGTATAAATGTCTGGTGTCATATATGACTGTGTTAAGTTATTTTCTTTATTCAACAAGGGGTAAATATCATAAAAATAGAGGAAATTCTACTGAAATTTTTATAAATTCTAGTCACTTATAATAACTTATTCTTATGTAGAAAAAGTCTATAGGCATGAGGGCTACACTTGTCAGATCTTTTTACACACTCACACTAAGAGGCATGACGATGTGACATTCATTAACACCCGATGTAGAGAATTAATGTTTGTAAAATTTATGCTTTAATATTAATTCTTAATAATTATCACTTTCTAATATAAACATTGCCTTCTAATAGGACCAAATACAAGAAAACATTCAGCGACAGCCTCAACATGAACAAGCTGTTGATGAGAGTCAGAAATATCTTGATGCAGTGGGTGGTAGGGACCGTCATGGAAGGATCTTCTGGTTAGGTTCATTTGTGAACATATATTATTCGCAATCCTTCACGTCCAATACAACAACATCTAGTAGACGGTCGACAACCAATGAAATCAATGAGCATTTCATTTAAATTACAAATACTTGTTACGTACAATTTAATATTTTTATTATCAATTAATATAATTTTAACTTTATATCATAAATCAACTTTCTGTTTAAACAAATTAAATATATAAACAAATCAAAATATTATGCATAGATAAATTCATAATTGTTGAAATTATACATTAACCACAATATGATGAAATCAAATTTAATGTTAGTTTTTTTTAAATTAAAATATTTATCGACAAAAATACATGTACGTCGGTAAAATATATTATATTTACCGACAAAACACCACAAACTGTCGATAAAATCTATGATATTTACCGATAGAATAAAGAATTATCATCGATAATATTGACAGTCATCGCAAATTTTACTGTTAGGATTTGCTGAACCATTGGTATACTCACCGATGGGATATCATAACTGTCGGTACTGACGGAATAACCAATATTGTCTGCAAGTTAATATTTCGACAGAAAGAAAACGGCCGTAGGTAAATTTACGGACAGTCACAACCAACCGTTTGGTATTTTCACCGATGGTTACATAAAATGTTTATCCGTAAATTTACCTGTAGTCATTTTTACAACGCCTTTGTCTATTGGTAGATTCTGTTGCTAATTTATATTAACAACGAAATCCAAAAATTTTCTGTAGGTAATATCCGTCGCCAAGTGACATTTTTCTTGTAGTGTATAGAACAAGTATTGAGTTTTCCAGGCTAGATAATTATTGGTATTGAGTTCGACGGAAAATGAGTGACTTGAAGAAATAACAGAAGGTGTGGTAGAAGAGGATGAAATGGGAACAATAGGATTTGCCATTACTAGAGGAGGAGAAGAAATAGCTCTGATGCCATGTAAAGATGAAGAAACAAATGGAAAAGTCTGATTTGTATTGCTTGTGCTATCAATGTACAAGATAAACGAGATAAGTACAAGATTGTGGAGATAAATACAAATAACAACTGTACAAAATAATAGTGATACAGATAGAAAATATTTAGTAGTAACTATCGGAATTTCATTCACTAACAGTTTCCAAGTAGACTTCTTATTTGATGGTTGTTACTACTTGCTTAGCTTTGCTTTTAGCCTATAATTTTTAAGTTCCTAGCCTTGTACTCTTACTACTACTAATACGATTATTTCTCATGATTAAAAATTAAGATATTTTGTTAGAATGACATACATTAACGGTTCTCACAAAAGTAAAATAAGAGAAGCGAGAAAGATCAAGAGTAGCCAAGAATAAGATGGAAAAGAGTGATTTTTATCAAAAGAAAATATTGCTAAACTTTGTTAGTTGAGATTTACAAATTGTAGAAAAATTTACATTAGGAAACCATGAGAATTTATAAGGACTTAAATTTTTTTCATTTGGATAGCTAGTTGAATATACAATTAAGGCCCTTTAGACTATGTGATTGTTGATTTAATTATTTTTATTGGTATTTTATAGTTATTTTTATTTGAAAATGATTAAATTTTTTATTCATTTTAATTGATTTCATATGTTAAAACATAAATCAATATTAGTATATCATAATTATCATATAATTGTTAAATTTTTATCATATGTAAACTTATGGATTGAGTTCAAATTTGAATGTTTTTATAATGGGTTGGATTTGAGTTTGAAGATCAAGCCTAGTTTATGATTGTTAAGTATGACTAAATAATTTAAAAATGTTTTATATTAGACCTTAGGATTTAACTTGTGCTGTTATTCTACAATAGAACAAGGAAAAGAAATTTGATGATTTATGTTACGAAAAGACCCATAACTACGGTTTTAAATTTGTTTGAAACTACTTTCCTATTTGTAAGATTTAGCAGATTACAAGATTCCGACTTGTTGTGCATGGAAAGTCATGAGCTTTTTTTATCCAATTCTCACAGTTAGAGTTTTAAATTGAACATTTCGATAACAATTGTAATCATGGTCAATCAATTGGATTGCAAACTATAATTATATTATATGTAGTTATATTTGCACCAATGGTAATTATTGCAATGGTTTGCAATCCAACATATGACCCGACAATCTAAATTTAAGATCTTGCTTATGCATACCCCCTCTTTCTAGCAATTCCACCTGATTCAAGGTAAAGATTTTTTCTACAGATTCCATTAACTATAATATGTCCAGTAAAAGTAAAGGTCAAAAAAGGGCCTAATGTGCAGGATAGCTTTGTATGTATTTTAAGAAAGCTACGGAGAGTCGAGGCTGGAAAGATGCTAGGCGTTCACTTTCGGTGCGTTTTTCTTTGTAAATCGGTTCTTTTCTTCGTTAAAGCTTTGAATACTTGTTCTTGATCATGGGACCCCTTTAGTTAGTAGCATAATAGCTTTGTATATAACAAGAATATGTAAAAATTTACAAAATATGGTAATCGCCAGATTATAAATGGACACATTGATGCATTGTCTCTGTTGCCAAAGTTCTGATAAGTTAACTTCCCCAGCAAAAGTAGTAATGGCGGCGTTAGACATTATACATCGAGAATGTTCAATGCTTTTCCCAATACATAATGGTACATTAAACAAGTAACGAGAATCAAAGCAACCACTCACTACTTTCTCATGCAGTTATGATTTAATCTTTTTCTGGGAGTTGTCTCAAGAATATGAAATAGAATTCGACTCAGGAATTAATTTAGTTACATGCAAATAATCTGACCCTAACCCTAACCCTAACCCTAACCCTTAAATACCACAGGGGGGCCTAAAACTTGAGAATGATCTCACTTCCGTTGCTCTCTTCACCTTATTCTCTAAAAGCAGCCAACCCTCTTCTCTCTGCTCCATTCTCAACGCTCTCAGCCTTCCAGCTACTACTTTCCGATTTGCCATCCTCGATGCTCTCAGAACGCTCCCCGGTGCCTCTTTCATCAGACCCCGGCGACTTATGGTCATGTGACACTGTACTGTAGGGAAGGAATTGGTGTTGGAGGGTGTGGTGGTGAAGTTGGTGGCGAGAGGGAGGCGGAGGTCCCTGTCCTGCGGCGGTGGCAGCGGCATAGAATTCTTGTGGTACTGATGGTGGAGCACAAAAGTGTGGTGGTGGTGCATGGGAGGCTGGGTGTGCTCCGTAGAGTGTGGTAGTGCCGTTGTGAGCGGCAGCGGCGGTGGCATATTCCGGTGGGACCCAAATGCCACCTAGGACTACCAACTGCGGTGTTGTAGTTCCAGCTGACTGTGGGCTTGGACTAGGTCGCCTAGTGTGAAGCCTATATTTCTGTGTCAGACAAAAAGATTTGTACTTATTATATATTGGACGTATATGCACCGTGCGATGAAATATGCGTGTTGTGTCAGGTCCAGAAAAAGAGAAGGAAAATTTGTACAAAATTCATGCTTGTCTGACTCTCGCCGATGGGAGGAAGAGAGAGGCATTACCTGAAGATGGCTTTTAACTTCATCATTGGTCAAACCGTCAACCTTCATGAGCTCCCTGATTTGCTTTGGGGTAGCCACTGTTTGCATGACCCAAAAAGTAACCAGTCAAATACTGATACCATATCAGGACAGAAAGATACCAATAATGATCATTTGATGACAGATATCACAATAAGGGCAATTCATGAGTTTATATTCCCTTTTCTTTTTTTTTTTAATTTTTGAGTTAGTTTTATTACCTTGAGAACCACCTAACATCTGGAGAGCATTCACGAATCTACGGTGCAAGTCAGGTGACCAGCACCTCCTTGCTTTCCTATGAGTTTGTGTGGTAGTAGAATTATTGGTGTTTGTTTGCCCATCTGTTGAATTGAGGACAACTTTTCCTTGATCAGTAATGGGCAACGTTCCATTTGCAGCCTTTCCAGAAAATTCTCTCTTTGGAAACCCATTCTCATGAGTTTCAGAACATTTCTTATCTTCCATATCCCTTTCTCCAGAAGCAAGAGCAAGGGTTGGGCTAGGGCATAAGTTCCTTTCTTTTGAGAACGGGTGGAAGGCTCCATTTCTTTGTTTTGAGTCCAGGGCCAGCTTGGGACTAACATTCAAGCTAATATCAGATTCTTTAGAAGACGTTAATGTGGGCGGGGGTTTGGTCTCATTGCTGGCTTGGCTCCATAGTTGTACTGTAGTCATCCAGTTTGCCTTGTCGGAGATGCTTGAGGCCTTATCTGAGGTTTCGGAGGTTGTGTTTTTCAGAGGTATGAACTCTTCGAGAACTGATCTTGGTCCTTGGTTTGCCCTATAGGCTTGTAATTGCTGTCTTGAAGTCTCCACAGCTGAGAAGAAAGATAGATATTGTAAGAATATAGGGTTAAATTGTCTACTTGGGGACAAATGGATCAAAATTTTACAAAATCCACGTAGATAGAAAGAGAATTCAGACTATTAGATATACAGGAAAATGCGTGTCGACCTAGGAATCGCAACATGTATCATGAGACATTTAGGAATGTTCAAGTTGGTAGCAGGAAGTATATACCAAACTTCCTATGGAACTTACAAATGTTCCAATTGTAAGCGAGGATCAAAGCACCCACCCAATCATCCAAAACATTAGTGAGGACGATAAAATACAACAGTGAAAATGATAAATAAATAAAAGATACCATTGCTCAGAAGTTGCATGCAAAGTGGTAACTCGCGTTTGAAAGCATCAATCTTAAGCCTCTCTTCTTCAAGGCGAGAAAGAAAATCTTCAAGCTTTTGCGTCTGATCAGTCTGGTCTCCAAAAGACTTCAATAGCATAGAGTAACTGTGAGGTTTGCAATCCAGGGTTAATTCTGATGGAGATGCCATTTTGAATATCCAAAAATTAAGCAAGAAACTCTATCTATTCGACAGATGATGTCTTGTCGTCAACGTTCATGCTAAAACAGGGAAAGATATGTAGGAACAAGTGATAAGAACAGAGGGGTTTAGGTCTCTTGGTTTGTAGTTCAGGGTTTCAAGTGGATTAGAGAGAGAGAGGGAGAGAGAAACAGTGAGAAAGGTAAAGGGTGTTTTTTGTGAACACAAGGAGGATCGAGGCAGGATAGCCTTCTTTTTAAGAAGCGAGTTCAAGAGGGAATAAAGTTGGTTTTAGGGAAAGAGAAGAAAAGAAAAAGCTTATGTTAAAGAGGGATGGTAACTTCTTGCAAAGAACAAAGGCAGAAAAGGGTAAAAATAAGAAAAGAAAGAGAGAGGGAGAGAGATGTGTGTCCTCTGAAAGAAGGAATCAAGAGTCTGACAGTGAGAAGGGTCATGTGAGTAGAGCCTGGTTTTGGAACCTTTGATTACTAAAGAGTATTACTCTTTATTGTATTGTAAGAATTCAAATCATCAGTACAAAAGATGATTCTTCTCCTTACTGTTATCCCCTTCTTTTCTTCTTTTTATCTCTCATCTTTTTGCTTCTTTTCTTTATTTTTTTTTAAATTTTTTTATGAGCCTCTATGAAATGATTCTCCTGCTTTTAAAACCAATCCCACATTAACGGTATGTAAATATCTGAAAGCTTTCCATGTGAATTCTCATCCCATTCAAACTTTATGATATTTATAGGCATCACTTGCTGATGGATTAAGAAGTGTTCTCTCATGAAACCAAAGTAAAGTTTTAACCTTTAAGCAAGAGTTTATTATGGATCCAACTCACTGTCAATTATGATAAAACTGAGAACTATATATATACCTATTCTCTGTAATTATAATGTGGTCGTAAGAATATAATTAACGTATTTGATTTATATTCCTCACTGGACAGACGTGATGCATATTTTCCATATTCCAGAATCACTTGTTAATCTTAAATTTTATCTGAAAGTGACTGCCACAAATTTTAGATGCATAATGGATGATGTACATTCTGGGATTTTGTAACAGAGCCTTGCTCATTCATGGGTGAAAAAACTGCATACATAGCAGAAAGGATTGTGTTATTGCTACCTTACCTTATCATGGAAATCAGGTGATGTAGCATCAAGTCATCTACCAAGCTAGTAAACCGGCAGAGAAAAAACATGGAATGCGACGATTTATTACATGTTGCATGCAATAATAACTGTAGATGACGAAATAATGACAGCCGCTCCAACAGTTATTTAAAACTTCTGGGTAAGTGTTGGCCATGTTTACGGCAACTAGTACTGAAGGTCGTCCTTACCAAATTATTTGCATCTAATATACTAAATAACGATTCTGACATGATTTAAGTATAGATGGAAAGAAAGGGCTTTGGCAGAAGCATATACCATCCATTTTAATTATTTACCACCTCAAGTCTTGTGTGAGAGAGAGCACATATTCAAAAGCATTACCAATCCACTATGCAACTGTCTTTTAGGCTCAAAAAGTTGCATAATAATTGTTCTAAAATTGAGTGCATTCAGAGGGAAAGAAAGAGAATATGTAATCCAGAAATGAAAAATTAATCATAAAGAATATAACTTCTGCCTCTAAGGAAGGAATATCTTAGTTCCAATTCTACGACTCTAAATTAAGGGAACACAAACCCACAAAGCTTAAAGCCAAAATCCGAATAATAAAGGAGACCTAAGAACCGGGAATCTTCTTCTCTGCTACTAACTTTAATGAAGTGGGTAGGAAGGTAAGAAGATTCTCTTTAAATACACAAGAATTTTCACGGGGTTCGTCAACTTCCATAACCCTTTTATTTCTATCTAGCCAATAACATATTCACAAAATACGCACATAAACAAAAATCAAAAGACAAAAACCTCTTCGAGTCAGGGTCAGGACATAGTGTATCATGATGCATGGAAAAAGTAGGTACCAGGGTAGGAAAATGTCAAGGACTCATTGTTTATTCCTATCTTGAGGTGGAATTATCAACTGTTGAAATTTTAACAGAATTCATGAAAACAAGCAGAATAGTTCAGACTTACAATAGTTATATATGCCGATGTTCAGTAATGTAAATGAAATTTCTTTACAATGTTTATTATTTCTTTACAGTTTCACAGTATGCAGGGAAGGAAGAGCCGATGCACATGTGGTTCAGGAACGAATGAATTAGTGGAAAAAAGGCATGTGTTGATTTGATATGTGCAAGTTAGAAATAGGGTTTTGTCATCATCCATGCATGGAAGTTGATAAAAGGGAAAAGTCGTTTTCTGGCAGCAGGGACTGCATCGAATACCCTCCTTAATTACCTTAACAAAGAGAGAAGAAAAGTGAAAGATGGGAAGAAAAAGAGATCTCAGGGAGTGTAATGCAGCGCAATAATGATGGGGTTAGTCGCTTTCTAAAAATCGAGTCTTCTAACACAAGACTCCAACTCTTGCCTTTCCGCAAGATTCTATCTTTGCAATTTTCTTTTTCTTTTCTACTTAATCAATTCCTTTCTCACTCGCCCACGATGTACATCTAAACAAAAGAATTTCTCCTTCTCTTCTCACTTTATCTTTAGAAAGGGAAAAAAAAGAAGAAGAAAAGAACATGCAAGTACTCTACAAGTAAGAGAAAGATAAACACAGACAGGTAGGGAATATTCCCTCCTGGGTTACGCGCCAGACAAAAGGGATATTCACAAGGACGATATGCAGGAATATTTTGACAGGTGTCAACAGTAGAATCTCTCTTTTTCTCTCACATGTTCTTCCTTTCACGTTAAAGTTGTGAAAGTTCGAGCCCAACCCACTTATCTTAACCAGCGTATACAATAAATATAAAAACTAACATAGGCTACTCTAGAACAAGAGTTCGTATATGGAAAGGAAATTGATCAAATATAAAGAGTGGGGGTTTGTTTAATTATATTGAATACATAAATTTAGTAGGTTATTTTACCTATTATTAATTGAGTTTAGGATGAAAATTCACTTAAATTTGTATGTGATCTGGCTTTCTTTTTTGTATTGGTCCGTAAATTTATTGTAAATTCTAACATGGTATTAGAGCAGGTTGCTTTTATTTAATCGTTAACACCTCAAAATGATAGATTATGTAACGTGTTAGACTCACATGTAAGGGTTTGTATGTGACCTAACTTTTCTTTTCGTGTGGGAAAGATTTTTCATTCTCTAAAATTTTCAATGTTTGAAGAAGGCAGGCTATCCTGCAACTGTCTATCTTGTACATCTTTTTAGTATCCTATATTGTCACAGTACTCTTTATTACAAGGGACCAACAGTGGACCACTATCCCCTCTTTGGTTTTCCTCAAAATTCTCAATTATGTATTTTTCCGAAAGATGTCTTCATATATAGTACTGGAAGAATCTAATGGGTATCTTGTAGGACTTCCTCGAGTTTCAATTTTCGAGAAAGTCACCGTAAAACAGATTTATTATAAGTGTAACAAGGGACGGAGTTAAGGAGATAAGATCCTTTATCTAATTTTATGGTGTCTTATTGTGTCTAGTAAATCTTAGTCATTTATTTATGCGAGACTCACATTTACTGTCATTAAAGTAAGGACAAAAAAAATCGAGTATCAACTTTTGTACATGAACCCAAATTGACAAAATAAGGTATAATATAATGATGTACTTTATTATGTTAGTCCCAACCAAGGACGCTTTAAGATACAGCAAAACATGACAAAACAAGTTATAATATAATGATATACTTTAACCAACGTTTACAAAATGAGGGCTTACTCTTGACTAACTTAAATAGAAATATAGAGAAATCACAATAACTGGATGAGTACAATAAGAGTATGAATTAAGTGCAGTAAGAGACATGATCTATAAGATGACTTAGGGAGAGATCATGTGGCGTTGAAGAAAATTCAAAGAGTAAAATGGCCTGAGCATGGTTGTGCCTCAGCTGGCTGTATGCAAGTTATAAGAGAAATAAGAAGATTCACGATCTAAAGTACGAGCATGTCTAAAATCGTATCTTTTTTTTTTCTAGAAGAAATAAAAAGAGCCATGACTTGGGCCACAACTATAGCTCAGACCATGTTCTAGGACATAAAACGTATTCAAAGCACAACAATTCTAATTCCTAAAAGAGTTTCAAATATTTTACAGATCTTAAAGTTTTTATCACTTTAAAAGTAAGCGCTAGCTATTTTAGAGTTTCATAAATCCTCAGAAGATCAATTCTAAAGTTGTTTTTCATTGGCCAAATTAAGATATCAATTTATCTGAACAAATGAAGTCAACAATATTAAAATTTTCATTTAGAACTAGCTGTATTATGTTTTTTAGGGTATATTATTATTATTATTGTTATCATCGTCATCATTATCAATATATTTTTCTATCTTTGGATAGAGAAAACCCTAGTATTTACTCTTGCATGGAATGATTCTTTTTGATTTATGAATTGTTATATTTTTTACAAGTTATCTTTGACTAATCTCAATGTGAAATTAATTATGTTAGTAAGTAAATTTGATCCAAATTTAATTGCAAATGCCTTGAAAAAGTCTAATTGTGAATGAACTTCAACTTATACAGAAGGAGTTAATAGGGTGCTAAATATAAATAACCTATATGATCTCTCTATGTTAGGACGAAATCTTATTTTAATGCATTTAAAAGAGTGTTAGCTTGGTAAAGATATATGTTAACAAATTGGAGAACAGATAGCTGTAGTTCGAGAAAGAAAAATTTTAATATCCGAGAAATTTTGTCAATCTAAATAATACATCTGCTCCAATTTAATCCAGCCATAAGATTAAGGTTTATACTAAGAAAATTATTTATCTAAGCATTGATTTACAATCAATTTCTCTATTTGATAAATTGTTTTTTGTTTTTTATTTATTATTCTCTTGATTAATTTTTATTTAAATTTTTTATTCACAACTATCAAATCCTCTATTGAGTATTTTTATGCTAATCAAGATTTTAGCGGTTTCTAGATCTATATCGCTTCCTCGAGAGATTGGCTACTACTTACCATTGTATTACTTGCTAATAATATATGCACTTACCTTAGTTATGGGTAATAGATTTGAAATAGGAAAGATTTAAATAGAGATAAAGTTTTTTGCACTATTTCTTAGGAAATAAGTGGTTTTTTTAAAGATTTAATAATTATTTTTTCTAGTCTTATCTATTTCTTCTCTTTTTGTTAATATTTCTTTCTAAATCTTGATTTATTTTTCTTTGTACTTATTTCACTTTAATTTCAGTGGTGTACTTGGTGTTTGAAAAAAAGCCAATATTATGTTTTCCTTGAATAAGACCTAATTTTCAACAAGTATGCTTCGTCGAAATCAAAGAGAACATACTAAATAGGAAACATGAAATACAACAAATATATAGCCACTACAATAAAGTTAACCTTTGGCTACGGAAAAAAACATAGTTAAAGGTACTAAAATCGTCACTAATAGGAATTGGTGATGATTTAGTTTCTTTGGGCAAAACATCACCAATCCAAACTATAAACAAGTTTTGTGCTAATCATTGCTAATGCATTTGGCTACATTTTTCTGCTAACTGTTGCCAATACATTTGGCTATGCTTATTTGTCGTAGCTAAAAATTATTAGCTACATTTCTAAAACCGTAGCTAGAGGTTTTTAGTTACATTTCCACAAACGAGCCAAATGGTTTTAAATATGTTTCTAAAGATGTAGGCAAAATTTTTTGGCCACTTTTTCATGTTTTTTTAACTAGTTTTGTAAAAAGTAGTAAAATTTTTTATCTACGTTTTAACAAAATGTTATACCATGTTGGAATAAATTATTTTTTACATTTTTAATCTATATTATTGTATATAATATTTCGATATTTTTTATTGTTAGTTTATTATAAAAATTTTACAAAAATAATTGATAATTTGAAGCTTTTTATGTAGCTATTATAATCTAGGACAAGTATTTTTTTGAGGTACTTATCATATTTGACTAACTTTTTTTGAGTATGTTGTGATTCAACTTTAAGCATCTTGTTTTTCTCTTTTAAGATGTTGACCGTATGGGGATCTTGATGAGGTTGAAACATTTGGCTTAGGGTTGAAGCTAAGATCTTTGATATAACCAGAATGTGTACCAAACACAACATTACAAATGTCTTCTACATTAATCTCATTCCCCTCAGACATTGGTTTTTGTAACAACTCTTGCATCTTATTCTAAAATTAAAAAAACAAAACCAATATTCAATGTAAATATTACTAGTTCGTGCTACATAAATAAATATACTTAAAATTTAAACAAAATTTTATGCTTACATAGTTATTTTTTGCTTCTTGTGACATCTACCATTGACCTTCCGTATAATGAGTGACTTTGTATAGTGTGATCCTATCCCACTCTTGTATATATAATTCCTTCTCACTCTATTTTATGAAAGAAAAATATAAGGAACAATAAATAATATAGTATTTATTAATATAATTATAACTTGTAAATAAAGATCCTACATGTTCATTTCAGACGACTACAAATGATTTGGACCCTTAATTGTAAGGTATTTTCATTTTTCCTCTATTGACTTTTGCTTTCTCACATTTTTCCTAATAAAGAAAAAAGATTAGATAATAATTAAATCATCTAATAAGATTAAAAGAAACAAACTTGAACTTTGGGAGAGGCCTAATAATCACACAAATTATTCCAATTTTCTTTAAAAATTCATTCTGAAACATGTCTCCTTGCCTTCACATCAGAAGGAAAAATTTTATGGGGAAGTGGGATATTTGTGTGTTTGAATGATTATCCAAGATCTCTAAAGTTTTTTTCTCGATATTTCTTCTTAATTACAATGTTTTTATTGTTTGTTATAAATTCAAGTTTAAGATGTTCTCTCTTGCTAACGTTCTGGTTAGAAATAATGCAATATATTTATACTCATGTTCAAAATTAATGCATAGATTGATCACAACTACAAAAATAAGTAGTGAACTTTACCTTGATTGATAAGCATCTTTGTGTTAGGTTGGATGATAGAAGACTTAAAAAAGTTATATGGTATATGTTGTATAATTTGGTAGTGTATTTATCTATGTTGTGACTTATTTTTGGAATAAACAATGTAAAAAGTACTAATTATGTGTGTAATACAAACTTTCTTTCTTACGTGAATAGGTTATAAACTTAACTTCAACTAGTTATACTGACTTATTCGTATCCATTAATAATCTTAGAAGTGAGTCAGATGTTAAAAGAATATTCAACTAAGAATTAATTCTTATATTCTTAAAGATGTGAATGTGTCGATTCCAGACAATAAATAACCGAGGCATTTGATGCATGTAAAAATCATTAGAAGTGCTCCTTAAAGGTGAATTTGAATGAATAAGTGATACTCAACATTATTGTTGAATGCCAAACCAAGGTCCAATGATAAATGTGAATGCGAATGTGAAGATGAAATCAAGTGATTGATTGAATATATATGAATGTGATGCATTTCATTACATGACTACAAAACAACATAAAGACTATTGTGACTAAAGTAGCCACCAACAAAGAGTTTAAAGCTCAGAAAGTGAAAAAGAGCTTAAAACTCAAAATGTGGTAAGAGCCTCTGGCTCACTATGTAAAATGAGCCATGTATCCCTAACAGATAAGAGACAGTTATTAATGAACCTGGTATCCACAATGGATATGGGACAGTTATAGGCACTCGAACGCAACAATAACAATTAAAAATGAGTCTGATGAGCATTGCATATGCATTTGATATGTATGATTTAAATGGTTGAAACAAATAGTTTGAACGATTTCTAAATGTGAAATATGATTTAAGTGAATATGAAATGTATATGACTCAACATGTTGAATTGATGATCTGTTATGTGATTGAGTAAGCCATCGAGGATTGTCCACTCACTGAGTTTGTAAAACTCAACATTTTATTTGCAACATTTTTCAGGCTTAGAGAAGATCTCCAGCTAAACAAATTGGAGTCTAGCCACGGTATTTGAGTAAGAGATAGAGGTTGAGATTGGTTCGTGTCTGCATATGTATTTCACTATTTTGAACCAAAATGTGTATTCACAAGTATTGTACAATGTATATGTGAATGATTTTGTAATGTAATGACATTATGACTACAAGTGTTTTGCATCTGTAATGGGCCCAAGTGACTACTAAAATTCTAATGATATGTATAATGGTTGTAATATTGTGATTGAAAATGTTTATGAATAAAATGTGCCGATTGTTCAATTACTGATTTTTTGCACATACATGTGATATTTTTCTAAAATGTTGAATTAGGTATGATCGACTGACTACCCTAACATGTCACCCTTATAGGGTACATACTCGAATGTCCTTCGGAATGTTGAATATGTGTCCTATGAGAGTAGGGTGCTATAATTTTCAACTCGTAAGGGTTGGTGCAGCTAAAGCCATGTTTTATTGATATATAACTAGCAAGGAGATAATCACACATGTGCTAGAGCTACCTTATTTAATGCAATTACACTTCATTTACTCCAAGGATTACATAAGTTTTTTATTTGGAACATATTTATATTGTTTCTTTATATTTCAGTTTAGTACCTTTCATGACTAGTAATTGTTGTAATTGTCATTGAACTTAATCCACAATAAAGCCAAGTAATATCTGGACTGCATAATTTCTATATAGCTTTGTGACTTTAAGGCAACATTGCACGAAGTACAATTTCTGTTGAATTTCTGTATGACTCATACCATATAACTACGTACGACATTATTTTGATGTATGATTAGTTTTAGTGTCCAACCTATGCACATTAATTTTCACTTTTTTCTTGCTTGGCATGCTATCATGCCTTAACGGTTTGTCCAGCAACTAACATAATTCTTACCTTATTATCAAAAAGAGTTTGAAGAGTTTAATGGATTGATACTTATACCATATTGGACAATTACAGTCACAAGTCCTAAAGTTGAGCATCCACTTAAATCCAGTCCAAGATTAGGACGTTGATTTTTTAATTAATTTGATCAAACTATGGCAACTCTAATAACTCCATTAATAATCATGCTTTCGTTTCACTCTTTTTCTCATATTGGTATTTCTCCGTCCACCTGAAATTCAATCCAATGTTCAGTTCGAGGTTTTATATACTACATGTTAATTAGTTAGAAGCAATATGTTTTAAACTTTTACACATAACTAATGGGTCTCCCACGATACTCATATAGGAGTGCGGAACTTAAGGTTATTAAAAACAAATTTTCTTTTATAGTACACATACGTTAAAAGAATAAAGATGAATGTCATTTATCATGTATTTAAACATATAACTAGTGTTGCATGCGAATGCCTTGGCCCTTCCAATAAGTCAAAAATTGTTGGCTATTGGTTGCATGCTTTGGCCTCCTCCTCCACTAAGTCAAAAATAGATAACCACCATTTTTGTGCACATGACATTGTCAATTGCTGAGATTCTGCACAGATTGAAGAAATTTTGGACAGAAGCTTGGGACTTTAGCTATAAATAGAAGGCATGGTTAGAGACATAAAGACACCCACTCCTTCCTCTCCTTTAGTCACCAAAATAGCACCAAGCCTCTCATCCTTTCTTTAGTTATTTTCTGTATATTTGATAAGTTTTGAAAGCCTTTTGTTCCAACCTTTGTACTTGTATACATTCTCCACATATTAGTAAAATTGCTCACCCTCCGGTCATAGACGTAGGTCATATTGACCGAACTACATAAATCTTTGTATTCTGTCCCATTTTATTTTATCTATCTTTATTTTTGTTACTATTTTTTGAGCTATTAAATTCAACTGGTATACGATCCAAGCACATTTATCTTAACAAACTGGTATAAGAGTTTCTCCTTTTAGTCTAACTTACCGTATGCTTTGTGGTTGCTACTAAGGCGGATCCTCCATATCAGAAAGTAACTTAGATTTTTTATTGTAAGTCTTGCAGGACCCATTGCCTCGAATTTATCTTGCGGGGCCCACTCCTTTGATTTTGTTTTGTAGGGCCCACTCCCTCAGTTTTGTAAATAGAGTTTAGTTTTGTTTGTGGGGCCCATGTCCCGCATCCACTGCTTTTGTGGAGTCTGTTATCCCAGTTTCATGTGTGGGGCCCATCTGTAGAAAAATAGTTGAAATATTAAAATTTTGGCCATTATGACGATAACGAAGACTTCTATTGAAAAGTTTGATCGGAGCATTAACTTCGGTATGTGGCAGCTCAAGATGCAAGTCATTTTAATACAAGATGGGTGTGAGATTGCACTTGATGGAGTGGAAAAAAAGCCAAATAGATATGGCGTCAGATAAATTCACAGATCTAGATAAAAAGGCTAGATCAGCCATCATATTAAATCTCTTCGATGAGGTTTTGCAGGAGGTTGCTGTTGAAAGCACAGCTAAAGCTATATGGGACAAATTGAAAGCTATATACATGAAGAAGATGGTGGAAAATTGACTTTATTTGAAACAGAAGTTGTACATTTTGAGGATGATAGAAGGTGCATCTATTCTTTCACACCTGGATAAATTTGATTATCTTATTTTGGACTTGAAGAATGTAGATGTAAAAATTGAGGATGAAGATCAAGCCATATTGTTGTTATGTTCCCTTCCCCAATCCTTTAAATATTTTCGTGATACTATGATTTATGGGTAAGAGTCAGTCTCATATAATAGTATTAAGTCTGCATTAAAGTCAAAAGAGCATATTGATAGGGACATCTTTGGGGAGACTAGTGGAAGTCAGACAGAGGGACTATTCGTACGAGGTAGATCTGAAAATAGAGATTTTGAAAGAAGTAGATCCAAAGGCAGGTCAATATCCATAAATAGAAATACAATTTGTAATTATTGCAAGAAAAAGGGGCATATAAAGGCTAACTGCTATAAATTGAAATATAAGGAGAAAAATAAAGTTGAACAGAGTAACAACAACACCATTGAGGCTAGTGTAGTAGCAGATGAGAATGAGGGAATTATCTTTGTAGCCACAGAAGATAAAATTAGGTCTAACAAGGAGTGGATTTTAGATTCGGGTTGTTTTTACCATATAAGTTCCGACAAGGAGTGTCACTTATGAGTTATTAAATGGAGGAATTATTTGGATGGGTAATAATGCTGCCTGTAAAGTTTTTGGTAAAGGTACAATCTGGATCAAAATGTATGATGGTATCATTAGAACACTCATTGACGTTAGACACATTCCTGATTTGTTGAAGAATCTCATCTCTTTGGGCACCCTTGAGAACTCAGTTGATTTTAAAAATTTCTAAAGGTACTCTTGTATTAATGTAAGGTTGCAGGTCTGGTAGTTTGTATGTTTTGCAGGGATCTATAGTAACAAGTGCTGGGGTAGTCTCTATTGATGGTGACATTACCAAATTGTGGCACATGTGTTTTGGATATATGGGTGAGAAAGGTTTAACATTGTTAAGCAAGAGAGGCCTACTTTGTGGTCAAAGTATTG
>JAJMLV010000008.1:56053478-56063789 GCA_027123465.1 Erythroxylum coca
AACTCGTGACTCACTCGGTCTCTTGCTCGTCACCTGAATGGGGGAGAATAGAGGGGGTGAGCTATAAAGCTCGTGGGGGAGAATAGAGGGGGTGAGCTATAAATCAATCATCCTCAATTTAATCTAAAAAATCCACGAATTTTCCATGATGATGTAGATAATTGTCTTAGGAATCTAACGCTTCAAAAATTAAGTCAATCGGATGTCGGACAGAAGAGATATAAACAAAAGATTGAAGAGGGGTCGGAAGAGAAGGAAAATAACACAAATAGAGGAAATCCAAAACGGCATCGCACGGAGGGAGGAAAACGGCGACGCATGGGAGAAAACGGCAGCGCGGGGTGAGCGCGTGCAGGCTCACCGCGAGTCAGACACTCGCCCTCGCGAGGGCGAGGTCAATCCCTCACTTGTTCCCGTTTCAATTTCTTTTTTTTCTCAAAATATATACATATATATAATAGAAATTTCCAAAATTCATAACTCTTGCTCCCGAACTTCAAATTTGACAAATTTAGTATCAACAGAAATCTCCAAGGAAGCTCTACAACTTCCTTGAAGAACTCAAAAACCAATTCCATCTCTAAAATGCTTAAATTTGCAATCAAAATTATTGTCCTATTTAATATCTCCCTAAACAAATACTCAAACTTCGAAAATTTCTATCTTTCAACTCCAAGGTCCAAACATGCCATATTTTATATAAATGAAAATATCAAAAGCAACCTACAACTTTCATGAAGGACAGAAAAATCAATTTGGCCTTTAAGGGAGTCAAAAATCACTTCAAAGTTCCTGCCCACTAATACTCTTTCCAAACAGTAACAACAACTTGTAAAAATCATAATTTCTTATTCCATGCCCCAAAAATTCCATACTTTACATCAATAGAAAGATCAAAACATAATCTAAAACTTTCATGAATAACTTCAAAGCAATTTCAACCTCTAGCTAAGTCAATTTTTCAATCAAAGATTCTGTCAGATAATTGGTCATCCTGTACCACATCCAAACTTCCCAATTTCACATCTTCAAATTCTCACATCCACAAATAACATATGATACATCATTGAAAAGCTAGGAAAATCTTCTATGACTTTCATGTAGACCACTTAACTCAATTCAAAACATATCAGTCCAGAAATTGCCTCAAAACACAACATATATAATCCTACACTTAGAGCATTTTCAAAAACAAAACAAAATACACTTAACTTTGAAAGATCATTACTTTCAATTCCGATATCAAAAAATGTCATACTTTAAGGCGATAGAAAGCTCTCAACAGAAGCTACAAGTTCCATGAAGATCATTTTATCAAATTCTTCCTAAATCAAGCCAGAAAAATTCACAAAGATTTCAGCTCAAAGTCAACTCTGCTACTATTCATCCCCAAAAAGTCAAACTTTCAATTTCCACAACCAAAAATAACATATTATACATCAATGTACAGCTATGCAATTTCTCTATAACTTTCATGAAGGATGCAAAAATCAATTCAATCTCTAAAGGAGGTAAAATCTCTTTCAAAGTTACTACCTATTAAATGACATTTCAAACAGTAACTGTGAAAGAGGTTTTACCTCCTTTAGAGGCTGAATTGATTTTGCATCCTTCATGAACATACATGTTAATTGAAACATGTTATGCCTTGAAACATTTTATGTCATGCCTTAAATAAAATTATTCTTAAATATTATTAAAAATTAATTTATTAAATAGTCAAATAATATATATTTAGTTGATAGTAAATCAGATTACGAGGAAAAAGGAAATAAAAACCACCTTTTATGATTTTCATGATTTTTAAAAACTAGAAGAAACCAAAACTAAAAACTCAAACAAACAAATTTTTTAAAACCAAAATGAAATTGAAAATGAAAATAAACATATCCTCAGTTAGTTAGTGTTAAAACAATTAGGTTGAATAACTAGGATTCATAAATAAAGAATTTGGATATTCAATTAGGTGAATTAGTCAAGTTGCTACTATGTAGGCCAAAAAGGACTTTTTCAAGTGATATATAGGTTAATCCACAAAATCAAGCCTAAGTTGTTACCTTAAGCACTAAGAAAGCGTAAAAGGACTTAATAAAGGGTGAAGGGGATGTGAATAAGTGACTGAATAGAGGCAAATCAATCTCCTTAGCAAAAAAGAAGGTTTGAGCACCTCCTCCTGTTAAACCTTTAAAAGGAGAGTCTAGTGGAGAGATTAGGAAAGCAAATAAGGATTTATAGTTTGTGACTAGAAAAGAAAGTTATTGGACCCCTGATATAAAGATTCTTATATGCCAAGTTTAAAGATAGAGAACCTAAATTGCAATTCCCACAAAGAGTTAAGAATCAAAGGGAAGAGGAGATCACTAATTTTTTAGAGCTCTTGAATAAGACAAGTGTAAACATAGCATTTATAGTGGTAATTAATCAAGTTCCTAACAATCCCATATTCTTTAAGGATATTCTTGCTCACAAGCATTATTCGGTACAATTGAATCCTTCAAGCTTACTGAGGACCATTCTTTCATACTTAATAATAATTTGCCAACTAAAGGAATAAGGGATATTCATTATTCCTTAATTTGTTTCTACTAATTATTTTGATAAGGATTTGTTATTCAGGTGCTAATATTAAAATTATGCCTCTTTGTTTGTACTAAGTATATGGACTTGGTAAGCATATAACATTAGTAACCTTGATTTAATATGCAAATTGTTCTTCCAATCGAGTTATAGGTATTGTTGAGGATGTACTAGTAAGCATAGATAAGGTCAGTATCCCTATAAGATTTATTTGTTTTATATGTTAATGAGGGTAAGAAAGTTTTAATTATCTTAGTTAGACTACTCATGTTCTAAAAGAACGCTTATACATATGAAAAATGACCATATGATAATTAGAGTGAATAATGATCATATTATTCTTAATGCATTGCGATATATGAAGTATCCTATAGATGATATGAACTCCCAATCAATCTTGTTTTTATCTTAAAATTATCAACTATCATTTTTTAAAAAAAATTAAGGAAATAATTTTGACAACTTAGAAAGGAAGTGAAAAATATTGATTATAAAGACTTTGAAATACACATAAACATGAAGAAACGAGATTCTTTACCTATCCAAACAAGAGGAATTTTTTAGCATAAACTATGTTTCAATTATAGTTGGGATACATATGCTCCATCCAAAGTGAGAAATATTTTTTCATAGTACTTTGGATTATTTGGAAAACTTCTTTAAATTTAATTTGTTTGAAGTTTTTCATACCATTTTATATGCTAATTATGATCCTCTTTAGGTCTTATATGATGATTTTGATATGGTTATGGTAATAAGGATTTGTCAATCAAAATTCTTACTAAATCACAATTGCTACCTAGATCATTAGTTGAGGAGGCACCTTTTTAGGTCAATGGCCATAGGTTGAAACACTACTTGGAAAATTATTAAAATATAGAAAAGGATGTATTTGACAAAACAATTAAGAAAATTAAACTAACGAATTTAAACTTGTAACTATATTTTCTTCTCACACTAAATTTTTATTTTATTTTATTTAGTTTCATTCCTTTTATTATCATTTTATCTCTTTTATTTTATATTTAGAGTTACTCTCCTCCATCTTCTCTCCCTTCACTTTTTAGTTTGACATGTATCAATAACCTTTTTTAGACAACACATTTAAAAACCAGGGAAGTACCATCACCTTCATCTCACTTTTTAGTTGTAAAAAATTTGAATTGCATTATTCTATTTCATGTTTAATCATACAAACATTTGGGAGAAAATTACGAACTTAATTAATGAAAAATCATTAAGAAACTATGTAAACTCTTTAAATTTGTTTCTAAGTGTATCCTTTACCATATGATTTTTGTAATGTTTGCATACTTAAACAATTTGATAATTTCTAAATTTGGTGAAGTAAATAATGAATTGACTAATTATTAAGTAAATTTTTTAATTTTAGAAACCTAGTATTACAATTTCGTTATAGGTAAGCTAATCATATCAATTTAGATTTTTTACCTATTATGTAATCACACTAAAGATGAAAACAAGTTATTCACATAATTTAGAAGTGATTTAAGAATTTATTTAATAGTATTAAAGACCTTAACAGGTCTTTTTGATATATATTACATCCTTTACACCCTTGTTTGAGATTTATAAATTCGTGTTCTTACACCATTTGTGTAGGAATAAACCTTGTGCTATTTGCATTAGCTAATGATAATTACCACCATTAACTAATTGAATTTATGTGAATTTTTCTACCCTTTTATAAGAGATGCATGAGACACTAAATGAATAGGATACATTTTTTGTCATATTATTTGATAATTATTCTATGTTGGGAGTTATTAGTGTATTTTTATAAGTTATTGGTTTGGCTTTGCTAGTATTTTTCTTTCATTAATTACTTGACAAATGCGTTTGAAATGTTTGGGTTATATAATTGTTTTAAATAGCCTTGAATTGAATGTATTTAGTCATTGAATTGTTGTTATAAAAAAGTAAAAAAAAACATAAAAGAAAGAGTTATCTTTGGTTTTTTCCTTATTAGTAGTGTTTTCATTCTTGAGGGTGATCTCCTAATCATTAATTTAACAACTTCTTAGCCCTATTCCAAGGTTATCAAGTTTTTTTTTGTTTTAATCGAACTATATTTCATTAGCCAATTTTATGAGTAAAAAATTGAAATGGGTGGAGATATAATGCATGGTTTATGATTAACTTCGAAAAGTTAGATGTATTTGTTAAGACTATACTTAGGTTATGGAATTTCTTAGTATATATTCAATGATGGATTTATAGTAGGATATACCAAACTACATGGACTACATATTTATATTCAAGCGTTCTCTTTTCCTTAAATCCATTATTTATCCATTATATCATAAATGAGCTTATAAACCCCATTTCAAGTCTTAAAATTCTTATTGATCTAGGCATGCATCAATGTCATAATTAGTGAAGGATGAGTGTAAAGGATGGTCTATTTTGATTGTCACTATGAAATTTACTTAAATTACTTCTAAAATTACATAAAATTTTAATATAGGCTATGCTTATGCTCCTTAGATGTTAAGTTAAATTCTATTTACACTTGAATTATGTAACTCAATTTTTCTTTAAATTACAACTTGACATCATGTGATTATTTAATATGCTTATAATGCAACCATATAAGGGTAAACCATAAATTTATGAACTTGTTCCTTGCTTTAATGATTTTTCTTAAAGACGACCAAAAGATAATTTGAGAGAATTTGATTACAAAATAATGTATATAATGTCAATTATCTTGAACATAATTCATATCATATTTTTATTTTATAATTATTTCCTTATAATCCAATACTTGTTTATTTTATTACTATTTATTTGTTAGAAACTTGGTAGCATGAAAATTTCATAAAGAAAAGGGTTAAATTTCCCTAAGGAGCATAAAATTAAAAAATGTAAGGAGGGAGGGAAAATTAGTCATTCCACCTATTAAACCTCCTTAACTTATTCTATCAATCCTAGTAGGGATATACATAGAAGTTTAAGTTGACATTAGAAGGGTAAAAAAGATTTAAATTGCATGAGTTCAGGCATATCACACTTCTAGAAATATAAACAATATATAAAGTTCTTTGATTTTAACATGCCATATATCGTTGGAAAGCTAATAGGGAGATTGTTCATTTATTATAAATTTTGTCAGATGTCAACACTTATCAAAAGAAGAACAGTGCTATAAGAAGTTTCATCAGTGTATATTGCCCTCATGCCACTATGGCAATTTATGATTGCTATCAAACCGAAGTAGGATTTATTTTTCATCCTTTTGATAAAATTTAATTAGAATTTGGAGAATTTAGTTATTATTGTAAATGTTCAATTAGTTTCTAGCCCTTGAACTTTAATAGTTTCAGTTCAGTTAGTTTAATTGTTAAGACGAAATATCATATGAGTGAAAAAATAACTTGTTAGATAGGATTAACAGAATCCTTGATAATGTGATTGTATGCCTAATATGAGTTCTAATCTTATTGTTTTTTTGTTTATGATTATCATGTATGTGAAATCTTAATTTTCAATAATTACTTTGTCAAATTAGTTACCTAGTTTGGAAATAATATGAATGAGTGTATACGTATTATTCATATATGATATTTACTTGTATAAGTTAATCAAGATAGATAGATATCATATCTTTTTTTTCTCTTGATAATCTAAATGTGTGTGAACATTATAGCTTAAGTTTAAGATGTAGTCTTTTATCTTAAATAATTAATTTAGTTCACCAAAATACCATTAGGAATTAAATTAGTTTGTCAAAATGTAATTAAATTTAGTCTAAGGAGAAAGACATTATAAAACTCCAATGTAACATAAACTAGTATTCAAGATTAGTATCAATCAATATAATCCCATTTTTTAAATTGAAAATAATAAAATTAGAAACCCAAAATGCACAAAGTTAACAAACTTGACACAAGGAAAATTGAGAAATTATGCTAAATTTACATATAAAATAAAGAGGAAACTAATCTCCACTAAGCTAGGATTTATCAATCTCTATCTATAACTAAGAAACAAACTTCTCCAGCACTGAAGGAATAGGAAGGAATCCTTGATTATATTAGCTAATTTGATATGGAGATACCTTAGTATGGGGAAGATCCCATTTATTTCTTATTTCATTGTTCGACGTGATATGGACATTATTAGCTAAAATTATTTATTAAATCCAATTTATGTTTTTAGGGATGAAATTTAGCTTCCTTCTATTTTCGTATCGGAATGTCTTGAGATATCTCTTTTTTATAAGGATAAATTGTTTAACTAAAAGCTAACTTGAAGAAGATTGAGTCACTTTTTTATTTGTAAGTTCAAATTCCTTTCCTACTTTATTATCCATGAACATTATGCTCTGAAGCAAATAATGTTATAGAGAGTTTAGATGTGAGACCAAAAAGTTAAAGAAAATTAACATTTAAAAATTAAATGATTTATAGACTAAGCATTATAGTTATAAAACTTACGCTTAAGGCTAAAGAATCCTTTGATAATATCCTTGATTTTAAAATTTTTTGTAGCTATAAAATAAAGGAATCCTTACGAAGGTTAAGATGGAAATACACCTAATTGTCCTGATCTTTTATTTTATACATCCTAAAGATCTTCATACAATATTTATTGTTGAAGTTAGAATTATTAGGCTTGGTTTATAATTGAGAATATTGGCTTTAAAAAGGTTAAACCTCTTAATTTTAAATACCATTTCTCCCCTTATATAACTTCCTTTAACTTGCATGATCTAGAAACATATATCTCAATGAGGTTCTTTTAAGAATTATGTATAAGAATCCTAATCCATTTCAATCATCATTTCAAAACCAAGAATCATAGCCATTCCTATCAAGGTCTTCATTTCCTAGTTAAGAGAATCTCTTAGCCTATGAATCTAGTTTAGGTTCCATGAGTTATTAGTTTGTGGTTTCAAATTTTAGAAGCTCTTATCCTTTAAAAATGAGAACTAATCCATTTTACCTAAATGGATTCCTTATTAGTATAAAGCCTCCAAATCATCCTTGCTCTTAACATCATTTTCATGTCTTTAATATGAGTAATGTCGACTCCCCTTTCTTTATGTGGAGTGTATATATTAGTTCACTTGATTTTTTTTACTACATCTTTATTTGCATCACTAGAACATTTAATATTCTTTATGATTTGGAAGAATTAAGTGTGAACCCTAATAGATATGCATTTAATGAGAAAAAAATATATTAAGTTTTAAATTGCCTATAGAGGAAAGAAATTTATTATTATAGTTGCATATCTTATTATAAATTAAGTGTAATAGAGTATGAAAATCTTTGAATATTGTTCTTCTAGTTATTATTGGTACTACATGGTATATAACAAAAGGTATTTAAGGTACTAGAGCTTTGATCATCTTATCTCTTAAGAACCTTCAAACTAAAAAATTGGCTTTTACTAGTGTTGAAAGAGGGCTATGAGAGAATCTTAAAAGTTTTCAATGAGTCTATAAAAATTTGAATAAAATTTTGTTTAGCTACATTAAGCAATAATAAGTCACTTGTAAGAAGATAATGCTCTCAACTTTACTATTGCTAGATTGCTCCTTTGACTTCCTTCATACATGGGCTGCATGATTTCCATCTTACCTCAAGTACGTATCTTCATCTTTGCTCATCTTCCACCTACATCCCTTATTCCCATTCTCTGTTTTTGGAAAACTAAAATTGCTCTAAGGACACTTTCGTCTAGTTACAACACTTTATTTTACCTGGCACTTTCTTTTCCTACTTTGAACCACTTCTTTTCACCCTTTATTTTCTACTAAATCTACTCATTTCTTTTTTTAGCTTTGTTTCCTAACCATGCAACCTTTAGCTAGCAATGGCAAAGAGGATTTTCCATCTTTGCCTCCTTAGATTCCTTCCAACCCCGTCTACGCGAGTCTCTACCTGACCCCAACTCCACCACCTCATCCCTAGCATCCACTCCCTAGAAAATTTGGAAACAGGTAGTCAAGGACCAATATGCCTCAAACCTCTTATACAAGCCTCCAAAGGAGACTGCTGGAATGCTTATTGTCTATCCTGAGATTGGAATTTTAGAAGAAGGAGCTCGTAGCTGGGTAGCTACACTTGTTAGATTCTTTTTTGACCAACGCCCTCCCTTTCCTATGTAAAAATAGAGGTTTGGTTGATGTCCTCCTAACCGAAGAAAACCCCATATTGTTCACCTTTAACTCTACCTCACTAGCCCATAAAGTCCTAGAGGAAGGTCTTTGACATATCGAAATTTCACCAATATTTCTCCAAATTTGGCAGCCTTGTTTACAGTTAGATTCAACCAAAGTTCATAATATCCCCTTATTGATCAACTTTCATAATGTACCCCTTGAATACTGGATTACTCAAGGTTTGAGTGTCGTTACTAGCTATATAGGGAAATCCTTTTGTATGGATGAGACTATAACAACTAAGAAAAGGGTTGGATATGCTTGTATATTTGTTAACGTGGAACTTTCCAAGAAGCTCCCTACTAAAATTCCAATCATGCCACTGTGTAAGGGGAATACACTTCAAGAGGACAGCATAGAAGTCTCCTATCAATGGAAACCACTCGCAAAAATTTAAAGGAAAGTGTGGAAAGAAATAAGGAAAATTTTCAAACAAGGAGTTATTAAGAACTAATGGGAATGGATTCAAATAATGACACCATTGATGTTGGCCCCCAAAATTTTTCTTATTATTTTTATTGAGTTAAGCATTACTTAAATAGATTTTGAGGTCTTGATAGATTAATTTTTATAGAGTTAATTATTATGTTAATGTTAGTAAGATTATATTACATAGCTTAATTGAATTAAAGTGTTAAGGTAGTAAGATTATATAAAGGTATTTTTAGTAGTTCACTTAAGGATAAAAAGCATAAGGCATATAAGGAAGGGTAAAATGGACATTGCACACTCATTAAGGGTAGGATTGGAAAATGAAAATGTGGTCTTGCATTTAAAAGAAGGAGAAAACGTGAATTAAGGGAGAAGAATGAAAATAGAAGAGAGAAAGAAGAGAGTATCGTGGAGAAGAGAGAAAAGAAGGAAGTTTGAGTTAGGTTTCAATTTTTCTTAGCCTTCAAGAGAGATTTTGAGGTGGTTCAAGAAGAGAAAAAGGAAGAGAAAGATAAGAGTTTCCATTAGAGCCAAATATCTCTTTATTTGGCAAAGAATCAAGGTAAGCCTATTCTTATGGATTTTTGGATGGGTTTTGGTTCAAGAAACTTAGGAAATGCATATGTTTAAGCTTTCTAAGATCAATTTTATGCATATGTTTCTTTCAGTACTCAAATTAGAGTTCCTCTTGAATTAGGAATTTTGTCAATGTCAAGGGAATCAAGAGAAGCAAGAGAAGCAAAAGGAGAGGAATATTGCATTATTGCTTTTGAATGATTTGAGAAATTGCCATATATTTGGTATGTGAATTTGGTTGATGAATTGTGAAATGGACATGGAAATGGATTTCGAAATATTTCACAATCATGAAAAACAAGTTTCCAAAATGTGCCATTTAGAGCAATATGTTTATGCCACGAATTATATGTTATGTAGGTTTGTGGTGGTACATACTATATGTACCATTTTTTTATTTGATTAAGCATGATTATGTCCATTCTATATGTCATGTTGTCCCCTGAATTTGTTTTGTTTATTTGATTAAGCATGATTAGATGATTTTTGGGGTCTTGCAAGATTTATGTGTGTTGGGATTAATTAGCATGTTA
>JAJMLV010000008.1:56115205-56132939 GCA_027123465.1 Erythroxylum coca
AACTATATGAAGGTAGTTAAGTGATCAATATAGAATATATCACCCTCAAGTAATTAGGAAGAATGTGTTGTTATTCTCGATTAGTATTGATTCGGGAAAAACTTGGCCAGAGTGAAATGATACTTTGTAAATAGTTTAAAATGTCATCAATTGAATTCATAGCTAATGGTGGAGAACTAATATGATTAGACTCAAATTAAAATAGACATTAATTTCATACTTATATCTAATCGAAACATTGTATAATAAAAACATTTAATTATACAAAAAAATTATATACAAAAAGGTTAGTCAACACTACTTTGACATTCCTAAATATTTGAGTAGTAATTGACAGGCTCCTATCCTGTAATAACTAGGCGACCTGCCCGACACTCCACGGTGGCCCTCCAGTTAATATCTGAGTTGGATGGAAAGTTCCCGTGAAACTAAGCCTATTGCCCTTATTAAGGAAAAAATTCAATTCCAAGTAACAAATGTAAATAGTGGAGTTTTGTTTTTCAGTTTATTAAAAATTTCAGCAGCACAATGATTGTATTTTGATATCCTAAAAATATCAAAGTTCCTATAAAAGTTCAAAACACTTCTATTATTACATCAATTTCTCAACTCCAATTTTTGAACTTCAAATCCACTCACATGCAGTCTCAAATAGTTACATCAATAAACTTTGAAAAGTTAAAACAAAGTTATGCATTCCATTAAAAAACCTTTATACACATCCATTCTTTATACAAATGTACTTTCCCAATATGTTCAAATATATGTAATAATTCTCAAAAATATGTACAAGGCAAAATAAAAATGCTTACAAAGTAGCACTTGATAAAGTTGACTACTTGCGAGGTAGAGTCCCTATTACTGAAGCCCCTGAGCATGCATCTGGGAGGTTTTATTTAATAAATAAATAAAGAGTGAGCTAAACGAGTTCAGTGAGTATTATTGGCTTTAAATAAAAACATTTACACAAATATTAACCTGCATAAAAGAAAACAATTTCTTTTCTTTTCAAGTAATAATTAATGTTCTTACAAAACACATTCTTTTCTTTTTATAAGATTAATGTATATGTAAAAGAAACATATAAATTTTTATGAGATCAAATTCCACTTTTAAAATATAGCCTATCACTAATTTTCTTTGCCATATGGTACCCTTAGGTATAGGACCACAGAGTTGGTTTACATCGCTTACTCATGCCTAGTTAACCTCTATATATCGATTATTATAAAGTTGGTTTTGCATTGCTTACCTATAACGATGCTAACACTACATATAAATCAATGGTTACGGAGTTGGTTCTGTATCGTTTACTCGTAATAGTGGTAGCATAATATATACTCCACGTGTGCATAGGGCGACTCACAGGACATACTGATAGACGCAACACCACCCATGTTAGTGACAGACACCCCTTAAATATCGTCATGCATGTTAGGATGTACTCTGATTAATATAATCATATGTATAAAGACCTAACGACATACCATAGTCTAGACCACAATTAATACATGAGCGCGCCTCATTTCAATACCAATTAAAAACATATTCAAAATCCATTTCTATGCTAATTCAAAGCATATGAAAGTTCAATTTAATGCCAATTCAAAGCATATGTACATCTCATTAGTTTCCAAGTGCATTCGAAACTCAATTTAATGCTAAATCAAAGCATATGTAAATCTTATGAAGATTAACTTTTAAATTCAAGTAGTAGCACCAATGGAATTATTCGTCAACATACTTTTCATAATAAGGTAAAGATCATCTTTACAAAATCAATTTAGAGGTACATTCACTGTTTGTCATTTATCGTAAACCACCCTCACGTGTTCGGTGCTTTTCTTTTATTAATCCCAAGTCTACGGTGACGAGAAAACTTTATTATCTTACTCAAATATAAGGGAGACCCCTAAAGGGTTCCTAAAACTTGCCAAGGACATCTATAACTTACCATCTTGTTTTACAAATTTTATGACAAAGGGCTTAGCCAAAATCTTAGCATTTTGTAAGATTAAAATTCTGTTTTCATTTCATTCAACGATTGATTAGCCATGCATTGAACAACTTCTATGATTTATACATGCTGTCTTCCTTCCATTTAAATAACATACATAGTATATACCTATTGTTTTCCTTACATTGAACCATGGAATTATGTACAACATACATGTTTTTTTCCTCTCCACTTACCATGTTTTTCTCTTCATTTAACCATGCCTCCACTTGTTCAATTTTCACATATCAAATGTTCAAATTAGGTTTTGAAGTCTTCTAGACATTTGTTCCCCTATGTCTCTAATTTCATCAAAAAATCATGTCATTTCAACTTCTAAATTATGAAATATGTACCAAAAATCACAAGCTGCTTCAACACAGAGACTTTATCAAGTTACCATAATCAATCTCAATTTCCAACATCATTCAGCTAAAATTAGGTTTAGATCTCTCTAGATATTTTTATTACTATTTCTTAGGTTTCATTTTCACATATAATAGGAGAAGCTGTCTTGAAAACTATGAAATTTTAAGAAGAATTGGGGATGTTTTGAGGTGTAATATTGGTAATTTGGACATGATTTTGAGTACTTCTTGGTTACGAATGTCGGGAGATATGATGCATAATTAAAGAGAATAGCATATGTCGTTCAAACATTTTAAATATTAGGTTAAGATTGAGGGTTTTTCAAACACACAAGCCTCCCTACCTGCCTTTTTGGATGCAGAATTTACTAATGAGAACTTTGAAGAATAATATGAAAATTCAGAAATTGTTAGATAATTAAATTCATAACAGTGTCAAGATGTCACTCAACTTTTACAAAGATTTGTTCATATTTTTCAAGAACCTATGGGATTACTTCCTAAGTTGACCATTAAGTATGACATTAATTTAGCCCAAGGATAAGGCCCTGTGTGTGTTTGACCTTATCGATGCTCTCATATTCACAAGATCAAGATTGAGTGATAGGTGAAAGAATTGTTAAGTTTAGGTTTTATTCGTCTTATCCGAAGTCCTTATTCCAATCCAGTAATGTGGGTGAAAAAGAAGGATAGCAGTTAGAGAATATGTATTGATTACTATGCCCGCAACAAATTTGCAATTCTTGACAAGTTTCCAATACGTGTGGTGGATGAATTACATGATGAGTTATATGGGGCATAATACTTCACAAATTTGATTCAAACTCGAAGTATTAACAAATTCTCATAAAATAAGAAGATATTGAGAACACAAATTTTTAAACTCATAAAGGCCATTATGAATTTGACAATCCCATTACCAACACCCCAATAACATTCTAAGCAACTATGAATTAGGTTTTCAATCCTTTACTAATGCAATATATATTGGTTTTCTTTGATGATGTGCTACTCTATAGTAGGACATAGGAGGATCACTTGAAACACTTAGAAGAGGTGTTACATCTTTTGTTGGGAATCACTTTGTAGTTAATCCTAAGAAATGCTAATTTGGGAGCATTTCCACTTAATATTTCGGTCATTTAATTTCTTAGAAAGGGGTAGCAATGTATCCTATAAAAGTTTAAATGAAGGAAAATTGACTGATCCTAACAAATGTAAAAACGTTTCAAATTTTTAGGACTAACAAGTTCTTATCACAAAATTTTCAAGAAGTATAGGAGTGTGGCAAAGCCTTTCATATATTTAACAAAGATAAAGGCTTTTAAATCAACCTAGGAAGCACAAGCAACATTTGATTCTTTGAAATAGTATATGGTGAAGACTCTTATTCTTGGGCAGTCATATTTTTCTAAACAATTTACCATTAAGTGTGATGCCTCAAGTAAAAGGGTAGAAGTAGTATTGATGAAAGAAAAAAGGTCAATTGCTTACTTTAGTAAAGCATTATTAAAGAAAATTTTGTCCAAATTTGCTTATGAAAAGGGGATTATGGCACTAACATTAGCAATTTACCATTGGTGATCTTATTTTTGGGGAATCATTTCCAAGTTTTCATGTATCAAAAAAGTTTTAAATCGTCTATTATAATAACATATTATAACCCTAGATCAGCAAAATTGAATGGTGAAACTAATGGGATATAGTCTTGATATCCATTATAAAACAGACAAAATGAAACAAGTTGCCAATATCTAGTCTAAAGTGATGGAGGAAAGAGAAGTAAACATGCTACTTTCATAGATAAATAGAGGGAAAACCATATATTATAGCAGGAAATGGACAAAGATTCTCACTTACAATAGGTCATGCAAAATTTACTTCAGGATCCTACTTCAAGGCCTAGTTTCTTCTTGTGAAATTACAATTTATTTTATAAAGGAAGGATAGTATTTCAATAAATTTTCCCTTATTTATTATATATTAGAAGAGTTTTATAGTACTCATATTGGAGGTCACTCAAGGTTTTTTCACACTTGTAAAAGACCAGAAACAAGGATTGGCATGACTAAAGATGTGAAAAAATTTATATGAGAATGTTCCATTTGTCAACAATGCAAATCTAGTTAATTGACCCCAGAGGGATTATTATAGCCTTTAAAAATTCCTAAAGCTACTTGGAACAAATTTGCATATACTTTATCATGGGTCTACCTAAGTTTAGGAGATATGATGCTATTCTAGTCGTGGTCAAAAGCTTATCTAAGTATGCTCATTTTATTATTCTCAATCATTTATATTCAACTAAAATAAGAGTTTAGTTATTTGTTAAAGAGAACATCTGTCTCCATGGCATACCCCATTCCATTTTGAGTGACTGAGATCCCTTGTTCATAAATAACCTTTGTAGAAATTATTTTAGCTACACGGCACCACTCTGTATATGAACTTTTCTTACAATCCAGAATCTAACAAACATACAAAGGTAGTAAATAAGTGCCTTGAAGCTTATTTGTGATGCTTTTTTATGGATCATCCTTCGAATTGGTCACTCTAGATCCCTTGGGCTAAATATTGGTATAATATTGATTTTATGTTTTAACCAGTACCACCCCATTTGAGGTGGTTTATAGCAAAAAATCACCAACCATTTTCCAATCTCTATCAGGTAAAGTGAAAGTTAAAGTACTGGAAAGAGAGTTGAGAGGAAAATATGAAACTTGTCATCAACTTAAATATCACCTTCAATGTGCTCAGACACAAATAAAGAAAACAATAAATTAGAAACATAAAGAGGAATCATTTGAGGTGGGTCATCAAGTATATCTTAACTTAAGCCTTACATATAGCAATTAGTGGCAGCAAGGATTAACACCTAACTTATTACTCACTAGTATGGTCCTTTCATCATTCTCAATAGAGCTGATCTAGTAGCTTATAAATTATAGGTACCTCTTTCTAAAATCCACCTTATTTATCTTATTTCTTTATTTTAAAAAGTTGTAGAGGCACAATTGGTAGAATTACTTTGTTTCCAGGGTTTAATGTTGAGTTTGCAAACCAATTTCAGCCAAAAAAATGTGCTTGTAGTATATTTTATTACTCGTCATGGTGAAGGAGTGTCTCAATATTTGATTCAATAGTAGGGAAAGGGATTTAAAAATGTAACCTAGGAGGATGAGTTCACCATTCAAATTCAATTTCCATATTTCTATCTTGAGGACAAGGCCAATTTTGAAGAGATTGCTAATGATATAAAATAAGGGAATACAAATCAAGATAAGGGAAAATTTCTAGATTAATTGTCCTATAGTACAAAAATATTGAATGGTTATTCTAAAAGGAGGGAAAGGGCACCTAGCATAGTAGAAGGTGGTGTTGAGAAATTAGTTATGTGAGGTAATGATAAAGGAGAGAAAAATAAAAGGTAGACTATATTTTGTATAGGGGAAAGAATAAAAGGGTGTAATTTTATTTTAGGGAAAAAATTTAGCTTAAAACTTAAGGCCTCTTTCAGGAGAGAAGAGTTTACAAGAAAAGTTCACTGGTTTGCCTATAAATTGCTCTAAATTCTCTTATATGCAATTTATTTTGGAGTGAAGTATAATGTGTTGAGTATTTCTACCTTAGTATTTCTTATGTGAATCTTATGAGTTTAATCATAGATAATATTATTTTAGGACATCCTTGGAAATGTGATATGTGAGTTATATATGATATGTATAAGAATTGATGTGTTTTTTTTATATAAAGCAAAAAAGGAGATAAATATGAGAAGAAAGGAGTGATCTTGGTAGCAAAAGTAACGGATGCAAGAGATGCATTCTTAGCCATTAAATGTTTCTTTCTCAAAAAGATGATGCTAATGTTATTTTGCCTAGTGTTGTTATGTCTCTTTTGTAAGAAATTGATTATCTCTTTCAAGAAGATATCTAACTAAATTATTATATATGAGAGGCTTAAACACCAAATTGAATTCATTCTTAGAGCTTAAATTCTAAGATGGCCCATATATAGAAAAAATATAGAGGAAATAAAGTAGATATAAAAATAGGTGGAAGAACTCTTGGATAAGGGTTATACTAAAGAAACCTTAAGCCTTTATCTTATTCTTTAAGTATATATACTAAGGGCGAACGGGATGGACGACCACGCAATCCATCTCGTTCGTCCATTTAATCGAACGGTCACTTTAACATCCTTATAAGTTCCTTTTTCTCCCTCCCACTCTGAAAGTTCTAGAGATACCTAGAAACACAGCAACGATCTCCGCATCATTGTCATCCCTGCTATCGTGTGTGATGGATCTTTCTTTCTCACTCTCTCAAACCCAGATCGTCACCTCTACCAACTCTTCCCTCACTCCTTCACCATCCACGATACACTCCTTCACATCCACCGCACTCAGCTTCCCCACAAGATTCGTGCCCTCGCCTCTTATCGCGACTTCACCTTAGCAGCATATGCCAACCACATCGCCGTCTTTAAACGCACCCATCAAGTCAGGCACTCTTCTTTTTTCTTTAGAGGGTTTTCTCTCAGGTAAGTATTACAATAATCATGTCTCATACTAACTGGGAAGCTGATAAAATGTAAGTTTTACTCATTTATGACACTTCGTTACAATATTGCAAGTCATAGCGTTTGTGGGTGTTTTCCTCATTTTCTCTATTTTAGACGTTTTGGGTGGTTTTGAATCGGTTCTGTGTCTAGGGTTTTGATATTTTGGTGTTGGTATTTTGTAATGACTATTGGCTGGCATTTTACCTTTTATACGATTCCGTGTGTGTGTGTCCGTCCAAGTATGCATATTTGTTTCATCTGTTAAGGTGAAATCATTTCTTCACTTTAATGAAATGAAATAATTTACTTGCCATCATGGAATAACTTGTTTTGCTTATTTATCTTGTCAATTGGTTGTAAATCAAGAAAATATCAACTACGTTGTGGGTTGTTCATCTTCCATTTTGGACACACTAACTGTAACCCATTTTTTTGTTGTTTTGATTGTTATGTAGGTGGCCCTGGAATTGCCCCAATTGGTAGAAAAAACCTGCAAGCCCATGGGGTTTATCCTGCACTTTGATGAGGAAGTAGAAAATAAATATGGTAATAATACTTTTTGTAGTAAATTGGAGAGGTATATTAAACTTTAATTCTTTTGCTTGCTTGAAATTAATTGTTAAGGTCCACTGCTTTGATTCTGAAACCTCCAGAAGGAAAGTTTGTTCCTCTCTTTGCCTGTTGCAGGTTGACGTGAGATTTTACTTCGTAAGTTCCACATTTGTGTTGACATTATTTGTCTAAAGAAGGATTGAGTGCTGACACTTTAGCTTCTTGGAATTGTCCCACTTCTATCTGCTTTATTGAGATGTTTAACATTTTTGGACTTCTGATGGATTGCATGCTTCATTCAAGGTTGGATGTTTACAGATATGATTACCTCATCAAGCGGAAACTGCATGCCTCTGCGAAGGCATTTCAAGCTGAAGGGAATGTCTCCACAGATCCTGTGGGTAAGATAACTGTCAAACTTAATAGATGCTCAAGTTATAAAAAGATAGAACAGAAGAAATAGCCAAAAGAAATTCCTTACCTTTTGTTCTTCCATTTCCTTAACATTATTATAATAATCACTTGATTCTTTTTTGGTATAGCTATTGATGCACCAGGTGGTTTTCTTTTTGAGTGGTGGTCTGTTTTCTGGGACATATTCATTGCTAGGACAAATGAGAAGCACTCAGAAGCTGCTGCATCTTATATTGAGGTTGGTTTACAGATTTTTCAATCAATTCAACTTGTCTAAGTTTGATTTGCAGCCATCAATTCTTTGTCTAAATTGGCTGGAACAACTTCTGTTTGACGTCATTAGCTTGGCAATATCTAGTGTTATTTGTAGAAAGAAAAGATGTATATGGTTGTCCTAGTTTTTTTTTGTTTGTTCCATTTTGGAGGTTACCAAGTTTTTCAATTCACTTCTCTACTTCTGCTTGAGTATAGGTATCTTTAATAGAAATGAACTAGTCATTTTTATTAGGACATATATTCAATTGTATGTCATATATTCGTTATGTCAAGTATAACTTGTAATCTTGCTAAATATTATGGTAAATGGTAGAGTCAATTGGCTAAGGCTCGGGAATTACAACAGCAACAACATCATCCACATCCAAAACCTCAGCAACATCAGCAGATGCAGATGCCGCAGCTTTTGCTACAGAGGCATGCTCAACAGCAGCAGCAGCAGCAGCAGCAGCAGCAGCAGCAACACCAAAGAAGAGATGGGAACCAACATCTGAATGGTGGTTCCGTTGGACTTGCCACTAATGACGCATCAAGACATACCACTGCAACTGCAAGTGCTATGGCAACACAAATTTATGAGGATAGATTAAAGCTTCCACTTCAGAGGAATTCCTCTGATGATGTGGCAATGAAGGTACTAAGTTTTTATGAAGCAAGGAAGATTGGAAGATTTTTTCATTTTTTTGGTGAACAATAGACTTCACTCTTGTATCACTATTGTTTCCATTCTAACATTTCTTTTTGCAGCAACGGCTAAGTGACAATGTGGGTCAGCTTCTAGATCCTAATAATGCATCGTTGTTGAAAACAGCATTGGGTGGTCAGCCTCCTGGGTACTCTTCTTCACCGTGGTTTTTATTGCTATGCTTATGGGATATTAAATTTTTTTAACAATCAAATTAGTGAAACCTTTATGCACTTTTTTTTTCTTCTTTTTCCCAGACATACACTACATGGTGCACCTGGATGCTCAAGTATTCAAAACCGTAGTCAACAGCTGCCTGTGTCTACCCAGGTAAAGTTGTTTTTGAGTTTAAAATTTAACATGCTCCATTTTTCTAATATAATCTTGTGAAACAGGAGATGAAGACTGAGATGGCTGCAATTATTTCGAGGAATGCTGGTTCTGAAGGATCTTTAATGGGAATTCATGGTACTTTCTGTCTAGAAACTTTTCTGGAACAAAAATTTACTTTCCCATTAGGGCCTTCTCTGTTAGATTTATTTGTAAAAATTTGGTATTACCTGTTGCTTATGAAAGTTCAATCTGATTTGTGATTGCTAGCTGATGGCATTCCTCACATGCTAGTTTGGTAGGATAAATTTTATTTGTCAATGAAAAATTGTCTTTGTTAAAATTTCATCTGGACTCTGATATTAATCATATTTCTGGAGACAACTATCATGAAATGGAAAATAACCATAAGATGTTGAAAATTTATTGTAGATTAATGCAGTGGTTCATATGGCATTTTTATTGATGCCAATTTAGGGAGTGAGATTTTTTTTATCTATGGGCTTATGCTTAGGTTTTGCTTTTACATTACTGTAAATATTTGGTTGACTTGTATTTTCAGGTTTAGCGGTGGAATTGAGACCCTTTTCCTCCATACCTTTTTCATAACTCTTAACTGTCTTGTCGATTTCTCTTCATTCCGCTTTATTTTTTTCACTTTTTCTGTTTTGGATTTGAAATGCTGTGTCATAGAGAAAAGAAAGGAATCCAAATTTATTGCATTCTTATACCTTAGGATGTTCAATTCATTAATCTTTTCTGTTTTCCTTTGTCTTTCTAGTTTTGGTTATCAAGGCTTGAATTGTTAATTTGATTACCAAACTGTGTGAAGTACTTATCATTTGAGTTTGCAACTAACTGGTTTTGGTATCTGTATAGGATCAACACAAGGGGGAGACAAATTGACTTTGAAAGGATGGCCTTTGACTGTAAGTTTCCGAAACGACAACTGATTGGGTCACTTAACCTCCTTGAGTGATGCATAGGGAAATTTTGGCAAATTTATTTAAAATATCTTGCGCTAAACTTATTTTATTTCATCCTTTTTATTTTTCCTGCATTACAGTTCTGACCTTGGTTCCTTTTTTAGGGGCTGGAGCAGCTTGGGCTCCTTCAACATCAAAGGTTGATGCAGTCTCCACAGTCTCTTAACAAATTTCAACTTCAGCAGCAATTGATGCTTCAAGCACAGCAAAACTTGCCATCTCCATCTGTTAATGATTTGGAGCGTAGAAAGCTAAAAATGCTTGTGAATAGCCAGACCATGGCTGTTGGGAAGGATGGCTCATTTAATTCAGCTGATGCGCTCAGCAACATTGGATCACCAATGCATGTTGGTTCTCCTGTAATGTCCCGTGCTGAAACAGATGTGCTGGCTAAGGTACTTATTTCTCTGATGTTAGACTGAGGATTTTTTTCTTCTGTTTGCTTTCTTCAGCAAATTTTCATCATGGATTTGCTTATATGGTTGAGGTTTCCAGTTGCAGCAACAACATATGCAGAACAGTCAACAGCAGCAACAGTACCCACAGCATCCTCTTTCAAGTCAACAATCTCAGAGCTCAAATCAACACCTCGCACAGCAAGAAAAAATTATTGGTTCTGGTGGAATGACTATTGATGGCAGCATGTCAAGCACCTTCCAAGGAAATGAACAGGTACGCTATATTTAAACTGTTGATTTTCTGATGTCAGCTTTCAAAAGGAAAAATAAATGGCCTGACGGTTGGAATGCCATATAGGTCAGATTTCTATGAACATCCATTCATCAAAATATTTGGTACTCGAGTAAAATGTTTGAAGAAAACTACCATCCTCTTGTATGCTGAGAACATATATGGACCTTAAAAAGTTTTCCTTTGACTTTGTTCTTAGATATTCGTTGTTTATTGTCTTTTCTTTTTGGTTTAGAAAAGTTCCTTTTCCGGAAATTGGAATTCCTATCTGCATTTGATGGATTTAATTTCAAATCTGTGGATGCTTCAGCCATGAATGTTCTGTACTAGTTACATTATTGAAATTATTTTTCTTTGGTTCTCTTTTCATTATGTTCTGTTCCTTAAAGGCTTCAAAAAGTCAGATTGGACGCAAGAGAAAACAACCGGGATCATCTTCAGGCCCTGCCAATAGCTCGGGGACTGGTAACACTGCTGGACCATCTCCAAGTTCTCCATCAACACCTTCTACACACACACCAGGAGATGCTATGTCTATGCCTTTGTCACACAGTGGTGGATCCTCGAAACCTTTGCTTATGTTTGGATCTGATGGCTTGGGTTCCCTTGGATCAGCTGCAAATGAGTTGGTTAGCAAAATAATTTATCTTCTACAGCATTTTTGACCTTCTAAATTTCCATTTTTTAAGCTTGCTACTAATATTTTAACCTTTAAATGTGCTGTTTTGTTAATTGATGTAAGATGGGACAAGCAAATATAGTGTTTTCTGAATACCTTGTGCTTACAAAGGGCTTTAAATGTTTGATGTTTCATTGTTGAGATAACTTCAACTATGAAACCTGATGTTTTTTTGAGTTTGAAAAGGCAAAATAAGTTGCAATTCTGAAATCTATATTTTCCAAAGCCAGTTGTTTTCTTCATACTAGTATATGTTTGTCAATGATAATATATTTTTAATTACCTCTGGATTTGTTGCATTTAAACTCAAAAAGTTGTCAAAGAGGATGTAAATTGATTTGTCCTCAAGGAGATGTGGAGGGAAATTGATTGTTGGCTTCTAATTTACTTCTATACTAATACTGGCAGAACACTCACATACTTGTGTAATTTTACAATTTTGTGATAGTTTCTCTGATATCTCATTATGTGATTGGTTGGTAACAAATTGTGGTTGTCATTTACATGTAAAAGTTGGATGATTGAGACTATTAAATGCAGGCTGATATTGATCGGTTTGTGGATGATAAGATTCTAGATGAGAATGTAGAATCCTTCTTTTCACATGATGCGGCAGATCCTAGAGATCGAGTTGGTCAATCTGGAGATGTCACCAAAGGTATAACTTCCTTATTAGTCTGACCACGGTACTGTAAGAACACTTAGAAGGTGAAGGTTTAACTAATTAACCCAGTTTTGATGAAATCAGAACAAATTGTTTGGAGTTAAAAAATTACCTAAAACTTGTTCTACTTACCAGTTTTCACTGTATAACTGATTCGTATCAATGACCATGCCAGTTGGATTGACTGATCTGTTCCATCCACTAAGCATTGGTATGGAATAAAGCAATCAGCCACACCTAGGAAATTGGGATGGAGAGATGATTTTTTCTTTAGCTAAATTGTCAAGAAGGGATACAGGCAAAACTATTTATTAGAGATGGACACAGTTCACTAATTTTTACAGATGATAATTGAGTGTTTTTACCAATAAGATACAATTAGTTGACATTTATGACTTTACAATGTCAAGTAGTCAATAGATGAAGAAAATTTACCAATGGATGCAAACTATTAATAGATTTTGTTTGTTTGCATATATTTGCAATATCCTTGATTACTATCTGGTATGGTTTGTGCAACTAATATTGCCAGAGTATGAACATTAATGGTGGTCACTCATAAATCAATTTTCATTTCGCTCATCTTTAATAAGTAGTAACAGTATTTCTCTCTTTAAAATATAGTTTTTGGTTCATGCCCCTTTTACACAAAGTTCCAATCTTTTTTATATATTCTGTATTTGGCCATTAGAGCTTGACATTATTTCCAAGACAGGTATTACATTTTCGGAGATCCGGCATATTTCTGCAAGTGCAAGTAAAGTTGAATGCTGCGACTTCTCATCAGATGGAAAATTGCTTGCTACTGGTGGGCATGATAAGAAGGTAACTATTATATATATGCGAGTCTGCTGGAATGTCATAAATGCATTTAAAAAAAACTGTTCCAGGAGATGTTAAATCCTTCTTCAAACAATCCTTTTTTTTAATTGTCATTGTCGTGGTCATGTACTACAGGTTACATTGTGGTGTGCAGAGTCTTTTACAGTGAAGTCTACCCTTGAGGAACATTCTCAATGGATTACTGATGTTCGTTTCAGCACAAACATGTCAAGGCTTGCTACATCTTCAGCTGATAAAACTGTTAGGGTTTGGGAATCTGATAATGTTAGTAATATTTGTCTACTTATGGTAGATTTTAACAAACATTTGTTTTTGCATGCAAACAGTAGAATTTTGAAATTAATCTACTGTATGATTGAAGGATACCGTGATATGATAACTGTTTATCTTCAAATGGTACATAAATTGTACAACTGTTGTGGAACCATGAGCCAGTTCTTCTGATGCCCCTTCTTTTCTAGTTATAAAACTTCATTCTAATTTGCAGCCTGGCTTTTCAATCCGTACGTTTATGGGACATTCCACAACTGTTACGTCTGTAGACTTTCACCCTACTAAAGAGGATCTCATCTGTTCCTGTGATAACAATAGTGAGATGCGCTACTGGAATATAAAAAATGGCAGCTGCGCAGGGGTGTTCAAGGTATAGAATGTAGTGTACTCCTATCTGGGAGGAATAATATATAAATTTGAACCCTTGGTTTATCACAGTTAGGTTTTTTCTTGACTTTTTTAATATTACAGTCTGGGGCTACCCTGATGAGATTTCAACCTCGATTTGGACGTATCCTGGCAGCTACATCTGAAAATTTGGTAACTATTTTTGATGTTGAAACCTCAAGTAGCAGGATTAAATTGCAGGTTTGTAACTTCTGGTTATTGTTCCCTTTTAGTTTTTTTCAAACTCGGAAGACTTTTATTGGATTTGCATGTTAAAACCAACTTTAAATTGGTGAAAAGCAATCAAATGATAGATTGTTATGCATGCTTCAGTGATTGTAAAGGTCTCACATTATTGTAGTTTGTGTGCATTGCAATTGTGATTGGAGCTTATAGTTTTTAGGTTTCAATTTTGGCTCTTGCTAATACTTGAGTTGAAATTTTTTCCAGGTGTTCCTTTTGCAAATAGAAATTACTATGAACTAGGTGTTTGGTCTAAGAGTCCACCCTACTGTCAGTGCCTTTTGAGGTTAAAGTCTTGGGATTGAATCTCACATTAGTAAGTCACTTATGGACATTTTTAATTGCTAGTGAGGGTGAGATGGAGTTTAAGAAGGGAGGGAAGATCTCACAATTCAAATTGGCCTAATGGGAGAGAAAATTAGTATTGTACAGTTTATATTCTGAATTTGGAGTTATTTAATGTACTTTCTGCCACTATTATGTTTTTAGGTCTTGTATTCCTCCTTTTTTTATGGCTTTTGTATTTCTTTACATGAGAGGGTACTATCGGCACAAAATAGTAACTTTACAAAACTTCTTTATTTGTTGCTGCCCATGATCCTTCATTTGGTCTGCATAATTATTCTAAATCCACTTCCTTCTCCCAAAGCATCTTTCTTCTGGATCTAACCTGTCTTGATCACTGCTCAAAAAAGCCGCTGTAATCCACTTCTTATTTCCTAACATGTTCTGAATTTCAGGTAAAACCCTTAGTGCATTAAAAAACCTATGTTAATATTCCAAATGAGTTTGCATATGAGATTGAGATGTATTTGTGAAAATTAGAGGATTTCTATCATGTTTATTATCCTTTGAGTATACATGCAAGTTCTCCATAAGATTTGTATCTTGTAGTTGTATGCTACTTCCATATCATTCACATGAAGTGGCTGACCCAGTATTTGGGTTTTCCATCTTGCTAATTATAGGGCCATAAAAACCCTGTCCATTCTGTATGCTGGGAACCTTCTGGTGAGTATTTAGCATCTGTGAGTGATGACTCGGTCAGATTGTGGAAGATTGGCTCTGGCAGCAAAGGGGATTGCGTTCATGAGTTAAACTGTTCTGGAAACAAGTTTAACACTTGTGTCTTCCATCCAACTTATCCTTTTTTATTGGTTGTTGGCTGTTATGAGGCAAGTTATCACTACTTTGCTTTACACCATATAGCTTTGCAACTGATTTTGCAACATAACATTAAGTTCAAATATCCAGTCCATATCTTTTCTCATTGAACTGAAATTCTCAGCAGCTTGCAACTTGGCTTGTGAGAATAATTTAGGGATAATCTTTATTTCCCGTCTGTGTGACAGAGAAAGTGGGAGTTGTTATGTACATGGAATTGGTTTAGTGTTGTCATACTCATTGGACTTGACACACTGTGAAATGCTGTTTTCAGACTCTGGAACTATGGAGCATGGCTGAAAACAAAACAATGACACTGACTGCTCATGAAAAACTAGTGTCATCCTTAGCAGCATCAAGCGTTACTGGTGTGGTAGCTTCTGCTAGTCATGACAAGTGCGTTAAGCTCTGGAAGTGAGTGATTGATGACCGTCGCCTTACTGAATACGAATTGGTTTAGAGGTCTTGCACGATTGTTTGATGTTCATATTGACCAACTGCTACAGCCTATGTCTATCTAGTAGGAGTACAGGTTTTCTTAGGTTTTGTTCATTTCATTTCCGCACACTGTAACTAACCGCATCCCCGGTTGAGGGTTAACCGCAAAACTTGAAGTTTTGTGCCAAACCTAACTTAACTTGTGTAGCAGGGAAAAACATGGCAGAAGATATAAAATAAGAGCACAGGAAGACCCTTGAAAGTTCCAAAATTGTAACTACCAAACGTTAAATGTCTAGTAATATGTTGTGAGATGTACGTGCATTATTCGTGTTACATAGCCCTTCGCAACCCCTGTTTGGCAATTGAAGGATAGGAGGCTTTAGAGGGATGTCCTGCTCCTGCAGTTGATGTTTTATGGATTCAAATTAAAGTAAATCGCCCTACTTCCATGAAATGCCTAACTTCAATGAAGATGATGATGAAGTTGTGCAATTGGTACTGTGTAACTCGTTCTATGGAGGCTAAATTATGCAACAGCCAAGAAATTAATTCACTTCAACACGGAGACAACAACGGTAGGGATTACATGCTCAAAAGGCATTGGTCAATTCTGCTGCCTTTTCATCGGGGTATTCTTTCCATGTAACTGGCCGGTACGGTAGAGGATGATTAGAGTCAATCAACTTTGTTGGTGGTGATACCTTAATGTCCTTGGGTGGGGTATAGAAGTATGCAATGGATATCCGGTGGTGTTTCCTCTTGACTACCGCCTGATGCGGTGGATTCTTAAAACTTCCACCGGAGATAATATGCACCATCTGCGTTTGTGTGTGGATGTACAGGACCACACCCACAGTCTTCTTTATGAACTTGGAGGCCATTGGTGCTGCAGCTTTGGAGAAGCAAAGTGAGCAATTGAGGATCTGTGTGAGGAGCTAAGCCCATTGCATGACCTGGGTCTGGACACTGGATAGGAAATCCAATTGTAAGATATGTGGTGGTGGTTCATTACCTTCACTTTTGGGCTTGAACCACTTCATATCTTGTTGTGTGAAGCCCAAGGACTCGGTCATTAGCCCAATGATCTTCTGATATAGCATTTCTTGCTTGTAATCTTCCTTTACATGACTGCAAGCAGATACCCAGAAGATGGTATGTATAGAATCATATAGGACATGGCACTGGGAATAACAAAACAGTTAAAACATAAATTGACCATTTAGACACAACTGGTTATAGTCTTATACTTCGTCATGTTGTCGAACTAGCTGTCAAAGAGGGAGATGCATAATGTCGCTCTCTTAGACTGCCAGGGCATGTGCATGTATATATGATTTCAACTGCTAACTGCCAAAGCTCATCATTTTATAAGCAAACAAGAATAGTTTGTTAAGAAATATTATATATATATTTTATTTAGTTTTGATAATTTAATTGGACATATAAAATCTTAATTGTAGTGGGATTTAAAAATTGTGGATTAATGAAATTAAAAGAATGAGGTTGTTACATGTTTGAATTTAAGTGGGATTCTGATTGTGTGAGAAATTTGTGCACATCTAGTATCCACACAAAAGACTATCACTAATGTGAATATGCTACACTTGAGATGACGTGTGTGTGTGTGACTTAGAGTTAACGTGAATTAATTGTTCAGTTGGTCAAGTGTTTGTGTGTATCTACGACAATTTAAGATGGTGTGGTGAATAGTTGAACATATATATTAGTGTTGCGCATGGGTCAAGTGCTAGTGCGTATCCTGCATGGGTGTCTAGCAATTAAAGGTGCAGTGAGTGTTGCATTAATCGACTGTAGAAGTGAATCTTGCGTGAGTGGGTAATAGGTGTGGTGTGCATTAGTTATTCATTGAATAAAAAAAACAGCGGTTGTGCATGTCTCTATGAAATAGCTGAAGTGAATTCTGTGTGTGAGTTATATATCAATGGTGCAGTGGGTGTAAGTTGGAGTTGCGTGAGTCACTTGCTTTTAGACAACTCTTGTGTGCTACTTCCATTGTTGTTCTTTTTATTGTTGGTATCCATTGGAGTTGCGGTGGTTATAGTAACTGATTTATGGTTTAGCCTCTTTGGTGCTTGTGTAGCATGTAGGAAAATCCCGGGAGGAACATCACATGTTCCAGCAGCGGAAACAAAAATTTTTATTCCCGGGACCTTCCCAAA
>JAJMLV010000008.1:56213084-56225857 GCA_027123465.1 Erythroxylum coca
GTATATCAGCTAACTTTGCAATCTTCGACTTCGACTCATATTTATAGCCTTCGTCTTCAACTGCTTCTTGAATCTTGCTTCTTGAATCTTGAAAGAAACGGTTATTCAATTGAGTTCTGTAACTAACTCGAACTGACTCTTGATTTTCTTCCGTCTACTTTTCATTGTCTGCTTTTTCTTTCGTCTATTTTTGGCTTCCGTCTGCTTTTTATCTCCCGTCTGCTTTTCCTATCTTTTGTCTATTTTTCATCTATCGTCTTCTTTTTATTCTTCGTCTGTTTTTCATTCTTCATCTGCTTTTTTATTCTATCGTCTGCTTTTCATTCTTCGTCTGTTTTTCAACATTATTTGTACTTCATCAAAATTATTAATGTAAAGTCATTTTGACTTAACATTCCATAATGTCTTTGATTCAATACAATTTAACTACATTTTGCATATCTAAAGGCTTTTGGCTCTCCTAATTTATTTATCACCTAGATTGATCAATATATTTCCATTACACCTAATGGAATATTGGTTAATGAAAAGCCTACCAACTTGATTGACCATAACATTAAGATGAATAGCAACTTCAAGTATTATTTTAGGAAGATAATAATTAAGAAAAGGGTTGAAAAGTTATTTACTTGCCACTCAAGTATTATTCTTTGTTTCCTAGTCAAATTAGGTAAATTTGTTTTCTTTATTTCCTAGTCAAATTAGGCAGATTTATTTTCTTTGTTTCCTAGTCAAATTATGCAGATTTGTTAGATGATTTTAGTAGGATTTTAGTTTCTTTTTCTTATTCAAAAACAAGAAAGATCAAGATCTCTATAAATAGGGAGCATTGTAATGAATAAAGCGAATTTTGGGCAATAAAAGTCAAGTTGAGAGTTTTCTCACAAGCATATGTGTGTGTAATTTAGTTTCTCTCTTTAGTACGATAGCTTTAGAGGAGCTAAACTTAAGTTCTTTTCTATCCTTCTTCTCTTTCATTCAATTTTTATAACAAAAATTGAATAATTTTAATTCAAAACAAATAAAAACATGTTTAGATTTATTTTCTTGAGTAACCAAATGCACCAAGAAGAAGCTGAGTTTTTAACCTTACATTTGTTGATGACTTGCTTCTCCTTTCAAAAGATGAGGACAAATCAATATGCACTCATATATCTGCTTTACATACCTTCAAAGTGCTATTTAATTAACCTATTAATAGAGTATAATCATTTCATAGTATCTGTAGGAGCTAAACACCATGTCAGATGGTTATCCTTAATCATAAACCTCCAACTTAAGGATCCTCCTTTTACTTACCTTGTACTACCAATCCCTAGTAAAATAATATCTTTCAAGGAATAGTCACCATTATTATAGAAAACTTAGAAAATAATTTGTAACTAGTAAAACAAGTCTCTTTATTTTATAGGCAAATTGTAACTCATTAACTCTATCCAAAATTCCCTGCATGTCTATTGATCTTCTCAGTTTGTTTTTTTAAGGTTTGATCAAAACCTTTAAGAAGATGTCGAAAAGGTGTCTATGTTCAGGTAATTTAAACAAAAATTCATTTGCAAAGTTAAATGGTCAAAACTTTGTTCTCCAAATAATGAAGAACGCCTCAACATTTTCCTAGTTTCATTAACCAACATAGTCCTTATAGGAAAAACAAATAATATGGAGAATTTTAGCTAATAAGGAGGTTATATAGGTTAAATGGATACATATTTGCTTCTTAAAAGGCAAAAGTTTTGGGGAGGTTTGCATTAAATCTACTTCCTCTTGGTTTATGTCACAGCTCCTCTTAAGGGAGTTGCTATATTAAGACATTATATACATAATTGGCAATGGCAAGAATGCTTCTTTATGCTTTAAAAATTGGAGTAAGTTAAGCTTCCTATATAGGATGAAGTTTCTATTAAGACTAAAACTCCTCTTCTCAAAAAGCTCCAAGGTAAATATGATCACTAATGGGATTGACCAGTCCAATAGCTCCTTCATGTTTATGAACTCCATTCTTGAATATAGACCTAGCCTAGAGGTGAGGATCCATATCGTTAGTTAAACAATACTCTGGTCAATTCACTAATTCCTTTTGCAAAGAGATCTTTTGCCCTCAACTTTGGAAGATAGCTTAGCATGGAAGAATCTGGTTCTCCCTAAGTTTCTTTCCCTATGTGGCTAGTTTTCAATCAAAGACTGACAACTCTAGAAAAGACGAGTTTTCTTAACTCTCCCCAATAGTGTTGCCTTTGCAAATCTCATCAAGAAACTTTACTTCACATATTCTTCTCTTGTGACTTTGTTGCTTACTTATAGAACAACATTCAATCTTGTTGCAAATTTGTATAAACAAGTTTATCTCATATACAAACCTTTGAAAAGCTTAGCAAAGGAAGGAGAATGACCAAGGATGACAAAATAGTATATAATATAACGTTTGGCGGTGATAAGTATTCTATTTAGATAGAAAGAAACTTGAGGCTTTTATAAAGCAAAGAAAGGGCTAAGGATCAAGCACCTGGATCAAAAAGAAACCGATGACCAACCAACTCTGCTCCTTCTACAATCCTGGATTAGCTTCCTCTTGAAGAGTACAAGACCATCTAAAAACATAAGGAGCTACGGAATTCGATTGTTCTTCCAGTGGTCTATTATCTTACTTCCTTTTTGTTGGTTTGTTGATATTGGTGTGTGCACATTGGTTTAGCTCATAATCTTCAGAGTCATGTAATTCTTTGTTAGGTGTAAGTTGTTATCTTAAATTTTTCTATGTCTCTATGCCTTTGGAACACTTATAAAACATTACCTCAACTTTTAGAAATATAATATTTCTTTAATTTCCAAGAAATGAATTGTAAAGACTTTTAATTGGTTAACTATCAAATGATTAATCGACTAAACCTTCATTAAAATATGTGTAACTTATTTTGTTATTTTAAAGTCCAAACAAGTTTTTAAACAACACTTTATGAAGCTTCTTGTCACAAAAAAAAAAATGTGTCAAAGTCTTTAAATGATCCTCTTTTGACAGGAAATCTCAATTTTTTACCAGAAAAGTAAAAATGGATCCTATAATGCAAATAAAAGAGGAGAAATAAATTTAAGATTTATATTTATGCTAAAATCATTTTTCTCATTTATCGATAGCAATGTTTTGTTAATATTAGGATATAGAAAATAAATATAATTTTTATAACTTTAAAAATACTTGCATTATGATAATAAATATAGAGATAATGTCACTGTGAAGAAATCTAATTGCCTATGAAGGGAAGAGAAGAGAGAAGAAAGAGTGGTGCAGGAGAAGGGGGAACTAATTGCCTATTATTGAATAATTCATAGTCAATGTTCATATCTACCATTGATTTGGATGGGGTCATTTCAATTACAAGCTTTGCTTTGTGCAGGAAACCGTACAATTCAAATGGCGTTGCAAGAGAGAAAAAAAAATACATTAATATATAAGCTACAAGTTATACATTCCTGTAAAATTTCATGTACATCACTGACGTTTTGAGATTTGCTGCAAACGATTATATATGCGAGGAAAACATAAGAGTTATATCATGAATCTTCGATAAATTTGTTCTGCTCAGTCATCTCCTCTGAAAATTGAAGGATTTTATTGCAAAAGCAAAAACCACTGCAAAGAGCACACAGAAACCAACCACCATAACACCTGCTACGCCCAAGAAATCATGCCTATACCCAAACACTTCTTTCAGTACCTGACTTACAGGGGCGAAGTGATCCCCATCTGGCAACCTCATCAGTTTAACATCATCCCCATATTGTGATGCCAAAAGGCCATATAGAGTCCAAGCTATGGGGTTTGCCCAGTAATACCATCTCCACCAGATGGGGATTCTCTGTTCACAGTTTGTAAGACTACGTTATGATGGTGGGAGGAGGAGAAAAACTGTAAAATTCACTTTTAGGCAGCTTTTCTAGAGAGCCAGAGAGGCTATTTGATTGACATTGAAAGTAAATGGAAAAGAACAAGAGTTGTATGAATTTTTATTATGGGACAATTCTACAAGAGTGTCAAACAAAAGTGTACTGTGAATTCTTAGGGAGGGATAAGTACCTTGTGAGGTATCATAAAGCCACTGAATAGGTTCCAGAGCATGTAAAATGGAGCAGCAATGATGGAAGCCACATTATGGTTTGGTGTCACGGCCGTCGTCATCATTCCGTAAAAGGTAAAATATAGCATGGTAAAATACATAAAAAATATGTACCAGATGAATTTCAAGGCAGTCCATTCAAATGATGCCATGGAATAGAAAATTGAGCAGTAAATAATCGTCTGTGCAAACACGTAAGGGAACTCAATAACGACCTGCAGATAAAAGAGAGCAGAATTTTGAATCTCCAGAATGGACTTTCATTACAGACAGGTACGGGAACAAGGTCAGTGGTAAACCTGAGCAAATGCAAATGGCAGGGCTGCATACATCCCTGCAGCTCTCTCTCTATATGAGACAAACCTTTCAACAGAAACAACAGGTTGAACAGCACTACCATTAGTGATCCCGATGAACAAGACTGCGGCATACATGGATCCCATGGCATTGAACAATTCTTGCACATTGTCCCTGGAAGAAGCAAATTCAGACGGAGGATATTCTAATGACAGAAATCTAACTTAGGCTAAGAGAAAAGACCCTATCAACAGAGACCCAAAAAGATGAGAAAATCATCAATATTTTTATCCAAAATTTTGCTGTCCCGATGTCACAAACATCCAATATTGTTGAAAGAGCTAATATGATAATGACTTTTCAGAAGGATCAAAGGGAAGACCTCTTTGAACCGAATCTCCAGCATATTGTCCCAAGCATTATTGATATCACAACTGTGTAGAAGAAACGAACAGCCGTGTATTGTGGGTATCGCCAATAAGACAAATTATTCTTCCAAAGACAAGTCAAGAACTGGCCAAAGTATGATTGAGAATACTTTGTTGGGAAGCTCAACTCTTTTGTATTGTTATTTGGCCTGCTCAGAATTTCAACCAATTCTTTGTTGCGTCTGAAACATGAGAGGACAGTAGTATTAGATAAAGCAGACTCCAATGCCGATCAAAAATGTAGAATCAGCATCAACAAAGATTGGCATACTGAAATAGATTTGATTTTCGATAAATTTCAGCAAAGTCTACTCGTAGACGTTGTTCTTCAGTTGAAGAAGTGACTTCAAGCATCCATGCAGCAGGGTTATACCCTGGCTTTATTTTTGCCACTCCTTCAATAGCCTGCAAAAGAAAATTGCATAGCATTTAATTGAATAGCTACCGCAAAAAATTATCAAGATATTGGGTATGTGAGTTAATTGAACCAAACTGACCTCAAAATATTTTATTAATTCACGTGACTCAGGGCCCAGTGGACCAGCATATATAAGTTCCCCTCCACGTTTCATAAACAAAAGCTGTCATGGTAAATGAGACAGGAGGATAAATAAAAATAATCAACCAGTACATCCCAGCTGTCTTAACTTTCACATGGCAGAAATTCATAATTAAAACCAGTTGCTGTCACTTGCAATGAGAATGATATTGTTTAAATAGAACTCTGATTTCAGAGAAACCATATTTCAGGAAAGAGAAGTCCAGATAATAACAAACAATTACCTCATCAAAAGACTCAAAAATGTCTATGCTGGGCTGATGAATTGTACAAACGATGGTGCGTCCAGTGTTCACAATATTTCTCACTGTCCTCATGACAATGGCTGCAGACCTTGCATCCAAACCTGATGTAGGCTCATCCATGAACACTATGGACGGGTTGGCAATCAATTCAACAGCGATTGTTAGCCTTTTCCTTTGCTCTGTGGACAGACCATCGATACCAGGCAGACCGACCAATGCCCCGCTTAATGAAGTAAGCTCAACAAGTTCCATCACCTCGTTGACAAATGCCTGACAATCAACAGTCAAGGTTCATGTCCAAGCTTTTCAATGTTACGCCAAAAAAAAAAGCATGCATGTGTTTATCTGCAGAGCTTGAGCAGGGTAAATAGATGTATGCACTTGCCTGTTGTGTACCAATGTCCACTTCTGATGGTAACCGGAGCCAAGCAGAGAAAAGAAGTGATTCAAGGACAGTCAAGCAAGGAGAATGGATGTCATTTTGCTCGCAATAACCAGCAATTCTAGCAAAAGTTTCTTGCTTTTTGGGATAACCAGAGATATGTATGCTCCCTTCTACCACCCCTCCGGTTTTCCTACCAGCTAGGACATCCATGAGTGTGGTTTTTCCAGCACCACTAACTCCAACTAATGCTGTAAGTACGCCCGGTCTAAATGCTCCAGTAACATCAACCAACAACTGAAGTCTGTCTTCTACTATCCCTTGCTGCTTCAATTCCTGAAGAGGTAATGTGATTAGTAACTTATATTCTCTGGGTGAATATTTTAAAGACATTTGTCTGTGGGACGAAGCTATGTACACACCACAGGAACATCTACAAAGTAGTTGATATTGCTGAAAGACATGGAAAGTGGTTGAAATGGAAGAACCATCCCTCTCTGTTTGAAATACTTTCCTGCTCAGATAAGTTACCATGAATGCAGCTCAAATATAAAATCTGAGTTATAATGTTGAAATCAGAAGAATATGAAAATCCAGGAAAATTTTCAGTTTACTAACCGTTTGACGAGCCTGAAGTATATAAGTAATGTCTCAGTTCAATAACATTATCACCTTTCCTTCTCTTTTCTCTCTCTAGCAGCTCTTCCTTCGATATAACTGCCTGTTTCCTTCCCCAAGCTAAAATGTGTGGCAAAAATGCATTATTAATTAGATTAGATCTTCTATAGATTTGTTTCTAAAAATTTTGGTTGAGTAAACAAGTACAAAAATATGTTGAGCAGCTTACGTTTCAGGTGAGCAAGAAAGAAAGTGAACATCACATTGAGTACAACTGTATATCCAACTAAGGCACCAACACCGATCCAATACCAGTAGCTCTCTGGAAACAGACTACGTGCTCTCAGAACTGCCTCTCCTAATGAAAGATTAGTAGTGTTCCCTATTTTCTGCACAAGAAACAAAGAGGAAAGCAAAATTAAGTTTTAGCTAGACTAGCAAAATCTAGAAGTACTTGATGCAGAATCCAAGCCAGACCCCAGCATGACATACATGTCAGCAAAAGCAATAAGCCTAAGGGTCTGACATTTGTCTAGTATTGTTTAGCTTCATCCAATATCAGGAGTTCAAATGGTGTTGCTTTTATATGGCCAAGTAATGTCCCGGGGCAAGAGCGCAACTTGCTTCAGAAGACATTTGAGCTCTTCAGAAGACATTTGAACTCGGTGCAAGGAATAATGATTAAAGTACATGATTTCCATGTAATATCAAAAACAATCATTTGCTAGTCAAGCAAAATATGAGAAATAACAGTATGATTACAACCTTAGACCAAGAATGCCCAAGAAATTCATTTACTGAAGCAGCATTTTGAGCATACATCAAAGGAGAAACCCAAAAGCCCCATATCCACCAGTTTGGAATGTGATCTGTCACAACAAACGAATGTAAGAGACAAAGGCAAGTAGCATCAACTGACAAAACATCAATGCTTATAGTACCTCGTGAGATGATATACCCTCCAAGAGCCATGACAACCAGCATAGCAAAAGATCCAAATGTATTGGAAACTATCATATTGCGACCCAAGGACCCAATTACACGGAAAAGAGCTATGGACATCTGGTGCAGAGAGAAATACAGCAAGAATTGCCGAAAAAATCTGTAAATAAAAATCAATAAGATGAAATCCACTCCAAAAAGTCTAAAAGAATTCATTTATCCACAATGGATGTTCTATCTACCTGGTGATGTTTGGATCGTATCCAATTACATAATAAGTAACTGCCACCCAAAGACCAGACTCCATGAGTGAAGTTGGAATGCTGAGGATCCAAGAAGGAATTGTATACACCCAGCTGGGATAAAAGTGTAAATCACGATGCTTGTAAAGGACGGGAAGTTTAGCTACCAGCATGGAAACCTCTGTAAACCCATTAAAAAGAATAATGACCATGGAAAAGTATATTGCACCGACATATAAGCCTCCATCATAAATTGTATCATGATGCAATGTGGTCCGGAAAAACACGCTCATCGTGATCAAGGCAACAAAAAGAAGCTGCAAAACAGTTCATAATACATCTATATGTCAGGTTTGGACCATTTTACAACATTATCACTAGATGAATATGTTTGGTCATCTGCATTATAGTACAGATCAACAAAATCAAAAGAATAACCAACGGAATAGAGTTAGACTCCAACTAACATGATAAGTGGCTGTACCACATCATCATAATATTCCAGTACTGACAAACTTATTTTTGACTTGGCAATCTAACAGAGTAAATAGTATACCTGAATAAATTTGAAAACATAGATAAATGAATTTCGTTTCATTAGTAGCTTCTGCCATGCAAAGCTTGTTTTCAAAAGTTCCTTTCCCTTCACGCCATAGCTAGAAGTTGACAATGCCGCTGGATGATTATAACGTCTATCAAAATGAACTTCTAGTTCATCGTATAAACTTTTACCAGTTCGATATAAACGAAAAGCATCAGCAAACTTTCTTGGAGGTATGTAGTGATAAGGGCGATAAGGATCAGACCAGTACTGCTCTTGATCCTTCTTTGATACTACCTGTACACGAAAAGTTAAAGCAAAAATAACTAATCATAGACCAGAAATTCACACCATAATACTTCAGTACGTACTTCTTGCAGGAAATCTGCTACATTTTTTCTTTCAGGACAAGTAAATCCCAAAGAAGAAAAGAAGTCAAGAACATCATCATGAGGCCCCTGGTACACAATTTGTCCCTCGCAGAGAAGTATGACATCATCAAACAGTTCATAAGTCTCAGGTGCAGGTTGCAATAAAGAAATTACAGTGGTCCCATCAAGTGCACGAGTTGAATGCTTAAGATACTTGATAATTTGAAAAGTCGTTGAGCTATCAAGCCCATTTGAGATTTCATCCATGAAAAGCACTCTAGCTGGACCGACTAGTAATTCACCTGTAAATAGATGCACATATCTCATTCAGAAATAGCTAAGGAAAAGTGAGGACAAAAGGTGCTTCTGGTGCGAACCTGTTGTGAGCCGTTTCTTCTGACCCCCTGAGATTCCTTTAAGCATTTCATCGCCCACTAATGTGTCAGCACATATGTCCAACCCTAAAATCTTTGTCATATACATTTTAGTAATTATAAAATGTGGATACATGATCTAAAGCAGAAAAAAGGAAGTTCCTCATTCTAAGACAAAAATAATATCACATTTCACTTTGCAAAGGCATTGTAGCAGTGATTTAATCCTGCAATTCCTGACCAGGTTGTGCCTGATATTGGTGTTACGGCATGATAACATAAGCAATTTCAAAGTCCTTTTGTGTGGATTAGAATTGCTGGCTGTAGGAGAATACCTTCAAGATGTACTCCACCACCAGGCTTGTTTTCTTTCCACCCAATGCCAATGACTGAACAAAAACATTGTAAACATGCTCATATCCTTGCAAATAATTGTTTATTATCCAAGAAAATGGTATCTGAATGCAAGTGTGAAATCCAGGTACCTTCATGAATATGTCAAGATCTTCATCAGGCTTTATCCCTGAAATCTTTTCTCTTCTTGCAAGTTCCAAAAGCATATCTGAAATGAGCCTTTGTAAATCAGTATAAAGATAAGCATGCCCCAAAGCCACGGTTAGGTATCAAGTCGTAACAAGAAGCAGGGCATGTTTTAGATTTCATTTAGAATTGGGAAAATGCAGAGAAAAAGAAATATAGTTATGTACACATGATCTGCTAAATCTTACCATATTTGGATCCAACACCTTGGCATTGTCCCGCAAACTCTAAAGTTTCTCTTACTGTCATTTCTGCCACATGCCAATCCTGTTGACTTACATAAGCTGACGTTCTTTGAGCAACAAACTCGTTTAGACTGTGTCCATTGTATGTAATTTTTCCAGAAATCTTCAAAACAAAATTTTAAAAATAAGCAAGAACTAAATCCGGAGCTATCACATAAATCATTTAACAAGAATATGCATCTTTATGACAGTTTCAACGATAATGAGATTCCTAGAGAAAGACAGTTGAAAGCCACAAAGGTCGAAGCATCACATGGGCTAGCATCAATGAGGAGCATGTAATGCTTGACCTCTATCCTAATATCATCATCATCTCTACTAAGAAAGCAATAGCTTTCAGAAACAAAACGCTGAGACATAATAGCGTATAGTGCATAGTTTTAACTTGAATAATTCTGTTGTGCTATTTCGATCGATGGCTTTCCTTGACGATTCTATGATAACACTTTCTCGAAACAGCTAGCCGAATGATAAGACATTTCAATCACCTGCAAATTATGTTCAAGACGTCCAGCAAGGGCCAAGAGTAAGGTTGTCTTCCCAGAGCTTGGAGGACCCAATAGCAGTGTCAATCTAGTAAGCACAGGATGATACTTAGAACTTGAGACCAAAAAGCGACAAGCAAAATTCACCGTTTGTTATTAGCCCAGACTCCAAATATTACCTCGAAGGTCTGACAATTGTATTGATGTCATCCAAAATAGTTAACTTGCATCTGTTTCCTTTATAAATTAGCAACTTCCTTAAAAACGCCTTTCAGAAGTGAAGAACACATGACGTTAGAGTGCGACGGAAACGTAAATGCAATATCGACTTGAAAAAACATGCACATCAACACACAGTTTATTTACCTCAGTCATGTTGAAAATGAAGTTGGGAATGGTTGGAAGTGCCCTACTTCCGACGTGGACATAGGATTCAACCGTCAGGTTTTGAACTCGAACCTCTATCTTCGGCAATTCCAAAGCCACTCTAAAACCAACAACAGTTTCAAGACTTAAGAACAACGTATACGGTCTTGAATGAGAAACATAAGACCAATGTACTCTTTCTAATGAATAAATAAAACATTATCTATGTTGTTCAAGAGGGCAATTTTTTGTTGCTTCACATCCCATCAAGTGGAAATCCCAAGGATCGGATCCTAAAAGTCTCCTATACCGGCAACATTCATCCGGGCATAGCCAATCATAGTACAATATTTCCAGTCTGGTCAACTGTGCCATGCTTGATGTAATACTACGTAGCGAAACAATTGTAACTTATAAACATAGTAATCTATCGATTCTCCTTCCTATACCAATATGGGCCCTTAAAACTCCATAAAAAGGTACTCCCGGTCATGAGATGAGTTAGAAGCTTGTAAAGAGTGCAAGGCTATACATAATATAATACAAGAGATCATAAAATTACGCGTCAAGTCGCTTCCTCATTCGATCGAAGAATCGTTCAGGGTCGTGGTCCACCGAGTTCACCAGCCGGTCCAGCACAAGCGTCTGTTCCTGCGACTCCAGCTCACTTAAATCGATCTCTCTAGAGTCACCAACCATGTTCTTGAAAATGCCTCTCCGCACTCTGGCGTAGGTTGGCAAGCGCTCCAACGCCGCCCACCGGAGCGCCTCCTCGTCCTCTCCCTCCTCCCGAAACGACGATGTTCTGGCGACCACATTCTCCGCCGAGTTCCACATACTTGAGATCTCACAACAAGAAACCAGACGCAGAGATGGAGGCTCTGGTGATGGAGAGGAATAGAATTATGATAATTATTGAATGTGGTACATTATCTTCGTGTGTGGACTTGGTTGAGAGTGCGGGAGGGACATCTACATTGCAGTACATTCAAGGGTAGTTGAAGTATTCATTAATGGCTCCATGTTGCCTTATATATCTCCCTAGTCAGTGGATTGGCTTTGGCCGGCTCATTAATAGCAGCGGGAAAGACAAATTTTGCAAGTTTTTACATTTTCCAGCCCAAACAGCTTCCTCGCCTACGATATACACTCAACTCGCTATCTTCTGGCTGCAACGTGTTGGTGAATGATTGATGTTGGCTGTGGGTGACTGCCACGAAGAATAACTTGATGGTGGTTAGAGTTGGACAATGGCATGTAATTGGGAACTTTATGGTGGTCAGAGTTGGAAAATGGGAACAATAAAAGTTAAACAAAACAGGGGGTTGAGTAACGGTTAATTGCTTGACAACGTGAAAGTCAAGACGGTGGGAGAGAGGCGGTGAGTGAGGGGAGTGGCTGCTTAGTTTAGACGTTCCAATATGTGCTTTTCAGGTATGACTTTTCGTTAAAAACCAAAATTCTCCCCCTCTCCCTCTCCATTTTCTTCTGTTTTCTTTTCCTTTTTCCTTAAGCTTCTTTGCCTTTCCATCCATAATTACTCTCCGTGCAAGCCATTTGCTTCTAGATGGCCTCGTGAACGTTGTGAATTTGTTGTCCCAGGGAACTTCATTTAAGAAGAACAAAGATTTTAAAATCGAATACTAACCCAAATTGCTGCCTTTATCTTTTTCAATGCTTCATTCTTTGGATCCTAACGCTTGTGATGTAAAGAAATTCAATGCTTGAATTTTTCTTTTGTTACCTGCACAATATTTTTTCTAATTTACTATGCACATCTAGTTTAAGAAATTCTTTAATGTGACACTACATGAAATCCAGGTTTTCATCTAATAATTCTATTTTTAATTTTAATAAAATGATCGTATATTTTGAAAAAATGAATAAAAATTGCATAAAACTTTTGAATAGGATTCATTGACGAATTGGATTCAATTACATTTGTGGGATTGAATTAAATTCGATTTACACTGTTTGGAATGAATGTATAAGTATTATAATTGAATTCAATTACATTGTTTAGAAC
>JAJMLV010000008.1:56890655-56901867 GCA_027123465.1 Erythroxylum coca
CAAGTGCTGTGCAGTGTTGGGTCTGTGGACAGAGTTATTGGTACCGTGGACGTACCAGCTTCTGATTTCTTAGGGAAATACTGTTCGGCACCGGAGTGGTATGAACACATCTTGAGTTATCGACTGAAAAACGAGAAGTGTGAGAAAAATGGTATTGTTAATCTTTCCATAAAGGTCTCCGACCAGGGCAGTCCGGCTCCAGTTACGAGAAATAATAAATCGAAACCGTGTGCTTCGTCGTCGAAGCCAGCGATGGGAGTGCCCGTCGGCGCCGGTCGCCATGACGGCGGAGTGGTGATGGGGATTCCTGTCTGCGGCGGTGCACATGGTTGAACTCCATCTCTCTTACTTTTTTTTTTAAATTAAACCACCTGCTATCCACTGCACATGGGCAACCAGTTCACTCTTTTTGACACTTATCGTTACATTTTGCAACGTGATGTCACTATGTCAGACTTTTGTAAAAAGTGTAAATGGCAGAAAGTAAACAGAAGAAATAGTGTAAGTAGTAGGAGCCTTATTACGTGTATGAAAAAATTTTGAAGGAAACGTGGAATATTTGAATTTCAGTTTATCTCTAATTTTGAAGTTAATTCTGAGCTCCAAATATATCTGGATCTTTTAGGGCGTTTAGCAAAAACTGATCACCACTTACAAGCTAGGTCTTTTTACAGTTTTCTTAAGCTTCTCTTACAAATTAGAAAATTTTATGTTTGTGATTTATGTTTGTGATTAAACTCTTGAATAACCGACGAAAATCTTTCCTTTATTCGGCTTCAAGAAAGACACGCGTTGTTTACGATGTCAGATTCTCCTTTTAAACAACTTGTTTCTATGTTCTATATAAATGGTTTGGGTGGGCTCGCACCATTGAGTTTTGTCCCATTTGGTCACACCCATATCTCGTATGGGGCGCTGCGCATCCCTCTCAGTGGTGTGAAGTGTGGGTCATGCACCCAACAAAACCCTGAGGTCACAGGTTCGACTCTCGCTGCCCCCACGGGATGCGCAGCGCCCCCTACGGGATGTGGGTGTGACCAAACGGGACAATACCTGGCCGGTGAGGGACCCGGCCCAAACCAAAAAGGCGTCTTTTTGGTTTGGGTGGGCCCGCACCACTGAGGTTTTGTCCCCTTTGGCCACGTTGGGTTCTAGATTTAGCCCCTCCCTCGTGAGGAGTTGAACCTGTGACCTCAGGGTTTTGTTGGGTGCATGACCCACGTCTCACACCATTGGACTACGTAGCCCAGTGGTGAGAGGCTTGTGTCTCAACGCATCAAAACCCTGAGGTCACAAATTCGACTCCCGCTGCCCCCACGGGATGCGCAGCGCCTCCCTACGAGATGTGGGTGTGACCAAACGGGACAATACCTGGCCGATGAGAGACCCGGCCCAAACCACACGCAGCATCAACTTTTAATAAGACCACAATTTTTACTCATATTCATTAAATCTTATCAGCACATTTATATATTATTTACATAAATTTATGAACAAAAAATAAAATTAAATAACACTTAATTAAAACACTATAACATAAATAGAAAACAGTGACTCGTAATGCTCAAAGGTGTTGTCAATTGTTTAAGACTTTTTTGTGAAATTTGTTAATTCTGAACATAACGGCAACAGGTTCATTCTGCACAACTCTTCTTGTACGAGTATTAATACGTAACACACAAATAGAAATTTGTTAATTGGAGGACGGTTCTATTTCCGTCTAAAATCACACTTTTGTACTTTACCAAGTTTTATGTAATGTAATTGGAAACCGGTTGTAACTATCTTTTGCCTTGTTTAGAAATTTCTTCACACTTATTCATGCTTGCTATTCTATCATATGTTAAATATACCCCATATTTTATTTATATCTTACAACTACTTAATTGATTGTAAATTAGTGATATAATTAATTAGGATATTCTTTATCTTACCCATATTTGTTTAAATAAATAATGTACAAGATAATGTATTTTGGATAATATATGTTATAAATGATATTGTGGTGAGATTATAACTAATCTGTAAGACATTAACAAAACGACAAACTACCAAACATTACATATTTCTTTTATCTCATAACTAAAATATGAATATATTATTATATAAATAAATTTTCATTTAAAATATTATTTATACATCTATGAAATTCTCATTATCATAATTGTGTAAGAAATCTTTTGACTTTAGATCTTAAAGGTATTTTATAAAAAAATTATTATATTTTGATATTACTTATAAGGTACCTAATAATTAGATATAGTATGAAGTATATCTAAATGATCAATATAAAATTATTCATCTTAAAATGATTAAGTAGAATATTTTATTGTTGTTGATTAATATTAATTTAAAAAGTTATTAGTTAAAGTGGAATGAAAATTTAAAATATTTTCCAATGGCATTAAAAGAATTAGTTACTAATTTTAGAGTACTAATGTGATTGGATTCATATAGAATAAACATTAATTCTAAATTCTTTATCTATTTTTTTTTTAGGGGAAAATTCTTTATCTATTATGTTTTACAAAAATAAAAATTATACATTGAAAGGTTAGTTAAAAGTATTTTAATATTCCTAATATTTGAAGGGTTATGATACGTTATTAAATGTCAATCTTAATATATTAATTATTTAAGTAGAAAAACAAAATTAATGAAAAGTTTAATTTTATCTATTTTAAATACGATTTAAGATTATAATTTAATATTTATTGCTATCATATTGAAGAATCTAATAAATTACATGTAAAAATTGAACAAAAGGGAAAAATAATTTAATCAAGTTAGATTTTATTGTAAAATTTAAGAAATTTTAATATTAAATATAAAATATTTGATAAACAAGTACTAATATTAGATTACGTAAATATATTAGAAAAAGAGTAAACTCTCGACTCAAGCATATTGATAGGTATTTTCTTTAAAAAAACCTAATAACTTAACAAAAATAGGAAGGGACATAGCATAGTATATTTATTAAAGGAAATAAAATTATTCCATATATTTATGCAATCTGTGTATAGTTGTATTATGAATCATTATGAGCATGATATACGGACTTCATTACATAGAGATAATATAGGAATAATTCTTGTAATTAGCAAATATTTAGGAACCATTCACATAGAATAACTTTTCCTCAATTTTATAAATCTCATATGTTTTTACTGATATAATATACAAAGAAATTCTCAATTATTTTTCTCCTCTTTTCTCATCAGTTTTACATGGTATTAGAGAGCCAATCCTGATGACCCTAAAATCAAAACACCTTTCGCAAAAAACACAATATCATGAGTAAACAACCATAGAGATAACAATTGATATTGCAAATCCACTAGCTTTGCACCCCTCTAATCATCTTGAAATTGTTCTAGTCACCAAACCTCTTGAAAGGTACAATTATGGGCAATGAAGTCGTGCTATGTGTGTCCGTCTTAGTGAAAAGAATAAAATTGGATTGATTGATGGATCCATTAAGGCTCCATCATCCATAGATCCAAAATTCCATATGTGGAGACGGCACAATGATACGGTATTGTCATGGATCCTAAATGCAATTCATCCTGATTTATCAGGAAGTGTTATCTATGCTGCAATAGCAACAAAAGTTTGGGAAGATCTTAAAGAGTGTTTTTCAAAATGAAATGATTCAAGAATCTTTCAAATTTGATAGGAAATTGTTGAACATCGACAGGGACAACAATCAATCTTTGTTTACTATACTAAGATGAAGGCTCTTTGGGATGAATTAGCTTCATATCACAAGCCTCTAAACTGCACCTTTGGAGGCTTGAACGGCCTTACTAAATGAGAAGAGAAGGAAAGGGTTATGCAATTCCTTATGGGCTTGAATGAGTCAGATGCAACTGCACGTGGATTAAATTTAATGATGAGTCCTTTGCCAGATACTTGTAAGACATATGCTCTTATACTTCAATAAGAAAGACAAACAGATGTAGCTACTAAACATAAACCAAATCAAGGCTACCATGTGATACAATTCTCTCATTCTCAATCTTCCAAGCTGCAAGAAAACTGGACTCCATGAAAACAAGTGTAGCCATTGTGATCGAGATGGTCACCTTATTGATCATTGTTTTTACTTACATGGATTCATAGTGGGTCATAAATTACATGGAAAGAATGTGAAACTAAAAGGAAAGAAGGTTGCTACCCACAATACTCAAACCAACATCATCGAATCATCCAAAAGTCTAACTAGAGAAGGGAAGAGATTCACCACCGAGGAATACAATCAAATCATGGCCTTACTTCACAAAGGAAATGGTAATGATCAGCACTTTGCAAACGTCACAGGTACACTCAAACCCACTACTCAACATGGTCCACTTTCCACTTTATATTGGATTATTGATAGTGGTGTGACAGATCATATAACCAAATCTCTACTCACACACAAAAAATCAAGCACCCATTGTAATTTTGTGGAATTACCTGATGGTGGTAGAGCAGAGATTAAGTCCATAAGCTCTATCAAATGATATTTGGATTTAGTACTTGATAGGGTACAATATGTTCTAAAGTTTAAAGTAAATTTACCATCAGTTAGCAAACTTACACAAGCATTGAGGTGTAATGTAATATTTTATCTTGAATTTTGTGTGGTACAGGATGTGGTTACGAAGAAGACGATTGGCCTAGGCAAGCAATATAACGGTTTGTACTACCTCACACCTAGTCAAAATTCACATCTTACATTTAACATCCATTACACTTCCAATCTTTGACATCAATGATTAGGACACCCTTCATTTGCTCCTCTTCAAGAATTATCAAAGAAAATTCCAAAAATCTTGTTTGATCCTTAATATGTTTGTGACATTTTTCCTTTAGCCAAACAAACACGTTTACCACTTTCTCATAGTTTCATTTCTTTAGTGACACCTTTTAATTTAATTCACTGTGATATTTGGGGACCTTACAAAGTTAATTATCATATTGGAGCATGATATTTTTTGACTATTGTAGATGATTTTTCTCATTTTACTTGGGTTCACCTTGTGAGATTTAATTCAGAGAGAATTTTTATTTAAAAAATTTCTTTTCATAGGTTAAAACTCAATTTTAATGTGAAATTAAAGCCCTTCAATTTGATAATGGGATTGAATTCACATCCATGCATTCTTTTCCAATGATCATGGCATTTTTTCCAGCACTCTTACCCTCGCACACCCCAATAAACAGGAGTAGTAGAGCACAAACATCATCACCTTTTAAATGTGGCTCATGCACTTCGATTTCAAGCAAATTTACCTTTAAAATTTTGGGGAAATAGCATACAAACAACCTATTATCTCATAAATCGCCTACCTATACCTTTATTATCTCATAAGTCACCCTATGAAGTCTTACACAGAAAGCCACCCATTTATTCACATATTCGAGTTTTTCATTGTTTATGATATGTAACAAACCTCTACCCCATGCATAACTTTGATGTGCGTGCTCGTCATTGCATATTTATTGGTTATCCTCGTGATTAAAAGGGATATCAAGTATATGACCTTGATACAAAGAAATATTTTACCTCTTGAGATGTCATTTTTTATTAACACGTTTTTTCTTTTTCCTCCACTTTTCCAAAAAATCAATCTAATTACCCAGATTTACCCGTCCCACTTGATCAAGTCACCCAATTCCTCCTTGAGCAACCAACACCTCCCACCTAATCTCTAACAACTCAAACCCATGCAACAATGAATGTAGACAACACCACTAGTCTTCTCTCATCGATCCAAAACAATCTTTCTCCCTCTGTTAACTTCTCACTTGCCACATAATCCTCACAAACTCCTCATCGTCGGTCAAGTAGATCTACTAGGGCCCCGCCTTATCTCCAAGATTACCAAGTCAATCATGTTATATCGCTTACACCGGGAACAACCTCTTCTTCCACCTCTGGTACAAGATATCGCATCCATCGATATCTTTCTTACTCAAACTTTTCTCACGCTCAATGAACATTTGTGAATAGTTTCTCTCAATTGGTTGAACCAATCTCCTATAAATAGGCTGGTCAAGATGTTATGTGGGTTGACGTCATGCCGACAGAAATTTGTGCTCTTGAGGAAAACAACACGTGGACCATGGTCTCTCTTCCTCTTGGCCATAAAGTCATTGGGTGCAAAAGGGCTTTCAAAATTAAATACAATTTTGATAGCTCGATTGAACATTATAAGGCTCGCCTCGATGCCAAAGGCTTCACACAACGGGAATGGATCGACTATACAGAAACCTTTGCCCCGGTACCAAACTCATTATTGTACGTTGTCTTTTGGCCATAGCTATTGTTCAAAATTGAAGTCTTCACCAAATGGATGTTCAAAATGCTTTTCTTCATGTAGAACTCTTTGGAGAAGTTTACATGCAATCCCCACTGGATTTTGTCGACAAGAGGAGTAGCTTGTATGTTGACTTAATAAATTTTTATACGGCCTCAAACAAGCTTCACGAAGTTGGTTCAACAAATTTCCATCTTCAATATGCAAAATTAGTTTCAAGCAATCAAAGGCAGATTACTCTTCATTCACTAAAGTACATGGTGGCACTGTCATTGCTATATTGCTTTATGTCGATGACATGATTATCACAGGGAATAGTGAAGAAATGATCAATGACCTTAATAGGTTCGTAAACAACAAATTTCATATTAAAGATCTAGGTCCTTTGAAGTTTTTTCTTGGGGTTGAAGTTGCACATTCTAAGGTTGGAATTTCTATTTGTCAACGGATATATTTCTTAAACATGTTAAAAGAAGTTGGCCTGCTTGGGGCAAAGCCTGCCAAATTTTCAATGGAGCAAAATCTCAAGCTGACTCTATCTGATGGAGAACTCCTTAAGGATCCAACTCATTATCACAAGATAGTAGGGAAGCTAATTTTTCTTACTATAACAAGGTTAGAAATTAGTTATGTTGTTTATACTCTTAGTCAATTTATGCAACAACCAAGAAAGACCCATCTTGATGTTGTATATCATCTTATTCGATATATAAAAGGAGCACTAGGCCAAGGGTTATTCTTTCCATCATATGGACAATTAAAATTGACTGGATATTGCGATGCAGATTGGGATGGATGCCCGACTACTTGGCGATTAGCGACGGGGTATTGTATCTTCCTTGGTCAAGCTCTTGTGTCATAGAAAAGTAAGAAACAAACAATTGTCTAGATCCTCTGCATAAGCTGAATACAGATCTATGGTAGCTATCACTTGCGAACTTACTTAATTGAGGTACTTGTTACGAGATTTGCATGTTGAACATCATAAATCTTCAAAAAAATTTATGATAGTCAATCAACCATGCATATTTCTGAAAATCCAGTATATCATGTACAAAGTAAACATATTGAGTTGGATTGTCATACGGTTCATGAATGAATTCAAAATGGAAAAATTGAGAACACTTATGTTCAAGCAGGACACCAAATTGCTGATATACTCACAAAACCATTGAGACAAGTGGCTTTTCAATCACATCTTAGCAAGTTGGAAGTTCTTGACATTCACACTCCAACTTGAGGAAGAGTATTAAAGGAAAGAAAATTATTCCATATTTTTTGCAATCTATGTATAGCTATATTAGAATCATTATGAGAATGACATATAGACTTTATTGCATAGAGATAATATAGGAATAATTCTTGTAATTAGCAAGTATTCAGAAGCCATTGAAGTAGAATAGCTTTTCCTCAAATGTGTAAATCTCATATGTTTTTACCTATACAGTAACTGAGAGATTCTAAATTATTTTTCTCCTATCTTCTAATCATTTTTTACAATATTGGTATGTCCGTATATGTATATTGGATCCGGAATGTAATTTGGTACTTTTGTTTTGTTTATACATCCACATAGATGAATGGTTGGCCATTTAATTTCTTGTATTATACAATATGTTGATTTGAAGTTCCAAATTACGTTAGAATCCTTCCGTTTATGTATAGTATAATAATCACGGATTTTAACATCCTAATACTATATGAGTTTCAAAATTTAAATCCAAACAAAACCAATCCCCCGGTGCTTCTCTTCTTCAAGGAGCCACATAGGGTAGTCTCCACTCTCAATGATTTTTGACCATTCAGTCCAAATATAAAAAGGTGGGAGTAGTTCACCAATCTATCCTTAAAGGCCGCTTAAGAAATTGAATTTGAATGAAAAAACAAACTTTGCTTCGCCAAAGAATAAAAGTAAGAAGAAAACAACGTTGAAAGGTTAAACGTACCTCTCTTTTCAGTCAAACGTCCACTTCTTAGATCCTCGCTGGCCTAATTAACTTGATGACTTTTGAGGGATGAAAATTAGAGTCCTTTGCATGTGCACAAACATTCAAATACTTTTAATAAAACAGAATTATGAAATTTACATATTACTTGGATGAATTCAACTGTACATTGTGTTAAGTTTCAAGTCATACCAACGTAGATATGATATCTAAAAGGGAGCAAATCGGGAGTCGGGTATGTTTTCACTGTCAGGGTATTTGTTTATATGACGGTGAGTATTGGCCGGTAAGCTAAATCTTGAGTGGCTGTCTGATGTTTTTGACCAACTGGCTTCACAAAAAGCATCTTGCTTGTAAAGAAATTAAGATTTTCTATCTAATATTATTCTGTTTTATAAAATTTTAATTATTTATTTTACGAGACTTATACAAGATTCATGTAAGACTTATATAAAATTCACATAAATAAATAAATGAGATTTATTGGATATAATAAGACACCATAATATTATAAAAAAATTTGGACTCTTTTCACAACCTTATAACGTCAAAGTCTCCATGTCTAGACGTTTCCGAAGACACCTAAACAGCCAGCTGGGGCTTTTACTTTCGTGGCAATCTCGTTGGATAAGGGTAGTAGAATGATAAAGTGAGAAACAGTTTGGAAACACAGAGGAACTACACCGAATTAAAGAGGCTTCTAAGAACATGCAGGGTGGTCCCCAACCGGGCCCATGTACAGTGAAAGATTGGTTCCGTTGTGCCATAGCTGTGAACTTCCCTCTAATCAATAAAGGGCAAAGATTCGCTTTTTCCGGCAGATTATTGGAAAATAGCAGCTCGGTCAGGTTTACGGTACCGTTTCAAGCGCGTTATCCAATTCGTCTGCTAGGGAATGGCGAGATCATATTGACGAATACAAAAATATAGTATTCAAATTAAATCGTCCACAAAAAATGACGGTCTTTCTCACAAGTCACAACAGTAACATTATATCTTCCCTTTTCTATCAGCATCTTTGTTTTTGTTTTCTAACAGTGGAAAGAAGTAGGCTACCATGTTTTTTTACAGATGTCATAATGCAGTTTCGGTTTTGTCGGAATTTGAAGCTATTGTGCCTACGTATTAGAGACACAGATCAGATCAGTTTGGGACTTGCATCAAGACGTCACTTCATGAATTAATTGAGCAAATTGGCTTGACTTTTTTTAAAAAAAAATCAAAACTTCAATTTTTCAAGTACAGCTAGATGTTATTTAATGTCCATACAAATTATACGGCGCTCCATTTTTTTCGTACTCTATCTTTTGTTTTTTTACGATACGAAACATCCTCCCAGTCCATCTCAAATGGCTTCGCGTTGAATGTTTCAATGGAGGAGGTTGACATGTGGTCACATTAAATCGATATATTTTCAGATCACAGAATATCTTCACTTACATAATGCACAAAATACATATTTTTGTTTAATAAAGCTCAAGTACGACAATACTATCGTCTATTTCAGACATGAAAATGATGACGTTGGCAATAAAATGTTGTAGATTATCACTTAATTCTCATTAAGAGATTAATATTTAAAAAATTATATTTACTAAAATTTCCAGAGATGTGTAAGAATATGATATTTATGAAAATAGTATCGATATTAAGAAGTAAAAAATTATAGAAAACACTTTTTCTTCTTTCTTTTTTTTCAAATCACGGGATATTTTAGGAGGATCTCAATTATAAAAAGGCACCTTTAAGCCATCCACTTTTAGACTAATCTCCGCTCACATCGGGTCAGTCTATAAGGGATAAAGTGCTGGCCAAATAGATTTTTCTATTTTCAAGATTCGAACTCGAGATCTCTTATTAAGGAATGAGAGTGCTGAACTACTCACACCAACCTATTTAATTTTTTTTCTGCTGTGATAATTTTCATTTTAAAAGTAAGTATGTTTTGTGTGGGTCTCCTTATGGTCATCAAAGGCAAAGATTTCATGCGGTAACAAGAAAACAGTTGCCGATAATGATGTCAACACATCACTAAATATTAGCCACCGCTTATAATTGAATTGACTACAGTGGTGGTCCAACAAGAAATAATAGGGACTGTCTGATTTTTTTATAATTTAAACAAATAAATTTCAGCCGCCTATTTATCATTAAACTTTGATCACTGTTTTTGCTCCAGAAACATCCCCATGCATCCTCAAGAATACTATATTTTCATTATAACCTGCGTGTCGCTATCTATTAATTCCGCTCATGTTGTTATAATGCCAGATAATGGCAGGAAATACAGCGTAACAATTTTAAAACCTGTACTATTTGGCAGGTTGAGATATATTTATAAGTGTGTGTTAAATTTAGAGTGCTTTGACTTATTTATCCCATAATTTATGACTAACACACCTTTATTAATGCTTGAATTAATGAATTTGGGAAGAAGAATACATGATTTTGTGCCTCCTATTTAAAATTCTAGCATTAAAATTTAAAAGTGAATAGATATACACTACAACATATCCATCTGTTGGCTACGTTTTAATTGGAGATGATTTCTAAATGGTCGCTAAAATAAATGATTTTATGATAATTTAACGAAATGTCAAAAAAGTGAACAAATCAATTATAGAATATTGTTGCAATAACATCAAGTTTTAATGACGTTTAAATAATTTCGTCGCCAAAGAGGATGTTATTGCGATGAACAGGAGTATTGTTGCCAGATGTTGGGAAAATGAATGTACTTGGCATCGATTATGGTGAAGTGAGGCAAATGATTAGAACAAATAGCAACTAAATTATATATTGCGTTGCCAATAATTGCCTTTTTTGCAACGATCATACAAACATAATATTGAGTGACGATAAATGGAAACCGTCACAAGATGTATACTTTGTCCAAAATATACATCTTGTAAGTATACATCTTGTGCCATTAATGAATGAGTAATGACTCATTTGTCT
>JAJMLV010000008.1:56917558-56929383 GCA_027123465.1 Erythroxylum coca
AGAAGAAGGCATCTGATGACTTTTAGACCTAATACATACTGATGTATGTGGTCCGATGTCCATACATGCCAAAGGTGATTTCGTATACTTCATTACCTTTATCAATGATCATTCTCGATATGAGTACGTGTATCTTAAGAGATAAAAGTCTGAAGCCTTTGAAAGGTTCAAAGAGTTCAGAAATGAAGTTGAGAAACAACTTGGGAGAAGTATTAAATCACTTCGATCAAGCCAAGAGTTTTTGGATTATCTCAAGGATAATGAAATATTGTCCTAGTGGACTCCACCTTACATGTCACAACACAACGGTGTGACTGAGAGGAGAAACCGAACCTTATTAGATATGATAAGGTATGTGATGGTTTTGGTGAATTTACCAAAATCCTTTTGGAGGTATACACTTGAAACTTCTGTTTATATATTAAATAGAGTTTCATCCAAGTCAATTGATGTTACTTTATATGAGATATGGACTAACAAGAAACCCTATCTTTCTCATATGAAATTTTGGGGTTGTCATGCTTATGTTAAGCAGATTCAGTCAGATAAGCTTGAAGTTAAATCTAACAAGAGTTTGTTTGTAGGATTTCCTAAGAAAACTATAGGATATCAGTTCTACCACGCTTCGGAACAAAATTTGTTTGTTTCAAAACATGTTATCTTTTTAGAGAAAGAGTTTCTTCTAAGAGAAGACAGTGGGAGCAAAATTGAACTTATGAAAGTCTAAGATACTCAAACAAACACAGATTACTACCTAGATCCGAGTCTATTATTCATAAAGATGAAATAATAGTTCAATCTTTTGACACACAAGAAGTTCGTAGGTTAACTAGGATATGTCATGTTCCCGAGAGATATAGATTTCTCATAAGTGAACTTAGCGACCTATTTCTCATAGAAGATGATGAGCCTACAACCTATGAAGAGGTTTTGAAGAGTTTAGAATTTGACAAATGGCTTCAAGCTATGAAATTCAAAATAGATTCCATGTATGAAAACCAAGCATAGACTTTGGTTGACCTACCCGAAAGGATAAAAACCATAAGGCGTAGATGGGTTTTCAAGAAGAAAACTGACATGAAGCGTAATGTAGTTACCCATAAAGCTAGGCTTATAGCTAAAGGTTATCATTAAAGGCACGGTACTGATTATGATGAAATGTTTAGCCCATTAGCTATGCTTAAATCCATTAGGATACTCCTAGCCATTGCCGCTCATTATGATTATGAGATATGACAAATGAATGTGAAAACGACTTTCCTTAATGGAAACTTAACCGAGGATGTGTGTATGACACAACCTGATGGATTCATGTCCATGATGGAGAAAAGGCATGCAAGCTTCAGAAATCCATCTATGGATTGAAGCAAGCATCCAGGAGTTAGAATATCCAATTTGATGAGCCAATCAAAGAGTTTGGTTTCTCACAAAATCTGGATGAGTTGTATGTGTATAAGAAGGTTAGTGGGGTTGCAATCGTGCTTCTTGTACTGTATATAGATGACATATTGCTAATAGGAAACAATGTCTTTGCTGTGCAATCAGTCAAAATTTGGTTAGATAAGAAATTCTCTATAAAAGATCTTGGGGAAGCAACTTATATTTTATGGATAAGGATCTATAGAGATAAATCTAAGAGGTTGCATGGTCTTTCTCAGTCTATATAGATAGATAAGATGTTAAAGAGGTTTAGTATATAGCAGTCCAAGAAAGGTTATCTTCCCATGGTTTGTGGGATTACACTCTTTAAATCTATGTGTTCAAAGACATAAGATGAGGGGACTCGCATGAGTTTGATTCCTTTTGCTTTTGCTATAGGATCAATTATATATGCTATATTATGTACTAGACCCGATGTATCGTATGCTCTAAGTGTTATGAGCAGATATTAGTCAGACCCTAGCGAGGGTCATCTTGTGATAAACAAGTATATTGATGCCAGTTTCCAATCCAATATGGATGAGTCCAGGTCTCAGTATGGATATGTATTCACATTGAATGGTGGTATAGTCAGTTGGAAAAATTCCAAACAAGAGATGACTATAAATTCGATGATAGAGGCAAAGTACATTGTAGCTTCAAAAGTAGCAAAGGAAGCGGTTTGGATCAAGAAGTTCATCATGGAACTTGGTATGGTTCTAAGCATGTTGACATAGTGTATTTGTGTTGTGACAACAACGGGTCTATAGCACAAGCGAAGGAACCAAGGTCTCATCAAAAGTCCAAACATGTATTCAAACACTACCATTTGATTAGAGAAATCATTGGGAGAAATGATGTCAAGATAGAGAGAGTTCCTACCGATCAAAATATAGTTGATCCATTGACTAAGCCTATTTCTTAAAAAAGTTTTGTGTCACATGTACATGCCTATGCTTTAGTGCCAGTGGGAGTTTATTAGAGAAGCACTTTAAAGGCAGTTACCTTTATCACTTATTGTACAAATCATTTTATGATTAATAAAGGTGTTTTTCATTATTTCAATGTTCATACGTTTATGAATTTGATTTTGATCTAAAATCGATTTAATAAAGTCCTTGATAGAAGACACAACATGGAGAAAATCATGATAAGATCATAATAATGAGATTACTATCGTTTGTAATTATGTTAGTATATAAACTTTCCCTAGTCATAGGATTAATGATATCCATTAGGATTAATGAGATGGGATATCATTAATCCGGATAGACTAGCACATGTTATACTACTCGATTAGATCAAATCGTAGATCTCATAAGTTATAGATATGAGTTGTTTAGAGTTATACCAAAATAAAGTTGAAATCATTTTCTTAATTGATATCATTGATCACTGTGGTATGTGTATATATATATACATATATATGTACATATACATATATATGTACATATACATATATATGTACATATATATGTATATATATATACACAAAGCTGTTACAAGAATCTGTCGAAGTATCAGTACATGATAGATATAAATATTATCGTAAAATATAGCTAACAAAGTAACTGAGGATAAGAGCTATCTGAAGATAATGAACAAATAAACCCAAATAGTGCAGTATCTCTAGCACCCCCCTCGAGCTAAGGATCCCTAACAAGGAGTCTTAGCTTGTTTTTGATGTTCTGAAAGCGACCAATGGACAGTGGTTTTGTAAATATATCTACAATTTGATCCATTGATGAGATGAATTGAACAAAAATAGTGCCTTCCTTGACTTGTTCCCTGAAAAAATGGAAGTCAATTTCGATATGTTTGGTTTTAGCCTTGAAGCACGGATTGATGGCAAGATATGAAGCACCAACATTATCACACCAAATGATTGTGGGGGTGTTCAAAGGCTGGTTAAGTTCGTGAAGGAGAGATCGTATCCAAATGATTTCAGCAGTAGTGTTCGCCACTGACCGATATTCTGCCTCTGTAGATGATCTGGCGACAGTCGGTTGTTTCTTGGCAGACCAGGAGATTAAATTGTGTCCCAAGTATACGGCAAAACCACCAGTGGATCATCTATCACTTTTGTAGCCTGCCCAATCAGCGTCACAAAATGCTTGTAACATGGTCGTAGTCGATGGCGTGATCAGCAAGCCATGTGATACTGCTTCCCGAATATGTTTGAGAACGCGTTTGCATGCCTACCAGTGGATTGTTGTTGGCGCAGATAAGAATTGACATAGTTTGTTGACCGTGAATGCTATATCAGGTCTAGTTAAAGAAGCATACTGGAGAGCACCCACAGTGCGTCTGTATAATTGTGGATCAAGCATAGGTTCGCCATCAGTTAGTTGAACATCAAAACTGGCTGCTTAGGAGAATGAACCAGGCTTGCCCCATCCATTTTTATTGAGTGTAGGAGATTCAAAATGTAGCATCCCACCCTCATGAGGCACGGGCTCGGATATCACCCACGATATCGGGTTTGCGTCTTGCGGGGGTGGGATGCTACATTTGTGGTATCAGAGCCCAGAAGTACAATCTTACATGGGCTTTATGAAAAATGTGTCAAGTTACATGCATTTAAGTCATGTCATGGCAGACAGTGACAATTGATCCCCAGTCTAGCATATGAGTCACATGCACGAGCATGTAACAGTCATTTAAGCGGTTAGAAATAGTAAGGAAAATGATAATATGTTAGAAGGTGATAAAAGGAAGTTGTGAATATCGAGGAATCGGAAAAAAATGTATGGTTCGATTTGACAGACGAAGATTTGGTGTGCTGGTGTTGGCGGATATATTATGAAATACAATATTAGAGTTATATTGGGTATATCCTTGAATGTGGAATAAAAATAAAGTTATAGTTGTGGATTGATAGAGGAAAATAGAGATATGATAATGGCAAGATTTCAAGTGTATAAAGTGAATTAAAATAAAATGTCCTATGATCTTGAGAAGTTATCATTGGGTTTGATTATCGTGACGAGAGTTATGAATAATGATGTATGACTTTGAGTCAATTTATGTTAGTAGGAAATCCAGAATGATTGTATATCTATGATATTGATTTGAGTGCGAAAATATAGGGGTATGATGGAAAAATGAAAAGATTGAAATGTAAGATAATGAAAATGGTAGATGAAAAAGTTGTCAAGGTTTAGTTGATTGCCTTCGTAATACACACCTGATTATGGGAGCCCCATGGCAAGTGGAACTATTAAGCTAAACTGTCTCATATGTGTGGAGATGATATCGGAATCAATTAGTGAGTTAGTGGATGACCGCCAGTTATAGTTCTTAAAGTTTAAAGCTCAATATGATTTAGAATAAGAAATGAAAGTGTTTATAGTGATTAATTGGGAATGAATTGAAATTGTTATATGTTAAGGACATGATCATGGTAAAATCACTTTTGTTTCATTCGCTTTTGGATCCGATTTGATTTGTTTGCTTTCGTTTCTGTTCCTTCGATTCATTTTCGACTTGAAGTTTGCCTTTCGTTTCGCTTTGTTATGTTTTGTTTTCCTTTCGTTTCGAAATTTTCGATTCCGTATTTTGTTTTTTTTTTCTAGTTGGGGTCCGCTTCTAGAATCAGGTCCCAACAGAGAAGGCTTTATGTCAACGTGCACGTGACTACAAAACGGTTCCTCTCTCACCCAAACACAATCAAATAATCATTCACAATCTCATATTCTCATGCTTTTTCTTTATATCAAATGCTATGACTCAATTCAATGGCATAACATGATCATACACACAATTCAATTCTTTTATCAGAATGTCATACATCATAATGCAAGTTCCACATTACAACATGTAACAATTTCTCAAATCAATCAAAAACAATAAAGCAACATTTAATTGAAATCCTTTTATTTTTTTGATTTGGAAGAAACCTTAATAGCTCATTACTCAAACTATAAACATGAAACCCACCTTAATTTCCTTGCTTGAAACCTTGCTTAAGAAGCCTCTACTCTTGCTCCTCTTGCCTCTCTTGATTTTCTTCAACGTTGACAAAAAACCCCAAATCAATAGGCATTCCAATTGAGAAACCCATAAGACATATTCACTAAAATTGATCTTAGAAAGCTTAAACCCATATGTTTCTTAAGCTTCATGAACTAAAATCTTTCTAAAAATCCAACAAATCAAACATACTCTTACCTTGATTCTTCACCAAATGAAGAGTTTGTTAGCTCTAATGGAAGCTCTCGTCCTCCTCTTCCTTTTCTCTTCTTGAACAACTTGAAAATCCCTCTTGAAAACCCAAGAAATGAAGAAACCCTAACTTCCTCCTTTCTTTCTCTCAAAACCGACACTCTCTTTGCTGTCTCTCTAATTTTCATTGTTTATCTCCTTTCCCTCTTTCAATCCACGTTTTTCCCCTTCTTAAACGCAAGACCACACTTTTATTTTCAATTTTTCCATTAATGAGTGCGCAAAGACTCTTATACCCTTCCTTACATGCCTTGCGACTTAAATGTCTTAAGTGATCTTCCCAAAAAGCCCCCATACATACATACTCTTACTACTTAATTCAACTAAACCATATTTTAAAATCTTGCCAACATTAACATAATGATTAACTCCAAATATCATAATTAATCTAGCAAGACCTTATAATTATTTAAAATTATGCTTAACTCTTTCCAAAAATCAAGACCTTTTTCTAATCATGAAATTGAAGGAATTTTATAGCACTTCCTTTTAGAAAAATGTTTCTCATTGTCTCAATTTTCTAATGACATCAAAAATCATTCAATTTGGTTCCATAGTCTAAAAGTTATACCTAAAACATTTCCAAACTATTCTTATACTGAAATAATATTCTATGCTTGACTTCCATATGAGAATTGATATTCTTATGGACTAAATTAAATCTCAATTTCATCGGACAATTTGTAGCCTTAACTCTAATTTAATCCAAATCAAGAATCATCTCATTTGGATAACTAGAGAAAAAGTTATGGCTAAAACACCGAAGCATACTCAATGATCATGTTTCAACTACATTTTTCCATCTTTCAACTTCTAAAACTTCTAAGAAAAGTTTGGGGTCTAACACTCGGATCCACATGTACTCTTTGCTCTGAAATCACATGTCTAAGAAATGTCACTTCCTTTAGCTAAAATTTGCATTTGTCGAATTTGGCATACAACTCGTTCTTCCTAAATGTCTCTAAAGAAATTCTTAAATCTTCCTCATGCTCCTTATCACTCTTAGAATAGGCTAAAATATCATCAATAAAGATAATGACAAATTGGTCTAAAAAAGGCTTGAAGACTCTATTCATCAAATCTATGAAAGCTACAGGTGCATTCGTCAACCCAAAAGGCATGACCAAGAACTCAAAATGGCCATACCGTGTTTTGAAAGCAATCTTTAACACATTGAACTCCTTTATCCTAAACTGGTGGTAACCCGATCTCAAATCTATCTTGGAAAAGATCCTTGCCCCTTGTAACTAATCAAGTAAGTCAGCTATGCATGGAAGTGGATATCTATTCTTGATAGTGACATGATTGAGCTTCCGATAGTCCACACACATTCTCAATGATCCGTCTTCCTTCTTCACAATAAGGACTGAAGCCCCCCAAGGTGAAGAACTCGACCTAATTTACCCTTTCTCCAAAAAATATTTTAATTGCTCCTTAAACTCCCTTAATTATGTTGGAGCCATTCTATAAGGCAGAATCGAAATTAACGTTGTGCCTGGAAGAAGCTCAATGGGAAACTCAACTTCCTTTGGTGGCGGTAGTCTTGGTAATTCCTCATGAAAGACATCCGTGAATTCTATGACTACAGGAATTTCTTCTAACCTTCCTCCATTTGCCCTTGTGTCTACTACATAGGCCAAAAATGCTTCACACCCTTTTCTCATGATTTTCTCTGTCATCAAAGCCGAAACAATTCTCGGTGAGCTAAATTTTCTATCTCCTATAAACATCACCTTTCTTCCATTATCTAGCTCGAACCCTACTATCTTTTATTTGCAATCTAAGTTGGCATTATATTTCTTTAAGGCGTCCATACCCAAAATCAAATCTAATCCTCCTATCTTCAACGGCATTAAATCCACTACCATGTGTTCCTCACGAATATGTATCTCACAATCTCTATAAACTTGGCTAATAATTATATACTGTCTAATTGGAGTACTCACCACCAAAGGAGTATCTAATGGGCTTAAATTTCTCCTATACACAGTTCTACTCGATGACACAAACGAATGGATAGAACCGGGATCAATCAAAATAATTACATCATCATCAAATAATTTAATCATACCAATTAGAACTTCTGAAGCTGTCTCTACGTCCTCCTGTGTCATTGCAAACACTCTAGCTAGGCCTTGCCCCCTTGGTCTTCCTGGAGGATTCACCCTCTTAGCTGCATCAAAGCTGCCCACTTTCGTTGCAGTTTTGTTCTCCACTGTCTCAATTCTCTCTTGCCATGTGTCCTTTCTCTCCATAATTGAAACATGCTCCTGTCAATCAATAACATTTCCCTCTATGAAACCTTATGGGTTCACATTTAGGAATGGGTGGCTTATCCATCATCTCCCTTTCTGCTGCCTCCCGTTGTAGAGACTTAATGAGAAACAGTAGAAGTTCTCATCAGTTTGGACCTACTCACGACACTGCTCCTCTCCTCAGACTGCACAGGGAAAGTCCTGGCACTCCTCTTAGGCTTAGAAGTGCCACCTCCCTTCTTAAACTATGCTCTCCCCTTTATTTTTTTATTCACGACACTTTTTATGTTCTCAATGTTCTTAATCCTCAGATCCGCTTCAATCAGCTATTGAAAATCACAAAAATTTTGCACCACCACTTTCTTTTTGATAGTTAGATACAACCCCGATTTGAACCTATGGTACTTAGTTGCCTCGCTCATCATCATCTACGCTGCATATCGGGATAGTTGTGTAAGCTGGCGCTCATATTCACTCACTGTCATTTCCCTCTGGGTGAGTTTCAGAACTCTTTCTGCTTCTGCTGAATATACACCTCAAACAGGTACTTCTTTTTATACACTGCTAAGAAATCTTTCCATGTGGGCACTGGGGGTCTCATCTGACTCCCCGACACACTCTCCTACTAATGCAGAGCATCTCCCTGAAGCAAACTAATAGCATACACAACCGTCTCATCATCCTCACAATCCATTTGATCCAGTATCCACTCAATCTTTCTCATCCAAGTCTCGGCTTTCTCTGGATTTGTGGTCTCATAGAAGTCTACTGCTCCATAGTTCCTCAGATTATCAAACTGTTTCTCCTTCTTGATTGGGGCCAGAACAGAAGATTGTGACATCTAACCCATGACCTAAGAAAATGTCTGAAACATCTTTGGATTTAATGGAGCAGGCACTTGCTCCTACAAAAGAGGAGACTCTCATGTCTGTGATCAAGCAGGCTCACTACCTTGTGTTGGACCCCGATTTCGAAGCCCAACATTTGGAGTCATAAAACATGAACATATTATCCTATAGGGTTAATTCAAGGAACCCTCATTAGTCACCATCCCACATGAGTGGCGTCCATATCGGTCAAACATCCAAACTAACTCATTTCTCCTATTTCAAAATAGATTTTTTGGAAAACTCAAATTGAAAATACACTTTGACTTCTTTAGAACAATGGTTCCCCATTGTCTTAAGTTTCTAATGACACCAAAATCATTCAATTTGGTTTAGAACTCTAAGAGTTAGGGCCCAAACCTTTTCAAACAACCATCAACTAGGACAGTACACTATACCCGACTTCCACCCAGAAAATTATAAGTCTTAGGGACTTAGTTAAAACTCTATTCCCTTAGATCATTTGCATCTCTATGTCTCTAGTTTATTTAGGAACAAAAATAATCTTGTTTAGAGGTCGGATGACGCCGTGATGGCCGAAGGAAAACAAACAAGGTTTTGTCTTCAATTATACTGAACCTGTTTCGAGACAAATGGCATAACTTTCTCTACAAAAATCGGACTACAGTGTTCTTCAAATGGTTCGAAAGATAATTTCAAGATCTACAATTTTGTGAAGACCTTGAGTACCAAATCGGTTATCTATAGGGTCAAACGTGGGATAAGATGAAAGGATCAGACGAACCCAGATGAAGGATAAGATGAATTGGTAAAATTGTCATACCTTTCTGTAGAGAACTCATATTAAGGTGTTCTTTAGATGGTTCGAAAGGTAATTTCAAGATCTACAACTTTTATGAAGACCTAGAAGACAAATTCTATCATGTACATGGTCAAAAGTGGGATAACATGATAGGATCAAATGAGCCTAGACTAAGGATAAGACAAATTGGAAAATTTATCATAACTTTTCCTAGAAAACTCATATTAAAGTGTTCTTTGGATGGTTAGAAAGATAATTTCAAGATATACAACTTTTATAAAGACCTTAAAGACAAATGATATTGTTTGTAGGGTCAAAAGTGGGATAAGACGATAGGATCAGATGAACCTAGACGAAGGATAAGACAAATTGGGAAAATTGTCATAACTTTGCCTAAAAAACTCATATTAAGGTATTCTTTGGATGATTTGAGAGAGAACTTCAAGATGTACAAATTTTATGATGACCTCAAGAATAGATTCAGTCATCTAGAGGGTAAAATTTGGACCAGAAGATATTCTAGTCAACGTAAGACGAAGCAAAAAATCAACCTAAGACGAAGCAAAATCAACCTAAGACGATATGACGTCATCACAGACAATATATCTTCACAGATGATATGAATTTACTCTTGAACATCTTCCCTTATAAGGATCATAACTTTCAACTAAGATGTCTAACAATTCCATACTATATACCGTTGGAAAGCTAGAAGGATAATCTATAACTTTTTAAAAGACAACTTTAACTAATTCAGCCTAGATTAACCTAGTTTTTCCCCTGAAGTCAAAACACGAATTCTTCCCCTATGGAAGACTTGAAATTTGCACTATACAAACTTGGAATATCTTGAGCGTAACCATTCAACTACCAAATTGACTTCATTAATCTCTCAAATTTCAATTCCTTTGCCTCATCACCTTCAACTATATTTGTTTGGTCATAATTCCTATCTTCCTTTCCATAGCATTTCACTCATGTATATATATATATATCAATCATTCATCTTCAGAATCATCAACTCAAGTTGATAGCTTCTTCACGAATATCTAATTTCAACTCACATCATCCACACTAACCACATTTCATTAGCATCAAAAGAATAAAGTTTTATAAATCTTTAATGGAATTTCAAGCCACAATACATCATCATCCCAAAATCTCAAATTACAAAAGATTCTTGAAATGTGACTAAAACATTATGTTTTCCCAAAACCAACTTAAAATACAAAATAAGTGAATTTGGAGAACTTTCCTTAGTCTCTTGATCACCTAATCTGTTGGCTATCACCTGAAGATGGGATAAAATACAAAATAATCTCTTGTCATAGAAAATTTTCATTTAGTTCATAAAATGCATGTTTTTCAATTTCTCATCACGTAGGAAAATTCACAAACCATAAATCATGAATGCATCAAACTTGTTCACAAATCATAGGCACATAAGCACATCAGAATGGTTTAGGTGGATTCAAAACAAAACGTGCTACACATTTCCTCTAATTCTGTGTAACCGTGAACAAAACATACTAACGCAGTCCCACATAATGGTTTTACATAGTTGTGAACTTATGAGAGTTCATGAAGGAGCTCCATGCCACTAGCGGGTAGAAAGAAGAAGCCTTTTGTCGAAGTACACTTGACTTAACTTATGGGACCACCACAAACCCACATAACATGTATTTCATGACTTGTAACTTATTGCCCAAAATGGCACTTTTTCGAAACTTGATTTTTCATAATCATGAGATATTTCGAAAACATGATTTCATAAACATGTTATCTTTTCAGAAACTAACTTTCAAAGTCTTTTCATGAATCATCACACAACTTATGTAACAACAACATATTGCAATTTTTTAAATCATTCAAAAACAATAAATGTAATGCTTATAATACAATTGAAAACATTAAACTTCTTTGATTCAAAGAAAACATTAGTGGCTTATTTCTTCTATTATAAACATGTAACCACCTTGATTTCCTTGCTTAAAGACTTGCTCATAATGTCTCTACTCTTGCTTCTCTTACCTTTCTTGATTTCCTTCTAAAATAACAAAAATCTCACTCAATAGGGTTTTCAATTGAAAATCCCATAAAGCACAATCACTAAAATTGGTGCTAGAATACTTAAAACCATGCATTTTCTAAACTCCATGAATAAAATCCTTCTAAAAATCTAAAAGATTCAAAATGATCATACCTTGATTCTTCACCAAATGAAGAGATCTTTGGCTCAAATGGAAGCTCTTCTCTTCCTCTACCTTTTTCTCTTCT
>JAJMLV010000008.1:56937912-56953487 GCA_027123465.1 Erythroxylum coca
TAAAAAAACAATAATGCATGCACAATGTCACATTGTCTGTACCCAATTCTAACCCGCTCCAATTTACTGACATACTCGTCACTCCAGTAACGGGATGTTACAGTAATGTTCTAAAGCATCAAACCTTAAATTTTAATTTTTAAGAATTAAACAAGAGTTCTACAATTATTTAATGAGGCACCTTAGATCTCACACAATATAAGCTAAGATATTATAACTTACATTAATCCCTTTATGATCATATTTACACATATGGTACGAGTCATGTGTTGCAGTATTGACTCATATTCACTTTGTATGAATGTCTTTCATTCAAAAAATACCATACATATGTTAGTTCAAACACACCAAATGTTTAACTTCGGTTCACTTATCTACTCTAAAACGAATTTCTCAAAACTCGTATATGACAACTTAAGACAGACATAGTGATCATATATTCACTTTGTACCAACTTCCTTATAATTTAAAGCTGCATTTATAGTTTAAGTTTCTTGATCTCAATTATCTCTTAGATAATAAACTTTAAACCTGTCTAATCTCTAATGTGCAAGAGAGCCAATATCTAATGTGTTTTACATGCTTTTGAATCATATCTATTAATATATTTATGTAGAATAAATAAATAAATTTATGAATCAAGAATTAAACAATACATAATCTCCATTAAACATTCTCATATAAATATGACATTACAATAAATGAACATACACAGAGAAATGTTTCTTGTTACATTTCAATATCTATGTAAGCCTAGAGAGTTCACATGCCCAATATACACATCTTGAGAGATTGACTTTATCATTAGGTATTTTGGCACATCTCAAATAAGATATAATTTATGTTTACTTCTTTTTATACAACGATATCTTTCACATAATTATATTTGGTATCTATATGCTTGGTTTTATAATAAAATTTGAGATCTTTTATATAAGTGATTATTGATTGACTATCATAGTTCATAGTCACTAGATCAATTTTACTTTTAGTGACTCCCAGAAGAACTAAGAAGCATTAAAACCATATAACTTCTTGTACTGCATCTAAAAATGCTACGAATTTAGCTTCCATCATAAACAATATAGTGTAAGATTGTTTTTTCCTTGCCCATGATATTGCTCTATTATTGAGTAAGAAAATAAATCCAGTGGTAGATTTTCTTTCATTTAAATTTACTCCCCGGACTGCATTTGTATACCTTGTATATCATTATCTTGCTAGCATAATGCATAGTCTATAGTACCTTTTGAATACCTCAATAATCTCCTTATTGCTTTCCAATGTTCTTTTCCTAGATTTGGCTAATATATGCTCACCATTTCAATATCATAACAAATATTTGGTCTTATAAACATCATTGTATACATGAGACTTTCAATTGCATTGGAATAAGGAACTTTCTTCATTTGTTCCCTTTCATATGGTATTGTCAAACAAAATTTTTGTTGAGAACTTTGCCTTTAGCAAAAAGATTATGCAATCTTGCATACATAATTATTCAAGTATTCTTCAAATAGATGTTGCTTGTGAAAGTGATAATAATTTCTTTGAATGATCTCTTGAAATCTTAACTCTAAGAATAGGTAGCCTAATCTAAGCCTTTCATTTCATATTCAGATGATAACTAGTTTTTGATTTGCTTAATGAACCCATAATCATTAATAGTAATCAAAATATCATTCACATATAAAGATAAAATTGCAAATTTATCTTTAGATCCTAATATATACACAATGATCTTCATTAATTAGATGGAAATCATATAAAAGAATTATGTTATAGAAACATAGCTATCGCTACCTTGAAGACTACTTCAGACCATAAATTGATAGCTGCATATTTCATTATATTTTTACCCCATATTTGATGTATTTTGTTTGATATTCTATTCATGTGTTGTATATTTGGTACTTAGTTTTCTCAAAGCATGTATATAGATTATAATTGCCTTTATAATCTTAAAGGAGAAGAATTTGGATGAAAAAACAGGTAAAACAAAGATTTGATGCACAGAAGGGATGCATGACTATGTGATATGTGTTTAAATTTTGATTTATGTGATATGCTACAATTAGTGATTAATGTCATATAAATGCTTAAGATACTTACTTTAACTCATATGTGATGTTAGGTACAATTTGGAAGCAAACAAATTAAAGTGAGTTGAAAGCATTACATTTAGGTCATTTTATGAAGAATCACATTCTTTTGTCGTCATGGAGCAAGAATAATAAATATTGAGGCAAGTAATTAATGCCAAGAAAAATGAGGCATATTTAAAAATATAAAGAAGATTAAAAATGAAGCCTGCCTTTAAGAGGAAAACAGCCTGCGTTTCATGCAAGCAAAACAACGTGGAAGAGAAGCAGAAGCATGAATAAAACAACTCACAAGCCAAGTGAGGAAAATAGCCAAAACAGATGAGAGACAAGAGCAACAGAAACGTAGACGTTTCACACCAAGACGCAACATTACGAGGCAGCAAAAGAACATGCGTTAAACGCATGCATACTCTGCGTTAAATATTAATGCATGCATTAGGCGGTAAACATAATGTTTCAAGAGTAGATGGTTGCAATGTTTTAAACGTTAACAGTAATGTGGTCCATCTTCTTTATTCGTCACATCAAAGCTGTAGTGGGGGCATAAGATAGCGCAAGATAGGGAGTGAGATATGCATTAGACCACCATCTTTATTTGTCAAATCAATAAATAGGACAACAATAGCGTGAAAGATAATAGAGGTAGAGGCTAGAACAATTATTATTTGTTCTTTTCACCATCAAAGCACCTAGATAAGATGACTCACACTTGGAGCATGAAAATAAAGGTGGAAAGCTAGTTTTCTGACGCCGATTGAGAATATCAACGTCAAGTTATGGTTAAGCTATTTTTATCATTTTAAGGTTGTAATTTCTTTTCATATTGTTATGCTATTGGTATTGATTTGATTGGTTTTATGATGAATGATCTTAATATGTTATTTTGGTTGTTTTATTTCGAACCTATTGCTAAAACATTGAATGTAATTTGTAATCATTACTTTTGATGTTTGTGAGTAGCATCTAATGATTGTTAATCATTAGGAGCAACATAACATAGGTTAGATAACCCGAACGTGTGAGGTTATTGCTTATATTGATCGTTTTTTAATTCATAATGCAGCTGCCAAATTGAATCTAGAGATCATATCATATGTTATTCAGTAGTTATGTTTAATTAATGACCGTATCTTGATTAAACACAACTTAAGGGAAAACCAAAATTTGTAGAGCATTTTATTAGTCTCAGATTAATAGTCCGAAAAGAGTTGTAAAAATGTTAGAATGATGGATCCATTGTGAGCCTGAGGAGTGAAAAACATGAAGATTGTATCGATGAATCCATTGGAATACAATATCGAACTCCTACATCACCAAAATACTCGATAGAAGACAATCAGGGAGATTTAAAATTATGATTTCGTTGTTTTCAATTCAGTTTTCTATTTATCTATATCTGATTTCATGATCGCCGATATATACTAAAATTTTAATTAGTATTTAGGCTAGATGAACCCTATTTGATACCTAAACATGTGTTGATTATTTTGTCAATGCAATTGATTGTTTGATTTGTTGTGATCCAATTACTTGTTTCATTTATGTTCTAGTAATCTAGAATACTATATCATAATCAGATTTTAGATGTAGCGATTGAGAAATCCTAGGTTTTAATAGATCCACGGTAATTGGAAAGAGTTGAATGTAACCTTAGAGATAGGATAATGTAAATCTTTTGGATTAAGGTCAAACATAATAAAGGGACTCATAAAACATTATCATAATCCTATAAAAATTTAACACGAGTAATTTGGTTAGAAACCTTAGGATTAATTGTTAGTAGAGTCAAGGTCAACTACAAGAATACTATAGGAGTCTCCACGGTCTAACAAATCATTAAACTAATTGTATAACAAAGATCAATCTGTTAAGATTTAGGGGGATTTGAAACCTAAATACTAATCACTTGATATCAGTAATTAACTTAGTGCTTCGTAATTCTCTGCTTTAACCATGCTGTTCATTTATTTTATTTTCTTAATTTTATTTTATTTAATTAAAAAAAACAATTAGTTCCTAGGCTAGATAATAAAATAATTGTAATTACTAGAACTGTTGTTCTTATGGGATCGACTCTTACTTTCTGGTACTAGCTACAACTATGTTGTGCACTTATAGTTATTACAATATTGACTGACTCACAAAATAGGTCAATCCAGTTTATGGCACCATTTTTAGGAACGATAATATTAGGAACATTAAGTTTTATTACTCTATTCATTACTTTAGTTAGTTTGTTTTGCTTTATTTTTGTTTTTACTTTACGTTATTTAATTTGTTTTAGTTAGTTTATTCACTTAGTTTTAGATTTAGACTCCAGGTTAGTTTATGACTTGGAGTACAACTGAGAACTTACTAGTCATAGATCTTGATAAAGAAAACATTACGGGTAGGAATCATCATAGGACTAACTTTAGAGAGTTTGAACTTGAGTGTTGAATTGAAGATTTAGAAGGTCATATAAACATAGAAGAATCTCATAACATGGCGGATCAACTATGAACGATGTTTGACTATACTAGGATAAAATTAATTGGCGCGAAATCCAGTATAGTATGGTTGACTTTCTAGGGAAATAACTTCGAGATCAAGTCGAGCATTGTCTAGATGGTGCAATAGTTAGTCTAGTTTGATGGACTCTAAGATGAGGACCCTAATGCTTACATCTCTTATTTTTTAAAGATTTGCGATAGCTTCAAGATCAATGAAGTGAATGATGATGCCATCAGACTGTGTCTATTTCCTTTCTCCTTGAAAGGAAAGGCTAAGCTGTGGCTAAATTATAAGCCACATTCATCACTTACCACCTGGGATCAAGTGGTGGAAATTTTTTTTCTTAAGTACTTTCCTCCTGCAAAGACTGCAAAGTTGAGGAACAATGTCTCATCATATTCCTAAACGTAGGGTGAGTCATTCTATGAAACTTGGGAGAGATTTAAGGAGATGCTTCGATGATGCCCACATCATGAACCACCTTTATAAATGCAAATCTAGACCTTCTATAATGGCTAAGTCAAAGTATGAGGCAGTCAATTGATGCAGCAACTGGAGGGAGAGTAAACAACAAAACATCTGAATTGTCCCAACAACTAATTAAAGACATGGCCATGAACAATTATCAATGGTGCTTGGATAGAGCAAAAACCACTAGTAGAACATCAGGAATTTATGAAGTATATGTAGTGATGCAACTGGGGAGTCAAGTGGAGGCCTTGAACAAGAAGATATACATAATCATTATGTCTCCACAAGGATGAGTGATGAAGTGCAAAGCATGCAAGGTAGATCACTAAAGACAAGAGTGTCAAGTAGATCAGCTCAAACACATAGATTATTTAGGGAATGCTCCAAGACCCCAAAATAATCCTTATAGTAATATGAACAATACAGGTTAGAGGAACCACCCCAACTTCTCATGGGGAAACCAAGAACAACAAAGAAACAACCCTCCGCCTAGATTGCAATCATAAACATCACAACCAAGGAAACTTGGTATGGATGAGATGATGATGGAATTCATTTAAGAATCAAGGGCAATACATCCACAAATAAATACATCCATATGAAAATTTGAGATTAGAAGGGACCATCTTGCTAAGTCAGTGGCGAAGAGACCTAAAGGGAGTTTATTGAACACAACTGAGACAAATCCTAAGAAAAGAATAGTGGAAATCACTCGGACCACTAAAAAGAAGCTCAAATAAGAAGAAAAAAAGATGAAAGGAAAGGGCTATTGAGAACTTCATACAGAATAGATGTGGTTTTCATCTTAATAGAGTCAAGGAGTATCAACCTACAATTCCATGCCCAATTATAGCGTAGAGAAAGTCAGAAGAAGCAGAGTTGAATAAGGTCCTTGATGTAATAAACCAACTGAAAACATAACTCGCCCTTACTGAATCTGGGAAAGAGAGGTTATTAAACAAGGAGGTATCAAGAAGTTTAGAGATGAGGTTGTCAAGCGAGGAGAGCTTTGACAAAGACATTAAACTACTAAAGAAGCAAGCTAACCCAGGGAATTTTTACATCCCTTATACTATCAATAATTTAAAGGTGGATAAGGCTATGGCCGATTTAGGGTGTAAATATCATGTCTTACATCTTGTTTAGGAGAATGATAGATGGCTATTTGACTATATTTTACCATCCACATTTGATATATTTTTCTTGATTTTTTATACTTTTATTGTATATTTGGTACATAATTTACTCCAAGGGTGAAATACTAATCATTTAATATTGGTAATTAACTTAGTGCTTTGTAATTCTATACTTTAATCATATTGTTCATTTATTTTATTGGCTTAATTTTATTTTCTTTAATTGAAAATCACAATCAATTCTTAAGCTAGATAAAAGAATAATAGTAATTACTAGTACTCACTGTCCTCATGTGCTCAACCCCTACTTGCTGGTACTAGCTACAACTATGTCGTGCACTTTCGGTTATTGCAATATTGACTAACTCACAAAATAGGTCAATCATAAATTGATTTTAATAACAAACACATTTTATGTTTTTAGCCTATCTCCCTACAGGTTGCTCCATATTGATTTTTTTTAATCCTCCATTCAAGAAAGTAATCTATACATCTATTTGATCTAATTCAAGATCCATACTAGCTATTATAGCTAGAATAAGATGGATTGAAGCAAACTTTATAAGGCGTTCTTTGTATCTTTCAATACTACCATCAACCTTTCATTTTATTTTAAGAACTGACATGTTCCTAGTAGCTTTTTAATCTTCAGGAAGTTCAATGAAGTCATTTCTTCTTTCATTGTTTTCTTTCATTCTTTTTTAGTAGGACTAGGAAAAGCCTCATTTACAGTCCTTGAATCATCCTCCTCTTATAGGACAATCATATGAATTTCTCCTCCATTCTCAAAATGGCATCAAGGAATTATTCCTCAATTTCTACGTCACAAATAAGGTTCATTAGAAATAGGTTTACGAATTTTTTTAATTACTCCCACTTGGGTCAGATACTATAGGGAAACTTCTTAATGAGTTACAATGTGACTTGATTTTGAGTCAATTCTTCTATATGCAAATCGCTCCCACTAGGTTAAAGTTCTCCATCTTGATTCCTTATAATAGAATTATGAGGACTAAGAGTCTCATATAGAAATAGGTCTTCTCTTATTTCACCCTACTTTGGAAATCTTTCTCTAATAATTTACATCTCGCGATTCAAATTCAGTTACATCTTCACTTCCTTATTTACCTATGAACACATACCCTTTTGACTGTTTTGAGTATCTACTAAAGATATTTTCTTCCCTCTTGGGCCTAGTTTCTTATATTTATGAGAGATATTATAAACATAGGCAACACATCCCTAAGTTCTAAGAGTTGTCATGTTAGGTATTCCACTTATCCATAACTCATACAATATGCTTGTAGCTGGTTTTGTAAGCACTCAATTAGGTACATAAGTGTCTGTTAGCAATGCACCCTAACAGGTTATCGGTAAATTTGTTTGTTCCATTATAAACCTAATGACAGGACCCTACCTTGTAATGACTAGGCGACCTGCCCAACACTCCACGGTGATTCTCCACTCGATATCCGAGTCAGCTGGAAAGTTCCCATGAAGCTAAGCCCATTGTGCTTATTAAGGAAAAGCTTCAATTCACAATAAGAAATGTAAATAAGGAGTTTTGTTTTTCAGTTTATTAAAAATTTCGGTAACATAACGACTGTATTTTAACATCCCAAAAATTTCAAAGTCCCTGTAAAGGTTCAAAACACTTCTATTATCACATCAATTTCTCAACTCCAAATTATGGACTTCAAATCCAATCACATGTAGTCTCAAATAGTTACATCAATAAACTTTGAAAAGCTAAAACAAGGTCATGAATTCCATTTAAAACCTTTATACAAATCCATTTTTTATATAAATGTACATTCCAAAACATGTTCAAAGATATGAAATAGTTATAAAAAATATGTACAAGGAAAAATAAAAATGCCTACACAGTAGCACTTAACAAAGTTGACTACTCATGAGGTGGAGTCCCTATTACTGAAGCCCCTGAGCATGCACCTGAGAGGTTTTATTTAAAACATAAAATAAAGGGTGAGCTAAATGAGTTCATTGAGTGTTATCGGTTTCCAATAAAAACATTTATACAAATATTAACCTTCATAAAAGAAAGCAATTTCTTTTCTTTTCAACTAATAACTGATGTTCTTACAAAATAGATTTTTTTCTTTTCATAAGATCAATGCTTATGTAAAACAAAACATATATATTTTTTGAGATCAAGTTCCACTTTTCTTGTAAAGTATATAACGATGGTAGTTAATCCTTTCATGAACTTTCTTTTTGAAACATAGCCTATCACTAATTTTAGTTGCCATATGGTACCCTTAGGTGTGAGGCCACGGAGCTGGTTCTACATCGCTTATCTATGTCTGATTAACTTCTATATATCGATTGCTATTAAGCTGATTTTGTATCACTTACTCATAACAATGATAGCATTACATATAAATTAGTGGTTACGAAGCTGGCTCTACATCGCTTACCCATAATAATGCTAGCACAATATATGCTCCACACATGTAGAGGGCAACTCCCAGGACATACTGACAAATACAACACCACCCGTGTTAGTGATAGAAGCCCCCAAACACCGCCATGCATATTAGGAAGTACTCTAATTGATATAATCATGTGTATAAAGACCTAATGCTGTACCACAGGCTAAATCACAATTAATACATAAGTGCACCTCATTTCAATACTAGTTTAAAAAAATTCAAAATACTTTTCTATGCCAATTTAAAGCCTATGCAAATTTCAATTCAATGCCAATTCAAAGCATGTGTACATCTCATTAGTTTCCAAGTGTATCCAAAAGTCAATTCAATAGTAAATCAAAGCATATGTAAACCTCTTGAAGAGTTTTAAATTCAAGTAGTAATACTAATGCAATTATTCATAAACATACTTTTCATAGTAAGGTAAAAACCATATTTACAAAATCAATTTAAAGGTACACTCGCTATTTGTCATTTCTCGTAAACCATCGTCACATGTTCGGTACTTTTCCTTTATTAGTCTCCCGAGTCTACAGTGATGAGAAAACTTTATTTTCTTACTCAACTATGAGGGAGACCTCTAAAGGGTTCCTAAAATCTGTCAAGTACGTCCATAACTTACTACCTTGTTTTAAATATTTTATGACAAAGGGCTTAACCAAAATCTTATCATTTTGTAAGATTAAAAATCTGCCAAGTACATCCATAACTTACTACCTTGTTTTACATATTTTATGACAAATGGCTTAAGCAAAATCTTAGCATTTTATAAGATTAATTTTTTTTCTTTTCATTCAACCATTGAACAACTTCCATGATTTATACATGCTATCTTATTTCCATTTAAATAACGTACATAGTATACACCTATTGTTTTCCTTACATTGAACCATTGAACTATTTACAACATAAATGCTACCATTTAACAGCTATTAAGCCACATATATAGCATCTACATGCTGCCAACATAAGATATAGATATACATGTTGCTTTGCCCTCCATTTTCCATGTTGTTTCTCTCTTCATTTAACCATCTCTACACGTGTTCCTTAATTTTCGCATATCAAACATTTAAATTGGGTTCTAACATTTTCTAGACATTTGTTCCACTATGTCTCTAGTTTTCATATCATCAAAAATCATGCCATTTCACCTTATAAAGTATGAAACACATACCAAATATCACACTCTGCTTCAACACAGAGATAATATCAGGTTACCATAATCAATTTAAATTTTCAATATCATTCAGCTAAAATTAGGTCTAGGTTACTTCTAGATATTTTTAGTACTATCATTTATAATTGGAATCACTAAATTTGGAGTTCTGTAGACTAAATTATGGTCACAACACTAGGACTGTTCAAGGAAACCAAGAATCTTAATGCAGAATTTCACTAAACATAGTTAGGAAAACTTACCACTTTCTTCAAATCATCCTCAAACATTCACGTAATTATAAGGAAATTCATGTTTTGAACTTAAGGATTCATATTACCAACTAAATAGAATGGACAAGAGTGATTTAACATACCTAAAATCAGATGGTAGTGTGATGTTTATTCTTTTTCCGCACACAGCTGAGGTTGATGAAGATGTTCATGGTTTCTAGCTTAGACACCATGTTGAATTTATTTCCTATAGGCGGTAACTTGGAAGACCTACGTGTAAAGGGAGCAGCTGCAATTATTCTTCAACAATTCTGGTCCAAAGGAGAGCTGAAACTTTAGTGGAGTGAAGGTGGAGCAGGTCCTCCATTATCTTTGGATATGCTACACGTTGATGAGGGTTGTCCACACATTGCAATGTTTACTTCCAACAGCTTTCCACTATTTTAATTATCTCCATCTTTGTTTAATTAAACCACTAACTTGTTATATCATCCACAACAATACATATCTCCCACATATAACAAGTTGTTTTCATTTTTATCTCAACAAAATGACATATGTCCACATCATATATTGGCCTCACTTGTAACAAATTTTATTTTCCTCAACTTTACTCCTTCATAAATGTGACAGCAAAAGGTTTTCATGCATTCTTATTCCAAAATAATGAGAACTTCTTCATGGATGTGACAGCTACCACTTAAGGTTCATTCACATGTACATGTATTATTTCTTGTCCAAATTAATTAAATGACTTAAGAAAAATCTGTCCAATTTCGATAGAAATTTCATGTCCACTTATATAACTTGTTACACCTAAATATATCAACATATAAGTTGGATCAATTTACTTTAAGTATCTATAACTATGACTGATTCTTATGTCCTTATGTTTCAGCCTAAGAATGCTTAAAATTTACTCCACAATAATTTAAAACAAGTTCAATCTTGATCTGTCATAAATCCATCCAATTGAATTTATTTTTGGTCCATTTCTATACCAGTCAACTCCAATATTTTTCTACTATCATTTGACTTTAATATTTGTCATTCAGGGTTGGTTCCTAATTCACCTTCTAGTGAAAATAAAATTTACATTAGTCCGAAAACATGATTCACACGAAATGAAATTTTATAAACATGTGAAAAGAAAAGTTTAGGGTTTTACACCTAATCATTTCTAGTAATGTTTTGTTTTCTTTCTATCACATCATTTTGTTATGGGGTTATGGGAATTATGAACCGTCTATCTATGCCTTTTTTATTAGACAATATTTTGAACTTATCAGACTAGTACTCTTGTCCTTGATCAATTCAAAATGTTTGTGTCTTCCTTTCTTAACTAAATTCATGTACTTGATGAAAGAACTTAATGCTTCTGATTTATGCAAAATTAAATATATGTGATCATAATAAGTATAGTCATATATGAAAATGATAAAACACATAGCCTCACGTCTTATGTTTACATTCATTGGACCACATATGTCAAAATGAACTAATTGCATTGAGTATGAAGCTCATGTTCCCTTTCTAAAAGGTTTGTTAACCATTTTCCCAGCTAGATAATATTCACGCGTAGATAGATCTATTTGACCTAGATTACTTAAGAGGCCTTCTCTAGCCTGTCTACTTATTTTATTTTGACTAATATGAAATAGTCTAATATGTCACCAGATTGCATCATTATTAGAAGTACTAAATGATGTAACTAATATATAACTAATATTATTATTTGTAGCCACAACATTTAGTATAATAAAGCCATCGAACTTAAAACTATAACCTTAACAAATAGTTCTAAGGTAGAAATGCATTCCATCATTGTGGAAGTTTACATTAAAACCAAGTTTAACTAACATTAACATAGAAAGAAGATTATGTCAAATATGTGGCGCATGCAACATTTCTTGTAGGATAAGGGGTCGACCACCACGTATATCTAATTTGCATGTGCCATTCCTTCATCTAGCCACTTTGGACTTGTCACCTACATAAAACCATTTTGTTCCATTTCAAATCTTCCAGAAATCTATGAAGGCATCTCTATCCTTCACTACATAGTTGGTCACTCCTGAGTCTACAATCCACAAAGGATGTGACTTAGTTAGAAAAACAGAATAAGTAACATTCACTAAACAAATGTCTTTACTATAATGTTGTACCTTTTTAGGCCTGTTACGATCCATGAGCAAAGTGACCCTTATTACCAGAATTATAACATTTGATGTGTTTTATGCTCATTTTCTTGAGAGGATGCTTACTCTTTTCATATTGATTCCACTTGTCCTTTTAGGAGAGTAGAGCAGTGAGTATTGTCTCTTGCTCTTTTTCCAGTTATGCCTACCATAATGCTTGCATTTCTTATTCACAATTTCATGTGGGTTGGAGCCAACTACATATACCTTATAAAACATCTTTGAGGCTTTTAAATGCTCCACTTAAAATATGAGATGCCTCATAGCATCTTTCATGGTCTTAAAACTCTTATTATGAGTTATATGCATCTTCACATGCTCCTAAATTTAAGGAAAAGAGTGAATTACAGCTTACACTTGTTTATTGAAAAATTCATAACTAACATCCCTCAACTCATATATTTACCTCAAATGCTTTTGCATTTTATGATCTGGGTGTTTCTTATATATATTGAACTTAATAGTGAGTGATTGTATTTTGGTCATTGAGGTACCCTTAAATCATGCAGCTAATTTAGACCACATGCTCATAGCATTTTCATATTTTTGAAACATACATGATGTCATTATCCATGCTACTTAGTAGCATCATACGAGGCAATTAGTTCTTTTTGTTACATATCTCATACATATCATGATCCCTTTTATATTGGATCGTCTTGCTCCTCTAACACATATTAGATTTTCATGCTCCATATGTTATAGTTATTTGTTTAGTCTCTCACCCTTATTGAGTTTAGCGGCAATGTTCTTTGAAGCAGTAGTCATTGAAACACCCAGTTATACACACAGACACACACACACATATTATAACTATCAACTTCATATAAATTATGTAAAGAGTGATTAATCAGATTTCAAATGCTTATGATATCAAAAGATTACATATGTTTTCAATAATCATTCATACTATACCAATCGTAAAACTCTCCATGAATTCCTATGTATATTATACTACATATGTTAGACCCTGAATTTTTTTAATGGTGATATTAAGCATGAATTGTGATAATTGTGGTTTTATGCCTTGATTTGATTAACTTGAGAACATTAGTGGGTTTACTTGAGTTTAGTATGGTTGAATGAGAATTAATGGGTAAAAGTTTATGAGGGCATTTTGGGAAGTTTACTTGTGTTGGAATGGATTTGGGCTTAGCTAAGAGGGGTATTATGGTCTTTGTCCCATTCCTTTAGGTTTAAGAGAAAGAAATTAGAAAAAGGAAAGAAGGTAAAGTCATAAACCAATGCAGTGTTGTACCCTCCATACAAATCTGGACCATCGGTAAACGAAGTTCAGAAGGAATTTCATGAATCATAAAATATGATTCAACTCGCATGACCCATGTGAATGGGTCATCACCGTGGAATGCCAGGAGGTCGACCCTACGTGCTGCATTTCTATACTCCTCCCATGCACGTTCTGTAGCAGCGAAAAAAACGTGATCACCTTGTCGGCGATTCCTAGCCCCACTTGCGGGTCTATCACTGCCAGTTGAGTTTGAACCGTGGTGCGCGGGTCTGTCGCCACCAGCAGAAGAGGATACATGGTGGGTAAATGTCGATGGTCCTTCTTCTTCACCACCCACGTTTTGTTTCTGTGGGTTTTTTGCCATCAAAGTCTGGAACCCATCTCTCAGCTCCGACTGTAACAGATTTTGAGATTTGGCCAGCGTTTCTACGTTAGCCATCAAAGAACTGAGCTACGTTCGTAAGTCCTTCAAGGTGATATCATGTGACTTAACCATTCCCTCTTGGGCGCAGAGAGATGACTCATGTCTCCTAAGAGACGCCTCTACCGCAGATACCCTAGCCTCTATTCTTGTCTGCATACAATAGCTACCCACTTGGTCTCTCAATGAAAGCACCAATTGATAAGGAGAACTATAGAGATTGTATTATTTACGTATATAGTAGCGTTACAGCAGTAGGCTACCTTCTGGAAATAGTTTCCAGGCCAATACAATGTTTATGATTCCAATGTATGGACCCCCTACCTCCCCTAGGTTCCATGTATATGTTGTACACTACAATCCACAACACAATCTCTTTCTATAACTAACTCCTAACAACCTACCTATGTGGCAATTGTTCCCTTCCCCATCTTACCCCTACGAATGTGGGTTTGGATGGGCTTAGACTATTGAACTATGGGCTGATTACTAACAATTTCCATCATGATCCAGAAATTCGTGGAGGTGGGAATTATAAGTAAAAGCAGGATAACTGGCCACAGAGCAAGCATACTGATACATTTCTAAACAAGGAAATAAGCATTTATTTTCTTTGCAAAATCAAAAAGAAAGCCTACTTTTTATTTGAAGGGCAAAGAGGAGAGAAGCGAGTGTCCATTAGAACATATTGTAGGAAGAACAGAAGTCTTGAGAATGAAAATTGAATAGCAAACCTTGTAGTCTTGCATAAACTCATAATGGAGAACCGTTTCTGGTGCATTACTTGAAGCCTTCAAAAATTTATCAAGCCCTTCTCGAGTTCCATTATCAACTGTTGAAAAAGAAGCAACGGTTGAATTGTGTTCTTAAAGAAAAAACAAGATAATGGCCATTTATTATATGACCTGCTAGAGACATATAAGAAATTTAAATCATATATTAACATGATAATGCAACTGATGACAAGATCTAAGTGGATAGAAACTTCTTAATTACCACAATTGGTGCCCAATACATAGAGTTTGTCCAAGTTCAAATATTGCTCCACAGATCTTAATGCTGCAGCATAAGAATCAATCTGCATTACAATAGTATGTCACAAATAAAGAAGACAACTAAAAGTAATAATTCCATGGGGAAAAAATTGATCGTACCTTGCACCTGGCAACCCACGCCACAAAAAAGAAGACGTTTCACACCTGCTGCCTATGTATGAAGCAAGTTGTCACTGTCTCAATCCAAATTTTTTACCAAAGGACCAAAACTAAGCACCACTAATGCCTGTGCATGCTACATGAACCACACAGCTCACATATACTGCAGCATCTTGTTAACTTAACTATTTAAGTAAATCACCAAGAAAATGACTTGGATCTTCCAAGCACATACAAATTAAATAAAAACCGGCAACAAGTGTGGGTAGTTAAGGGGCCGTTTAGTTCTACTTCTGTTTTTCTGTTGTAGTTTTCTGTTTCTGTTTTCAATTTTTTGTTTTTTTTTTTCTTTCAAATAAAAACAAAATTTTGTTTGGTTGTTAATGTTAATGTAGCTGTATTCTTATCACTGATAATAATTACATTTTAGATAAAACTTAAAGATAAATTATTTTTAATTAAATAAATTTATTTAATCTCTTATATAATATTTATTAACAAAT
>JAJMLV010000008.1:57254802-57266282 GCA_027123465.1 Erythroxylum coca
TAAAATAAAATATAGTTAAAATTAATAAAAGTGTCTTTTATTTTTATGTTGCCAAACAGTCTACTGTATGAAGCTCTTTAAAAAAAGCTGTTTTTTTAATTGACATCCAAACAGTCAACTGGCTTTTAAATAAAGCTCTTTTCAGAAAAGCTTTACTGACAAAAGCTCTACAGATAAAAGCTCAACCAAACGGACCCTAAGTTAGATCTGGTGAAATCAAAGGGAGGAAGAACATTAGGGTTTAGGGGTAAGAGAAAAGCTAGAGCTTCTTCTCTTTCATTTTAGTTGCACGAATACTTTTTTTTTGTTGCCCATCAAGTATTTTAAGAGAATCCCAACTATAGGAAGACATCTTTGAGCTATTTACACTCAGACTAATCTCCGCTCGAGCTGAGTAGGTCTTTTATGGGAGGTAAAACTATAGCCCCAAGTTTTAAACGGTTGCATACATGAGAAGGGTTTGAGCTTGCGATATCATTTAAGCCAGGAGAGCCCCGTTGTAAGAATACTTTTTAACACTTCTCTTAGGAAACAACATTGTCCAAATACGGTTAAGATAAAGAATTAAAATGATCATCCTTCCCAAAAAGACTCGTTAAGAAATGAAATCCCAACAATTTAGCTCGTTAGATCTTCTGATCTAGTTAATTTGTTCTAGCATGTTCCTTTAAATCTCATCCATATATTTATGTGAGATTCACGTAAATATTTGGATGAAATTTAATGAAACATAATAAGAACACCATAATTGAAACAGAAGATCTAATCCCACAATTTAGGTAAAAAATTGATTAGGCCATTTAGTTTCATTTTTAGTTTTTAATAACTTTTTATTTTTAATTTTAAAGTAAAAATAACATTTTGTTTGATTATTATTATCAATATAATTATATTTTATTATTAATAATAAGTAAATATTAACTAAAAATAATTTAATTAACTATATTTTTATTTTTCTCTAATATGAATCCATTAATATATGCTTGAATTATGAAAACTAATTTTATTTTAAACTTACGTATTTAAAGATATTTTAAACTTAAAATATATTTACTAAATAATTATCAAATTTGAAAATATTAAAATAATTAAAATAATTAAATATATTAAATAATTAAAATATGTTATTAATAATTAATATTAAATAATTCAATAAAATATATCTAATTGATTTTTAAAGCAGAGAAATGAGAAAAATTTTAATTTTTATGTTTTTTTATATAAGTTATAAAAATAGGAAGAAATCACAACAAAAATTAAATTTCATAAATAAAAAATACATATTTTTATATATATTTGAAAATAGACAAATATAAAATTTTAATGAATCTAAATATGCCAATAAAAATTAAAAAATATATAATGAATAGAATCAAGCCCTAAAATAATCGTTTATTGATAAAATGGGAGAATAAACAATGATTTATGGCACTGAAAGCTTTTCTCGACCGGTATAGAAGCGAATCCCCCAAATGCCTCTTTTCCAATTTAGATTTACGTTTTTCCCTCTTGCTTTGCTTTCTCCGCTGTATTGCCTTTTTTACATCAGAAGTCAATATGCAAGAGCCGTTAGAGCCTTCCTAGATACTAAATATCCCCCAACGAATCACATACCTTCAATTTCAATTATTCTTCACTTCTTGAAACATATCATAATCGAAACAAACAGAAAACAAATCCAAATCCGATGAATAAATGTTGGTCTTTATTAATAGTGCGTAACTAAACAAATTATATATCTTCTTCAGTTTGATTCAACTTCACTGTCAAGTTCCTGCTCCCACCAAACTCATTACTGGGTGAAATAGAACAATGAAACCGTGAGAAAGCTAATTTTCTCTGTCGAGATCGACACCCATTTGGACATTCTATAACAAATTAATAGTGCATGTATCTACGAGAGTTCACCTACTATAAAAGTCACGGGAACAGATAGCATCCTGGTTTGGGAAATTGGCAATTCGTGGAGGGATCAACTGTAACAGGATTCATACTGGTACATTACATGAGACTGACAATACCAACAATTTGGATGTGACAACATTTAAACGTTAAAATGAAATCTGGCAAAATCCTAAATCTGTTAATGCTTCAAGTTAAAACTGTCCTGCTGGCAAAACTTATGTTTCAATTATCTCATCACAGCAGACGAAGTATACTTCCTACAAGCTTTGATGCCTTAAAATCTACAAAAGAAAATGGCTCTTAAAAGAGAGTAATGACCTACTTCATGTCTCCAACAACAGTTTGAAGATTAATGTTGACCGAATCTTCTCTGAAATACAGTTCTGGTAGTCTAAAACTCAAGCAAAACATTGCCTGTATGATAAAGTAAACACCAAAGAACAAAGATGAATAAGTTGAATGAAAAAAGTTTCCACGTCCATGAGTATACTTATTTACAGTATGAAAATGTGTGTACTGGAAGGAAAAAAGTATTGACAACTAGAGGGTAACCATAATAAGAGAAACATGAACCTTGTTTGGAGCAACATCTCTAACCCGGTGAAATATTGGGTCTTTTATAGGGGCATTTAAGGCAGACTCCGCCTCCTGCAAAAAGAGTTTAATCCGAATATCATTTATGAGATTAGAAAATAGAAGCAACCATGATAAAATTAACCAGAAACAGTTTTAAAATGTTTCCCCTGACATTCAAACACTATTGTTTCTCAAAGAAATACTCAACCCAACAGGAGATGTAGATTCTACGCTAAGACAAAATAACCAGTTTTGGTGTTAATGATGCGTCTACAACTGTTTTTATCAATTCCCCTCCCAGTATAAATAAGGTTGGAGAGTCAAAGTAAACATATATTGAATAAGTCAAAAGAAATCACTCTAGGGTGTCCAATAGACATATATCCACCACACCACAAGCTAAATAATCCGCTTAACCAAAAAGCAAGAGCATGGTCACAGATTGATCTTACTGAAATTATTGATTCCTTGCTTTCATTTGCTCGCATGAAGCAATAGCAGTGAATCCACGGAAGAGAACTCTTCCAATCTCTTCTCCCAATAAGGCTCCTAAAAGCATCTGAGAGAAATGATGAACTCAACCTTTTAGCTCAAACAATGAAACAGCATCAAGCAAGATGGTGATCTCCTAATGGATATGGTGAGTATTAATATACAGAAACAACCAAAAAGAACTTCTAACATTTTCAAAGAAACAGCATCAAGCAAGATGGTGAACTACTAACAAATGTGCAGTATAATGATACACAGAAACAACCAAAAAGAAGTTTAATATCTTCAAGGCAACAATGTGACCATACGAAGAAATGAAATTAGTAAATAACCTGCCCCATGAAACAATTGCCAACAGCAAAGATTAATAGCATTTTGCAGATGTACGCACAGAAAAAGTACATGATAAGAAACATATACGTGGAGAAAAGAATGGAGAAATCAAATGATTAATGCCACTTGTCTGTAAATAAAACAAAACATTTGGCATAACCCTATCGCAGCTGGCGGTGAAAAGAAATTTAAAAAATCAAAATTCTGGAAAAACAAAAAGATAAAGAGGAAAAGGAAGTAATTTCTGGGAAAGAATAAATATACAAGCAAATGGAGCACGCATACATACACACCAGTGATGAACAAATGTTTGCAGTCACATTTGAACATGAATCCCCATAGATTAGTTGCAATCAGAAGAAAAGAGCAGTCTAAAATTGTATGTACCAAGAAATTGCAAAGCAGAGGCAGGAAGATTCATAATGAAATGATCAACATGCTCCCAAGGTTTTGCATTGGATAACTCTGAGGATTTCATTCTTTTATTCGCATTTCCTTTTTTCCTACAAGTGAAGGAAGGACTGGTATCATTCGTATTTCTGTTCTCTGCTTGAAAAAAGGAGATCAGTTAGTCTGGCTGAACATGTAATAAAATATCTGTATAAGCATTTAACTTCAGTAATCTGGCATTTTAGACTTTCGGAATGATGAAATTCCTGAATGTGGAGCTATTAATACCTTCCCGACAAGAATATGAAGTTCTTCTAACTGCAGCAACTGATGTATCTGCCTTATCACACAGACCCTGTGAATTCTTCATATCATCTGAAATACCATCTGGGACTTCCTGCACCTCAACTGGGAAGGAAAGGATTCAACATTAAACTGAATGAAGAACCTGAAGAAAGGATGATCAATCAACAAATCTTACTTGCTATCCATGCATTGTCCATCTGAGATTCCTCATCGCCAGATGCTATGTTATTTCTAGTCCGCGGAACAGCCATCAAGTGGGAAATAAAATTTCTTGCATCCATATTATATGCATGAACACGATTTTCAACCTTGTTGAGTTTTGCATTGATCTCCAGATAATGAACACTATCTGGATTCAAGTCATTTGCATAAACAATGCATCCTTTCTGTGCAGCTGGAATAGCAAAAGGGCCAATACCGGCAAACATATCACAAATGGTATCCCCTGGTCGGAATTGAGAAACCAACCTTATGTGTTCATGCTCCAATCTAGAGTTCCAATAAACCAAACTGTAATCAAGCTTAAATGTGGCCCCATATTGCTTTACTTCTGTGACCATACTGTTTTCTCCAGCCAAAACTTCAAACTTTGGTACTCGGAACTCATTGGTAATGGTTCCAACTTTATTGACGACAGTTTTGATCCTGGGGTAATTTTTCTGCCATCATAAATTAACAGTTTAACAGTCCATTCTGCTCTATCTGAGCAAAAGAGTTAAAACAAACATCTAAAAGTGACAGTAGACCAAATAATTCAAACAATTTAGAATCAGAGGATTATAGAAGTAAGAACATTTCAAAGTTTAAACAGTATCACATAAGTGCATGAACTTAAAATAAGTTAGGTGCTGCACAAGATGTTTCTGAATAATGTACCAAAAACCATAAAACATGATGGCAGGATGTTATTGTGGAACAAAACAAAACACTAATTTTTAGGAAAAAGAAAGGGATTTACAAAGGTATGCTCAAGAATCAGTAAAGTAATCCCTTGTGCAAATAGTTGAACAAGGAGGATGTATACAGCTTTTTATACCACAGAAATAATTGGTAGTTTTCTTAACAGGTTGTCAAAAGAAAAATATGGACTAAGCCAAAAGAACTGGAAACTTACATCATAAATGACCTTGGCAATAGCATCCTTGTATGGAAGTAATTCATCATGTATATTGAGATGGGCGATGTGGCCTGCATGCATATGAAAAGAGAAAACATATCTTTATCACTACTAGGTTTTTCTTCTCAAAGTTAGCAATCATCATGTTTAATAGTTATCTTACAAGTGAATGATAAATCATATGGCATCTAATTAGAGAAAAAGAACTTTAACATTGTCTTTTAATAACATTAATGGATTTGAGAGCAGGCCGATGAAAGATGGAAAAGAATATAACATAAATTAAATACTTAACTATTGTTTCAAAAGATGAAGGTACCTCAACTCCAGGAGGAAGAATCTGCTTCAATATGTGATCTACAATGATTTCAACCCATGACAGAGTTTAGCTATTTGTCAATTTACAGACTAATATAAATATTCATGCTCAGTATCAAGAATGATGCGGCTTGATATGTTACTGAGGAGTGTCAGTCATAAATAACACAGTCCTAAAACTTTAACAAAACTTAAGCTTTCAGGTTCAGTGATTCTTTTGACATGATATCATAACTTTTACGTCTCAGATATCTTACATTCAGATAGTGCTACATTGAACTAAACTAAAAGAAACATCAATCCAGTTTCAGCATAAGGTACAGCAGGTATGTGCTTTCTCCATACTCTCAGTCCAACAAGCTTTCATGTGAGAAGGCATATAATCCAATCCTAAGCTTCAGTCAACATTTTAGTGTTCGTTGTATGCTTTCTTCATGATGCTTATGAAATGATGTTAGTCATATTGCTGTAAAGAATTTAGTCATAACTTCAATATGCTAGCATATGACAAGTGAAACCATAAGACAAGTAACACGTTGATCAGGGCATCCCTCTTGAAGTAATGTAAATTTGACATGTGCCTAGTCAAGACAGGACTCATACTTGTGTACAGGGGCAATATCAAACAATTTCATATTTCAGATAATAAAAATGGAACGGAAAAGGACTACAACATATATCTGCACCATTTGATATGCAAACTGGTCAATAATTGCATTTAAACATCAACTTTTGTCGAAGGGCAGATTTGTACTGGGGAAGCTTACTCTAAATTCAGCTTAACATAACTGAAACAATTTCTGTACTATATTTTAGAATTGATAGGAATAGATTGCAACAGACCTGCACCCCAGTAAGAATATCCAAGAGTCAATGAATAAGGAACTACTTCAATTTTGCACAGCCTCTTCAACTCATCTACCTTTTCCTCTGGTATATCAGTTAAATCTGTTGCCCATTAAGAGACTTCAATCAGACATAGAAAAAATTGCAGAAAATAAGGTGAGCAACTTGTTGGAAAGCAGCATCATAACTTTCAATGCATAATGTCATGAGCCAAACAATATACTTTAGACGGAGGTGACTAAAGAAACTACCCCACAGACTATACACGTTCAATTTAGGACCCTTATTTTTGCAGATATTTCTTACCAGCATTTTGGATTCTTTCAGACAATATCAGATAACGATTATTCTCACTTGTTGGATCTTCAGCAATAGGTTTCACACGAGCCTTATTGAGCAAGTAACTGCAAGTCCAAATATATGAGCCCAAAATCACATAACTAACATGGTAGCCAACTATAATAGATACTCAACAGAATAACGGTACCCATTCAGAATGCCAGTGGCAACTTTGCAGAGCTCACGGGGAATTCTAAGTGCCCATAAATTGAATATGACATCGAATTTACTTTCTTCCAGCATTTCACAGTGAGAGAGTTGGTTTTGAGTACTATGAAGAAGTCCACAGTCACACAAAAAGGCCTGCAATGTCACAAGCAGACATATATTAGTGGGAAAGCAATTGCATGCTGCCTATTGCAAGTTTTAAAAAGGATCAATAAGAAGAAGATTGGAGCTTTTGTTTTCCTTTTCTCTTTTTTTGGACATTCAAAAGCAAATTGGGTTTTATGTAATGAGGGGTAAGTTTTTCATTTTTCAAACATCATGCCACCTAGGAGAAGATTTGAAACAAAAATCACTTGTTCTTGAGGAAAGAGTGTCAACCATTAGGCTATTCCCTCAACCCAAAAGGTTGGAGCTTTAAGATATGATAAGAATGCTTAATGTCATAATGGTATTCCATTAGGACTCTAGAATATAATACTATTAGGCACAGACGTATTCATCTACAACAATCCAGAAACCAATAAAAGCATTCTATATAGTAGCAGAAAGTTCAGACATTGTTGATGAATTTGAGTACAAAAACAAAGTCTTATAAAGTGGGTATATGGCAGCAACCCAGAAATTGAAGTTAAATCCAGCAACGAATAAACCAACATCGGTTTAGAAGTACTACAACTGAGCATACAGCAGCAACAACCAATGACATCAAGGCTTAGATCGGATTGAGATAAAAACAACTCGAACTGAGTGAACTGAAACAAAATCGTTGTTGAGGGATTTCATTCTTACAATCTGATCCTAGAGAGTGACCGGCGGTATAAACGGACGACGGCTGCTACAAGTAGAGACGCATCGAAGAGAATAACGGGAGACAGACAGCTGCTCGAAACGGCGACGCTTTTTAACTCAAATGCAAATACACATGAGAATATGATATTTATTATTTAACAACCGCGTTTAGTTCTTTTTGAAACAAAAAAAAGACTCAGCCATGGGTTTTGACTTTTGAGTCGTCAGTCAGGTAACCCAAATTGATTCAGAGTAATAAATTTAGATAATGGTTTCAGATATAGAAATTATTTTCAATGAAGAATATATAATATAAAAATAATAGAAAATTATTTGTTCTTAATTAAAATTCAGAAGAAAAAAAATAACAATTGGCTTTAGTGTTTCAGATTAACATTAAAAAAAAGCTATAAATTCACACTTTGAATTGTTATCTTCTTAAGAGTTATTAATTGAATCATTCATCTCTGTTATAAAATTGTGGAAAGAGGAGCAAAGCAAGTATTGCAAAAATTTTCACATAACCTTCTTTCAAAGGAGGAGTACAAGGTATAGTTACGGAGAAATATTTTTGAGAATTTAAAAAAATTATTAATAAATGTTGGAGATTACATTAACTCCAAATTGAGATAAACCCAATTCTACTACTGACGTTCACTAGGAAGCATACGAAGACGTTCAGCACTAAGACTCAATGCTCTACATTTTACAAAGATATCTTGCAAATCGGGTATAACGACTTACGGCTTTTCTTGAGTCTTCGATCCCTTTCTCGATTAGGTTAGAAAAAGATCATACGCTCTGTCTACGATGGAGATTCGCACATTCTGTTCTTCAATCAGGTTAATCACTCTAGAAGCTATCTCATCTTCAGAAAGTTTTACGATTAGGGTTTGCCCACTTGTGTTTCATCTACCAGATCTTGCGATATCCATAGTATCAGACAAAGCATTTGAGAGATGAGTAGCACTTTTGAAGAGACTTGTCATAAACTGCGTTTGGTCATTCCTGATGATAGCACCAATGCTCATTCCGAAATCAACCTAAAAAATCAAAGTCCACATTGTCGTACAACATTTGTATTGTTTATATTTCATTGCTCATCAATAAGTTATTTATATTATGAATATAAACGTTTCTTGGAGTTGCTTTCCTCTGTAATGTGCTAAAAGGGATAGGGCTTAAATAGTTTGTGATTTATATGTAACTTTCAATGTCATTATTTTAAAAGTGGGGCTTCAAACCACGACGATATGAATATATAGCTTGAAATCCAATTTCTTCCAAGGATCTTTCACCCCTAATTTAGAGCTTAACTCAATCCTAAGTCTCAAAAGTAAAGAGTTATGTGCAGGGACGGAGGTATATGAAGTCCCGTGGTGCATTGAGTTTCTCAAATTTAAAAAAATAAATATTTTTTACTTTTAATATATATATATATATATGTAAAGACGGAGTTATTTAGAGATCAATAATATACTGGACCTCTTAAATTTTTAAAAAATTAAATATTTAAACTCTCGTATCTTAAATTTCTCGCTCCATCATTAATTATGTGAACCTTTAAGATTAAGCAAGGCAAAATGATGCCACACACACACAGTTGGCTTAGAAATGTGCTAAGTTGATTAAATTTGACAGCAACAGAATGTAAAGTCTTGATAAGCCCTAGTTCTTAGTCAGAACCAAATTCTATCAATTTTTATTGATCATCAAATATGTGTAAACAAATGTATTCATGTGTGTCTTTTAAAGCCACATATGTTCATGGGCCATAAAACAATAAAAAAATTAAAAAATAAACAATATTGGGCTTTATTTTATAGAGATTAGCCCACTACATAATGAAAAACAATTAAGGAAACCAATTCCTTGAAGCCTCGTATGCACTTGTGTCCATAAGGCCCAAATCATTATAAATGCTAACTAAGTCCTATTTTAATTCACCATCTGTTCTAAACAGCTTGAAAACGTCCAAATAAAAAAAATATAGGTTTAATGCAATTGATAAAGCCATTGGAATTACAATTACAAGTCCTTATAATCTAGGTTGTAAATTCGGTCCTAATGGAACATAATAAGCTCGCGAGTGCTTCCTTCAACTTCTTTACTTTATTTCGAGTCATTGGACCTCCATAGGCATACAAAGGATCAGAGCAAAAGGTTGGTGGTTGTTCCTTATCATCCTCCCCCTCCTCAAAAGGATTCATCCTCAAATTGTCTCCAACATCATATGGAAAAGATCATAAAAATTAAAAGTAGCACTTATATTATACTCATATGGCAAATCAAATTTATAAGCATTATCATTAAGACGAGACATCACTTGAAAAGATCCATCTCCCTTAGCTGTAACTTGTTATATTGTTGTGTTAGAAATCATTCCTAACATATATGCACCGAAAATGGGTTTAAAGGCAACTTCTCGCGCCCTTTGTTGACTTACTGTGCATATTGGTCATTTTGTTTCTCAATTTGCTAGCACACTCTCTCATGCATAATTTTAACTTGTTATGCTTTCTTTCCACCATCTACACTCAAAAACACAGTTGGAAAAAGGCATTAAGTCAAATAGAGTTAGCAGATTAAAGCCATAAACACTTTCACAAGGGATGTAATTTGTTATGGCATAAACAAATCTATTATAGGCAAATTCTACATAAGGCAAGCAACCCTCCTAAGTTTTAAAGATCTTTTTTAATAAAACATGCAACAATGTCGTAAGTATGAGGTTAGTTACCTTTGTGTGGCCATCAGTTATGATTACATATTGTAGAGAACAAAACTTTAGTGCCCAATTTACCTTAATACATCTGCCAGAAACGAATTAAAATTTTGGCATCTTGATCTGACACTATACTTCTCAGTATCCCATGTAAACATATTATCTATTAGAAGAATAAATTGGCCTATTTATTGCATCATTAGTTTTGTTTCATGGTATAAATTGAACCATCTTCGCAAACCTTTCAACCATAACAAAAATCTAGTCCCCACCCCTCCTAATCCTAGGCAGCCCTAAAATAAAGTCCATATAAAGAATTCTGCCTAAGGTGCAGTAGGTAAAAGTAAAGGAGTGTATAGCCTATAAGTTAAAGACTTAGACTTTGCATGTTTACAAATGACACTTTTCATAAATGCACTCAACATCTCTCTTCTTATATGGCTAAAAGAAATGTTCTACTAAGGTGTCTAAAGTCTTTCTAACACCAAAAAGCTCTATTAATCCATCCTTATGTGGTTCTTTTACAACTAATTTTCGAAGGGAACTCATAGGCACTCAAAGTCTATTTTCACGAAATAAAAATCTTTTAAGTCTAAAATTTTTTCATATGCAACATAAATACTTGCAAATTCATGATTAGAAGGATATAATTCCACAATATATTGGAAAAAAACCATTAACTTTGCTTCAAGAGTAGGAAGAAGAGACTACTTGTGAGATAAAGCATCGAAAATATGTTGTATTTTCCTTAATTATATTTTATCACACATAGAAAAGTTTCAATAAACTCAACCTATTTGGCATATATTCGACTTAACTTACCTTAAACCTTCAAGTGCTTTAAGGATTTATGGTCTATATGAATGACATATCCTTATGCACAAGGTAGAATTGCCATGTTTTAAAATCCTGCAATAACATATGCATCTTTTTGTCATATGTAGGATAATTAAGGGCTTCTCACTTAATTTCTCACTAAAGTAAGTCAACGGTCATTTTTCCTACAGAAGAACGTCTCCAATGCCTATAACTGAAGCATCACATTCAATTTCAAACATTTTAGTAAATTCAGGTAAAACAAGTGAAAGCGCTAAATTTATTTTTTCTTTGAGCAAAGCAAATGTTGTGGCTTATTGTTCTCACCACTTAAATCCCATATTCTTTTTCACCACCTTC
>JAJMLV010000008.1:57421813-57439655 GCA_027123465.1 Erythroxylum coca
ATACCATTGGTTGGGAGATGTTAAATACTATGGATTAAATAATTCAATTTTATATATTGAATCTTAAGACATTGAAGCGAAGTTATAGCTAAGCAACTCAAGTATGCATGTTACTAAAAATTGTGTGATATTGACCGTTCATTTACTAAAACAGAAATTATCTAGTAATAGCATTTTAAGGATGGTTCATGCCATTTGTTTTTTTTTAATATATTGGTACAATTTATAAATATGCTTGAAATAAATAATTGCATAACTATAAATTATTTAAAAATTAATAATTTTAAAATAAAGTTACTATTTTGGTTTAAATAATATTTGTGAACTTATATATATCTTTATTTTTAATCAATTGACAAATTTTATTTTTGCACACACTTAATAAGATAGTAAATTTGGAAAATGTCATATGGTTTAAACTTTAAAATCAGAGAATTATATGTGAATCTTATTATTGATATAAAATTCAATTTAAATTTGATATTTAAAGTAACAATTTAGTTTAGTTGTTACTTTAGATTATTTTGGTTAAGTTAATAACGTTCACCTACAATTAGACGATGTTGTTTTAGTTAAGTTAATAACGTTCACTTGCAACCAGACGACGACGTATTAGTTTGAAGAGTTAGCAACAGAAATTTCCGTCCCTACCATTCCGTCAGAAAAAAGTCCAAAACTTAACCTTTTCAGCAGAAATTCCCACCTTAATTGCCGATGGCATTTTTTCGTCACTAAATTATATTTTCCCTCAACTTTTCCAATGAACAACAAAAACCGTCACAAATTCCTTATTTTCTTGTAGTAATTTACCGATGCACATTTTTACCGTCGCAAAATTCTATCTCAAATTGATTTTCCTCTCTATTTAGTGACCGATATTTTCTCCACTGCTAACTGGACTTTTTGCCTGTCAATACTGTGGACGCAAATTCTATTTCTATCGGTAATTTGCAAGGGTTTAAATTTCGTTGGTATTTTTCCGTCGCTAATTCTAACTTTTCTTGTAGCGTTTTAACAAATCCTAAAACAAGAAACACACATGGTTTCGCATACAAGAATCTTGTTTATCGAGCTTTGAAAGCATGATACTTCTACAGAGATGTCTGTGTTATTTGGTTTTAAAACTTTAATAAATGTTGCTTACGGAACATGATGCATCTTTTGCCTCGCAATTTACATATCATCATGAAGATACAACGTAAAGACCACATTAAATCATATGTTGCAAGGAACGCACCAAAAAAATGCTTATCACACTTCAAGACAGACAGACGAAGATTAACACACGAAAGCTTACCTATCATAATGTATTGTCTCCATGCTGAAGACGGCGAAGAGATGATAATATAAATGGTGGCGAACGAATTCTCAATTGATTGAAATTGATGGCTAACAATTTTAAAAGATCGTTTGATTATGGTTCATAAAGGCAATTTTACCAAATTAGATTCTACAGTTACACGTCATGGGATACAGGGTAAACTCATGTTTACGTCCACTCACAAGTGACATGGACATGGATTTCTACGTTCTGCCTAGTGATGTCTAATTTCTCCGATTTGAGTATGATTCTCTGTTTTTTGTAATTTTCTTCAATAATCATATACAAGAGTAAGGAGACATCATCCTCAGTTTAGATCAGAACTCACCGAGGAAACTAACAAAAAAAGTCTAAGGAGAAATACTGGGTAATTGAGTAGAACCGAATTCCTTTCACCAGCCCTATGTTATGTACACTACTCCACCGGTAGTCTCCCACTCCAAGCCCAATATGAGGAATCACTTCCGCAGCCACCCAGTCTTCCACCAGATGACCAAGCAACTTGGAGACTTCCGGGATAAGCGTAGTTTTTTCTGCAACACAAACCACAGCAAGAGTGTTTCTGACGAGAATTCAGTCACGAACAGCGTGGTCGTGCCAACACAAAAGCATGGAGATGCAACGTCCGAGGATGTAGCAACGAGTCTTGTGCTGCTTCACCACAAGCAGACACTTACTGGGAAGCCCATTTTTGCTGTGAGTTTTCCTCAAGTAAGGTATTGACATGGCGTTCGGTGATGCATATTTGTGTATACACCTATATATATAGGTGGATAGAAGGATAAGGATATGGAGTCGACAAAGCAAGTAAGTTTGGACTTGGCATGCTCCCTCCCTACTTCTGGAATATATTATAGGAGATGTCGACGGACGGAAACTCTTAAGCGATAATATTACATTTCTGCCCTTCAGATAAAAGAGTAATGCAAAGAAAAAGAGAAAAACGAAAGAATAGTCAAAAACGGCGTGAGCAAAGTGAAAAGGAAGGAGCGGAGAAGGCGTGTAGGGAAGCTCAATCGGCCATTTTCCCCCCATGTTTTCATTTTATTATATAGTGATTTTCCTTTTGCCGACGTTTTTTTCTTGTGAGTGCTTACGTTGACAGCAGTTTTAGACTTTGCCACTGCGTTGTCTTTTTCTTTTATTCATAATTATTAACAAATAGCACACGACTGCGCAGACAAGCTGATGTTATGTTCATTCATATTTATCTGCCATCCAGAAGCCTTCAAGTGGTAGGGTAGTATTTGTCCAAGAGCTTCTCCGAGTATTCTCCAAATGTGAGACAATGGTTGGCTAGCTTAAGCTGCAAAACGAAAACAATAACTATATGAATGAAACTGGATGCTTGTTATAATTTAATAATAATAAAGAGTTTGACAAACGCATCATAACATTCAATCAAGCATTCACTGACTACTAAGCACCAAATTTCAGAACCAAGACATTTTTAATCATTAATTGAGTATCAATTACTTTAGAAAGAACACACATACCTCCTTATGTATATGCATCTTCTCTGGAAAGTTGAGCTTTTCATCCCTACAAGACATGCATAACTTGGTCAGAGAATGAAATCCTAAACAAAAAAAATCAGTAGAACTGAGGTTCAAATCAAATTGCCAAGTGCAGTTCACACTCAAAATCAATGCTGAAAGCACAAAGGCCCAGAGGTTAACGTTCTCACTCATCTTTTGTAAAATAACTTACCAGTCAGGTTGCATGAACAATGCAAAAGTTGACCGGTCAACAGTAGAAGCATTTTCTCCTGAAGGTGCCTAAAATACAAATATTAGGTAAACATTAAATACGGCTACAGGAATGCCAATTGAGAATGAAATCTTTATGCCATGTTTGGGACACTCAGAAATTTAGAATTAGGATTATTGGTTACAATTCAATTATTGTTAATCATTTTGCTCAAAATTCTAATTCATACAACGGAATAAAATAGATATTGTTCAAATTTCCATTTTCATTTACAAATGTTTGAAATGTAAAAATAGAAGATATGAATGTAGGAGGAGGAGGGAGAGATAGAACATTGTTTAAAGTGATTTGGTTATGAAAGCTTATGTCCACGGACATAACAATCAATACACTACATATTTCTTATAAATATTACGTGTTGGACACAGAATATAGGAAGTTGGTTTATAAGGATAATTATGTACATATTAGTATCTCTTTATTTATAGAATAAGATCAATATTTTTACAAATAGTTTTGCGTCTAACAAATTAAGCATGATTACAATGAATCTCCCAATATTCTAACACTCCCTTTAAAAAAACAAACTAATGACATAAAAGTTGGAAGAGATTCATCGACCCAATACTATAAAACTCTTCTCAGTTTCATCTAACCAACAACAAAAAACTCTGCTTCCATAAAAAGGGAATTCATCGAATTAATAACTCTTCTAAATTAGCCAGGTCTTGAACTACCAAAGGTCCAAACAAAGATATATGTGACACAAAAAATCACAACTAGACTCGTAAGATTTAATCCGGTACCATGTTGAAGTATGAAAATAAAGGAAAGAATGAAGAAGGGAAGATGGAAGCCACATTTATAGGATTCAACCATAAAGTCCTACATCCACAAATGTAACATAGAAAATGATGAATTTTTTCTTTCATTTTGTGTATGTCTATTGCGTAGTACCAAAAGCCTTACTGATAGGAGGAATGATGTATAGATAAAGTAATAATATCTCTTGACTGACAAAATAATATCTTATTCTACAATTAATTCTAACAATATTGGGTAGTTCTGCTTCCATTAACTCAAGACACATTCAGTTATGATAGAGTTGCAACTAGAATCATAAACTCCAAGTCTAGATCCAAGTCCAAAGTATAAATAAAACCAAAATTTAGATGCTTTGACTTCAAAAAGAAAAATGGTGACATTCACCAGGCCTTCAATTCACCTTGCATCTACAACAATGCTAAATCAAGCTGCAAAAGTCATCAGCACTTCATTCTAAAGAAGATGTGCACGTGTTTTTTGATAGGAATACTATCCTCTAATTCTTTGTTGCACTACTATCATTGTTAGATGACACAATGTATTAGCGTGAAAGCAAAGGTAAGTACTTGACTATGTCTTTAAGATTTGATATACAAGTTTCAGAACACTGAAATATATATTGAAATTGAGAGAAAAATTTGTAATATTATCGATACTGTGTTCTAAAGAAATAGAAAGTACACACTTTTAGAGTAGTGAATACAAACTTTATTAGGATTCCTACTTAAATTATGAAAAAGACAAAAACATAAGCAAAAAGACTTAAATAACCTTAAAGAAAATACTTGAGAAGTCCAAAGGATTGAACTTTTTTACACCTACTCTATCTCATAAATTCATCTAATACATGCTCTGCATCATTAGATACCAAATGAGGGAATGGGTCTCATGTGGTATTATGTATATATATTATCTATATCATGACTTATTTACTCAAGGTAGGATGTGAGTGTTCATAAATTGATCAGAGCAGGACAAAAACTATAATTGCTTCATATCATTGGTCAAATTATGTACATCTATAGGTTAAAAAAAATCAGAAGATTTTCATCGCATATCAAGTTGTCTCTCTCAAGTTTTCATCTGCACATAAATGAATCTTCTCAATTAACAAAGAAGATGAAATTTGTTCCTAGTCCTTGAAAATACAAAGATCATTGGGTAACGAGGAAAAAAAAAGGTTGCACAAGATCATAAGGAAGGATGTTTCCAAGCTGGGGCGTTTCTCTTCCAAATTTTAGCTTATAACGAGAAGGACAATCAAGCAGCAACAAATACATAGTAAAGATCAAATATTAAGAACTGCCATGAAACAACCACACAAAGCAAACAGATGAACACTTGAATATTTCAATGGTTTCTCAAGAAACAGGAAATAAATCCTGTGAAGCCAACAATATAAAAAACCGTAGAAAGTACCCGGACACAATGCGGCGTTGCACAAAGATAACCTCTCGACAGTACTTCAGTGGTTTCACCAACTTGGTATGCTATCTCATCGCTTCCAAAGACAACCTGATGTGCAAGAAAAATATGTTTCTATAAGAAGCTCACATCTTCGAGAATGCATTTAGAATAGGATTCGCAAAAATGACTGAGGTATGCATCTTTATTATAAACAAGCACTTTATCGTATAACTAGTATCACTCATATAATTCTTTTCCACTGATTGATGTTTCCAGAGCCAGTAAGGATTAAGAACAAGGCTACAAAATTTACATTCATGGTAGGAAAAGTAAAACAAAATATGCCTGTTCAGTAAGTGTCACTGCATCTCACTCCTGTTAATTCGGAATTCCCAGTAAATAATATAAGAAATCTGTTTTCCTTTTTTCTTTAACTCCTTTAAAGTTTTATCCCCTTAAATACTTCTTCATGTAAAAAGCAGTTGACCCACAAGGTAAAGCAAAAAGACAAGAATCACGAAACCTATATTTATATTATCAGCTTATAGAAAGTCAAATTTTCATCATAATCTTGCATGGATAGAAACTACCGCTCCACATCTTCCTTATTTTAGGTTTTGATGCAAGAAGATGATTTTTTGAAAAAGAGAGATAGAACTCCAACAAAGTAGTAAACACAATGATAGCCATTCCAATAGGCCTAACTTATTGGACAAAAGCTCATCCACATTCCACATAAACCTTCAATTAAAGAAATTTAACCCTGCTGTTCACAGGAAGGTATCTTATGATGCTGCAACCAAAAGGGTTGCTCTGCAACATGTTACAGAATTTTAAACAAGAACTTGTCAGAATCTCAGCTTTTTCGCCAAACATTCAACAATAAATTCCACATTTTTGGCACATTAGCAGGTGTCTAAAGATCAATCAACATTTTATCCTGAAATCTATAGAAAGAAAATTTAGTTCAGTCCACGAAATATGCATAGAAGTAAAAAGTGTGAAATATCATATGATATACATCACCAACATCCAACACAATCATGCTTTTATACACAAAAGAGAACATATATGCGGTGGAGAGAACATTTTATAACTGTTTGTATTGTAAGACAAAATTTGCACGAATAAGTATCAACGACAAGATAGTATACTTTTACAATTTGATCAGTTCGAGTTTTAATATAAAGCCCGGCAGCACTATCAGGGGAAGGTATTTCTACACCATCTCTTTTAAACATGGCACAGGTGAGACCTACATATTGAATTAAAACAGGAATAAGACATAAAATTAGAAAAAGACAATTACAATTTAGAAAACACTTAGTTCTACCTCTGAGCTTGTATCACTGAAATTCAAATTCTAGTAAACGTACATATAGTTATTAACAGAGGATATCACGAGTACCAGGTGGAGTGGTAACTTGCTATGTTGCTAGACTCTTAACATGAATAAGTTCTAGAATTGTGTGGTTGATCTACAAATAATCACCTGTCAATGAACCATGATCTGTGTGCCATCCGCACCAAGATGACATAGAGTCACCAACTACGGCAGTATCACTGGAAGGCAAAATTAGGCTTTTAACACAGAAAGACTAGCTTAGAAATTATAAGTGTGATGACAAAAAGGAGAAATAACATACATTTGTTCTGATGGAAAATAATAAAGCAGTCTGCCTTTATGACACCGAGAACGAAGAAGTATCTGTTCAAGGCCTTCATTTTCATTCACTTCCATTCCATTTGATACTGATCAAGACAACTATTTAAATAGATACTGAAGGTCATAATATTTGTATGTCTAAACACATGCAAAAGATTTAAGAGCATGGAACTTCATAGGCTATGTAATTACCACAACAGAAAACAAAGAAAGTGTAAAGTAAATATGTAACATCCATATGATCACTTCATGAGGACTCAGTAAAGTATAAAGCAGGTTGTTTTGCACTCAGCTCAGAATGAACCTTGTTATTCTGATGTCATATGCTTACACTGCATGTGGACATTTAGACTCATACACTCCAAATAAACATAACATCCATTCATGCCCAAAGGTGTTGAGACCAAGCATTTACAGTCCTGATAAGCTAATACACAGATTATCTATCACAGAGGAAATTCTCGAGGAACTATTCAAATAACTCCTTTCAAATACCATAAAAATTTCACTAATGACTTGCATGTATGCACCTGAGCATGTTATTTTTATGTATATCAAGTGTCTACATATATAAAGTAACAAGAGCGACAGAAGAGAAAGCAATATGCAGGAACTAGATGTATTATAATGGCCATAAACTCCAACCCCAAGTACGTTCAGGTGACCACGGACACTTTACTTTGGTGGATTTTGTCCATTAAAAGTAAAAGCCTGAAAGAGGCTATAAATCTAAAAATTAGAAGTTTGCATGTACGAGAAAGGTTGAACATTTAGTCTTGTAGAATTTACCATATCGATCACAGTGATAAGCTAACATCAGTCCAACATCAAGGATCAGCTTTCCAAGTGCTTTGAAAGCTACAAATCAACAATTTTTTGTTTAGAAATTTCACAGCAGAAAAAATTGTAGAGTGAAAGGAAGGTGGACAACCTAATTAAATTTATATCACATAAACTGTGAAATATTTCAACAGAAATCCATTACTGTACCAAAAAACTACAGAATGGAAACAAAATGTGATATCTAAAATTCAGTAAGTATTATCTATAATTGACATTTAAATATTAAGCCATATGCAAACTGAACATGAATTTTACTGGGATGATTGCCTATTTCCCAGCAGTACATACTTGAGCATGAACCATGTTCCTACATGATCCGATTAATTCGATCAAGTATTCACCATCTATTTTTATTGTTCAACTCTTTGACAACATGAAAAAACCAAAAGCTCTACCCCCCATCTCTATTGATCCGAGGGATGGAAGGGTCCTTTGGTGTCCCCTCCAATCAAGAATTGGGACCGTACAATCATTAACCAATAGAATATGCCCTTATCTTATGTTTTTCTTGATTCATGGTATGATATTCTAGTGTCATAGGCACAGAAAAACCATATCAATCAATCTCGAGTTTGGTGTTTAAACTCTGCTACAGTGAAGATACTGTAGAAGTCCTCCAAAAAACAACTCGACGCCAGGATAATAAAAAGTTTAACACCATTCACTGTTGTTACTCTTTCAATATTGAAAAAAATGAAAAGGTTGTCTAATTCCAAACCCAAATTATGAATCTCTTCTCTCCCACATCACACCTTGGAGCACACCGCTCTTATATAGGAGAGATGCCGTTGCATCTTCTTAACTTGAAATGGCTGGGAAGAGGAGCTGCCATATAGGTTCTATTAATTTGATATGCAAGATATCTAGTTTAAATTTAAGTAGAACAGAATCAGCATACCATGACTCAATGGGGAGCTGCATTAGGTCAATAGACTCATAGCTAAAGACAGGATATATTTTACTTAGACTTCATATGGTGGCTGCAGCATGGCGCTAACTTAAATCTTGAAGGATAGTTGGTTGAGTCCATAGCATCAGTCATTTAATAACTAATATAAGACTGCACTTCAACAACTTATTGAATGCTTTAGGATATTGAAATTTCAAGCTGTGTCACAATAAATAAAACATATTTAAGTCCAGCTATTCTTCTACGAGATAGCTGAAACTGTAGTGTTTGAGATGCAGCCTATACATACAAATTGTTGATCTTCAAAACATACCAAATTCCAATTCTGGCAAAGCATTCTCTGGCCATATATTTGACCCACAATATGATGGATACCTACAACAGAGATTATAAATGAGTATGCTTAATTATGAACTCCGCCCAAACTTTCAAGTAAAGTCACTGGAGTATAGGAAGCTCATGAATAAAAATGCATTAAACAAGTGAGAAATCGAGAAATGCACTTGGGAAACAAATTTTTCACTTTCATTTTTTTTTTTCTCTAACTTCTCAATCGAAGGCACTTTAGTAGGCCTTCATGTAATCATCAAATAATTCAATATGAAGTTTGGAAAGAGTTTTCTGAAATTAAAACACCCAGAAAAGATCAGCATCATGTATTTTGAGAACCATTTGTGTGATTAACATGCACCAACCTTTCAGCACTAGAAAAAATGTTGACACAGAAGGATGGGAAAAGAGAGACGATATGCAATATGAGAAGAATGTCATCTTATTTTATCTATCTCATCAATGGTCCAACTTTAATGATCTACAGTCCCTAAAGCAATGACTTAGACATGTATATATATATTGAAAATAAATATCATTTCCAACATTTACCGTTTTATCAAGTATGTATCTGTAGTCGGAACATCAAATATTGGATTTGCATAGAAGGAGCCCTTCCACATATCTGCAGAGAACAAAAGGAACAAAAAGGATGAAAAGTATGACTTACATAATTTAATCAAGAAACAATCATATTATTTTCAAATTATCATCAAATGTACAAAATAACAAATTGCTATCAACAAAAGCAAGGAAGATAACATTGCCACACTCCTTAGAGAATAGGAAGTGAGTTCTAATCATGAAGCTTGAAATGGTCTAAATTTTGATTTTTAGTAGCATACTTCACCACACGATAGCTACCTTTAAGCATTGATACCGAATAGAATCAAGAAGAGAAACGAGAAATCCTCCACATACACAGAAGGTAACATGCATGCATGTACCACTTCAAAACACCAAAGTTGAAACCATTTCCACTATAATGTCATGTATGTCAAGTAATTGAATATAATCAGTTTTCAAAGAGTAGGGACCAGAGTTATCCTCTGACATCCCAAGGGATGTAAAAATAATATTTTGAGAACAAGAATGAGGTATAAAAACTAGTTAGGAAATGGAGCTGAACCCTGGTTAAATCAAGTTCTGTTTAAAAGAATTAAAGAGATAACTGAAGAACTGAGTTCCTCAACCAGAGGTAGAGTGGAAAAGTCACCGATTTGAATAGTTGAACGTGGTACTGGAATATGGCTTTTAAAACATCTGTAAGGATTGAAAGAACAACATTTTGCTGTTAATTGAATGCCCTCACTCTAAATTACAGGGGACTAGTGTAGCACTGGTTCAATAATTACAAGTTAGAACTCTATAAAGAGAAGGGAAAGACAGCTCCAAGTGTGAACATAGAGCGAGAAGTTAGATGTCAAATATCTTTCATCATTACATCTAGACTTACAGATAGTCTTAAACACAAGTTTCTTCAAATTTTCACAGGATTGTGCCCATATTAGAAGACATATTGAATTGATGATGTTTATCCTATCCCTACTTTTCTATTAAAATTAAAAGCTTGGGTTGCCTCATCTCATGGGAGACAACTCATACATACAGCACCAAAAACTGATTGTCCCATAGTAGATTGTTAAGCATTTATGCAGTTCTAATGAATGGTCTAGTTTTCATATGTGGCACATCCCAAGCAGATATCAATTAGATAATAGTTAACATAAATATGAGACAAGGCATAAGGAAGCAAAGCAACTCCAGTAATGGTCCCTAATAAATCAAATATGCTTTTATATGTATTGCAATACATTACTATTGTGACTATGTGTGCATGCTTTGTGTGAAAAAAACACAATTGAAACCAACACCATTTTATCACTGCATTTGGTTCGAATATGCCCTTCATTGCACAAGCATGAGAATTATATATTAGCTTTTCATCCTTGGAACATTCTCCCAACAGCATGTAAAATATAGATTGACTGTTTACAGAGCCGTATAAATCTAGTTTACGGGATAGTTTACCAGCCTTCCCAGATTCAAGTTTCTCTTTTCCATGGCTCCATCCAAAGTTATACCTGTAAATAAATGACAGATATAAGAAACGAAAAGGTTGAGTCGAAAAATAACAGCAATGACTGAGCCAGATAAGATACAATACTGCAGGTCATTGAAAACTATTTTATTCATCAGTAAAACCTGCTGGAATAGGAGCATGACATGACATAAAAAATTTATTTGAAAAATTCTTAATATCCATCAATTCCTAAGAAGTTGGTTAGAGAATCTGGCTACTCTATGATAGATAAAAGTCAACAAAAATGTCCCTGTCTTCAAAGATTTTCACAGCTCAGAAGTTGCGTCGTAATGGATGAACATACCTGCCAATGAAATCTAAATCCCAAAAACTGAGCAAGATGGGCAAGTTGATAACCTAAGCCATAAGAACCTAATGGAGTTGAGAACATAGGACGATGACAATTACCTACTATCTGGGTCTTCAAGATCCTTCTTTGCCTCTTCAGGAAGATTGGCTAATCTAACAAAACAGAAGGATGGATGCCATAACTCAGAAATCATTAAGTGTATCTCCAGTAGTATTTAAAGCAACTAAAAGATTTGGAGCATAAACCTTGATGAAATATGTAAAAGATTCTGACGCAATGAAGAATATCCTGGTACCTGTAGAAATAATAGGTCACATTCATTCATGCATTCTGAGCATTCAACAAAATGGGTTATCTGTAGGGATTAAGAGGATTTATTCTTGCAAACTACAAACTGCAGATAATAATGCAAACATAAAGCATCATGGAACTTATGTATCTTTTCTATGAAGCTCAAAAAAAAAAAATTGGGCTTCATTTTTTTTTATGTCACTCTTAATTTCAGACTGGTTATAATTTTCATTTTGAGGAAAGCTTAAATTAAATTTCCTGAGATCAACATAACATGAAAAAAAAAGAATTTAATCATTGGCTCAATAACTACAAAAGTTCTTCTGAAATCTTAGTCCAAGAATATTTAATGTGATAGCAATCACAAAATCCCTTCAAAGTTTTATCTATCAATAAACATTTTAAGTGTAACATCCACTGGATTCCCATTTTTATACTAAAATCAATTTCCTATCTGATGAACTAGACTATATAACCTTGATCTGGCTCTTCATCTTGAAGCAATCAATATTTATAGCCACGCTCCTAAGGAATCACACTGAAATCCCGTTGTTTACAGGCATGCAATGCATTTGAGGGGGCATTTCAACATTTTCAAGATGCAAAAGCAACATTTTGAAGTAAGGGCCCAAGTATAGTTAGGGCAACCCGCGATGGGGTCATGCTGCTTACCATAAAGTTAATGTTTTAAAAGTACCACAGACAGCACACCAATTCAAGTCAATAAAGCCTTTATTACAGCTAGCTTACGCAGCTCAATTGACAATGAAGCAAATGGGAAAAAGTGGAAAAACCACAGAGTATAGCCTTAATTGAAATTCATCGTCTTAAATCAATCAATGAAACGTGTAAGGTCCAAGAAAGTCATTCACTAGAATCCTTTCTGCATAATGTCACTTTAGTGCAATGAGTTGTTAGTGTAAATGAGAAGAATAAATTTTGAAAAGAGAAAAAATAAAAAACAAGGTTGAAAGTGTGTATACTGAAGTAGAGAGAATGAAAATAGAAAAAAGATGATGCAGCACAAGCACAAGCACAAGCATAGAGGACAGGTTTGAAGTAAGAATGCTTTGTACATCTGTAATTGACAGAATTCCCAGCCCATTCGGTCCAAAACCTTTCTCAATTGTTGATGACAAATTGGCATGCTTGTCCTGTTTTAAGAATCAAAAGAAAAGACGGCAGAAAAGTGAAGCAGAAAAACAGATAGAAACATGCAGACAGACAGACAGATAACAAGTCATGTTTTGAGACAAACCAAACATACAAATGCCAATCATAAGATCATTCAGGCATAAACTGCTTGGGCCCACGTAGCATAATTAACTACTATGTTTTCAAATTATTTTTAATTTGAATTCATATATCATTGTTTCTTTGCCAGACCTTTTTAGTTAGTATTTTCTATAATTTCTTTCAGGAGTTGATTAATAGAGTTCTATTCGAAATGTTCAGTTCATTAGTCTGTAGCAAAATTAATTATTTCATCTTTTCAAACGTTCGCTTATGACTCTTTCTATAGCAATGATAAAAAAATTCAACCAATTCAGTCTAATTTTTTTATTCGATTTTCAACATTTCAGTTCAATTTATTAATTAATCGATTAATTTTTATTAATTAATAAGTTCTTTTAAACTAAAATAAATCAATTAATTTTTATTTAATTTCTTTTTTATTAAACTTTAAATTTAATATTTTTTAATTATATTTTAAATTATTTAATTTTTAATCCAATTTAATACTAATTAAACCTTAAATCTCTTACTTCCGGTTGAATTTTAAAATCATTCTCTACATCAAATTTTTTATTTAAAATGAATCAAGAGTTTAAGAAAAAAGAAAGGTTAACTCAATAAAAATTATGAAAATCCGTGCATTAGATTGGAGAACAAAATATTCATATAACAGTTATGGTGCAATCTGTATTAGGTGATTTTTTTAAGATAAAAGAATTTAATTAATTTACTAAAGCACCGATATCTAATAAACAAATTAACATGAGATAATAATGTAAAAATAACTCCTAAAATATAGTCGGTAAATTAACAACATTAAGGTCCTCAGTCCTAATTCCAGAATCCTCACACTCAACGAATAGGTTCTTGACTAGGAAAGGAAAAGGAGGGAGACGAACCTTGAGGAGGTTGTAGGATATGGTGACGGTTTTGAGAATAGGAACGGCGGTCTGAGCGGAGCAGGACATCGTCTGACACTGACACCAAAGTTGAAAGGGGGAAGGTAACAGAGGCCCTCTGGAATTAAGGAACAAGAAGCTCTGACTATAGAGGTTGAAACTTGTATTCATCTGTCGATTTATTGAGTTTTAAAGAAAACGGAAGAGTCTTGCCTCTCTTTATAGTATTTATTATTCCGACTGAGTGAACGTCGGGACACCTCAGTCCTCACTTATTATTCCGATTGAGTGAACCTCGGGACTCCTCAGTCCTCACGCAACCACCAAAGGAATTTAAGAAGAGGAATATCCTATAATAAATGAATTTAGGGGTAATGAAATCAAATCGTATCGTGTAATTAACAATCTCTTCTTCTTCATTTTTTTTAATGGGAAGCAAGAAAAGGACAAAGGAGGCCTGGCCTTGCCTACGGCCCTCAATTTCTGTCCATGGCTTTGGAAAAGAAGAGCTTCTTCTTCTTCTTCCTCTTCTTGTTCAAGACACAAGCAGCAAAAGTAAATTGAAGGATCACCTGGGTCGGGCTCTCGAAGAAGAAGAAGCAAGTACGATCCATTATTCGTTTCTGAACCCTTTGCCCTTTTCTTTCTTAACATGTTGGCTCGCTTCCTGCAATGCAACATATTCTGCATTACTGCTGCTGTTCAATATTCAATGCCGACGCAGAAAATCGACTTATTCTAAGTTCATTTTTTTGCATGGTTTGGGATGGAGACGAAATATGCAAAACATTTGCAGTGTCTACACATGCTTGTCCCGTCTTTTAACATCGTAGAACCATCTCATCTTACACATCATTGTTACGTGAGTGAGTTATAACTTGTTTTCTTTACCATAAAAACCAAATTATTGTGCCTGAAAGAATCAATCTTCGGAAGCTTTCTGCAAGAACAATAAAAGAAAAGGCCATTCTCCACAACCAAGAGTAGCAATCACAGAGCCCGATAGAATTTTTCTTGTCTACAAGTCAAGGACGATACAGGAAGGGGAAAAAAGGGGGCACTTTGAGTCGCGATCCAAAGGCACTCTCTTCTCAGCATCCCTTGATAGCCAATATCTTTGTTGATGACAAGATCGTCTTATTCAATGGAGAGCAAGATCACACTCTCAACTCCTCAACTTCAGGCATTAATGGTTTGAAAAGAGATTCTACTTCAGTCTGGTCAACTTCTTCTAGACTTGACGGATTCCACCTTGGGTTCTGCAAGGACAAGATCATTAGTCATACTCCCAACCAAAACCATTGATGATAAGTGAAGCCACCTCATAACGTCAAACTATGATGCAGTGGTATCCAAAATGGAGGATGAAAGGGATTCAACTTTTCTTCTCCGACAAGCTTTTAACATACCACAAAGTATCATGATACTTGAATGCCTCCTTGAGCTACAACTCAAGTTATCTATGTATATGAAACTAATGATACAATGGTCTCCAAAATACAGAACTTGAAATTTTTTTTTTAATTATTATTCATTTGCTAATCCATAAAGAAAAATATCTTAGGGTGGCACTGCACTATTGAAAATGAGTTAAAAGATTCGAGGAACAATAGTCAAGCTTTAACGTACCACAAAGAATCATGATACTTACACCACCCTTGAACAAGAAGAAGAAGAAGCTCTTCTTTTCCAAAGTTGCTTATGTTTGCACTTTTGCTGCTTGTGAAAACTCAAATATTTTTAGGAAATTACCTATTGGTGGTTGCGTTTTTTATGTTATTCAAAAATGAAAGAGACTATCAAATAAAAAATCTGAAAGGAAGAAAACAGAAAAAGTAAAAAGCTGTTGAAACAAGAACAACAAAAGCATACAAGGTTGCAATTCATTAAAAACATATTAAAAATCCTGGGAAAATCATAACTTGCATCATAAGAAGTTTTGTGAATAGAACCTGATCCTTGACCACCAAAACAGCCCTAACACCTTCAGCAAAATCGCTTCGCAACGAGGACCTCAAGGCAATCCTATATTCTGTTTTCATCACCCCACTCAGCTGAATGACAAAAACATGCCAGAGAAATAGGGATGTTACTTCATAAACTCTACACAAGGTGAGTACTGCAGACATAATCGTAAACAGAAATCACCAAACCCAGCTCACCTTGGACAATTCATTGTCAGATTTCCCATAAGCTGATGCAACTTTGGAGAAATAATTTTGTGTCAAGCAAAGCGAAAATGGAGCACCCTTTGCAAGACCTTGAAGAGCTTCGCTGGCCCACTCCCCCACTGGAAAATATGCAAGATAAAGAATACATGTGGAGAGCACCAAGTATAACAAATTGCTCCAAAGACAAAAGAGTACCATACATCCACAATGGTATTAGAGTTTGTTAAGCCTCCTATTCGTATACAATAGAAAAGGAGAAAGAAGAAGGAACCAACAGCTGGCAAAGCTGTCATTTCTACAGGCTAAAGGCTTTGTTTATATTTTAGAATGCTAGTACCATATAGAGGCGAGACGTGGCAGGTTGTTAGGATTCACTGTCAGGAATGTTGGGTATAATAGGGGCATGCATGAGGTAGGTAGGGGGATTGGGTAGTCTGTCAGGTTGTGAGAGTGGGGAGTTGGTCACCTCTCAGATGTGGCCTTTAGTCAGCCAATTTCTTCTTCCCTTATCAATACAATTCTAAATACTAGCATTCTTTATCTAGTTCATCTATCTGTTTCTCTATTTCCTCTTCTACTGACATCTATTAGCATAAGTTTCCTATCAGAGTTTTACATGTAACCAAGACAAACACAATACATTATCTGTAGAAGTTTCAGAATTAACCCACTCACCTAGAGTATCAGCACTCTGCTGATGATTTTTAAGTTCTTCAAATATCTCCTTTATTGATTTGTTTGAACTGAAGGTTGAAATTATTCGAGGTAAAAGCAATTTCAACTGGGCCTCAGACTCTGGTTGATTGCTGTACTTGCTCAAAAGTTCCTTAATGTCCTCATGTGGGTCTTGGGAACTGCATCAACTTCGAATATATTATTTCTACAGTAAGATTTTCTTTTGAAAGTAGATATGCAATATCACCATTACGTATTATTTCTAAGAGAGATGTTTTTAAGTTGGCCAGCAATATCTCTTGTACGAAATTACAAATACCATCATATAATCAGCAAAAAGGCAGTGAACTATGATCAGCAAAATTGTGCTTAAGTTGAAGAGGATCCAAAAACGTAATTAGTATGTTGAAACTCATTTGTCTTCAATTTTAGCTACAAGCATTAAGTTAAAGAATTTTATCACGATCCCAACAAGCAGGCTGATGCAGACAAAACAATTATTTTGAGTTTTAACTACTGCTATGTGCTAAAGTGAACAGCATGAAAATGGAATATCAATTGGTTAGATCACATACCAATATTAAGAGAATAATTAAATTTTGACCAAGTTAAAATGACTAACGTACAAGGTAATTGCTAGGAGAGCTTCCTTCAATGAGCCCAACTGGCCTGATGGCACATAATGTGATGCAATACCAACGAATAGTGCATCTGAGGGTGTAGAGATCCTCTTCCCCGTCAATCCAAGATAAGAACCTGAAAAACTTAACTCTTTAAATCATCAAAATGATGAGGTTGCTTTCATTATATTTTTGTATACAGGCAGAGTATCTGGGGGTTTGAAATTGGGAATACTGACAGTTGTCAACTATTTTCAGATGGCCTATGGTCTCGATTTTACTCGCACAAATTTATGGCTTCATAGCTTAAAGCATGAAAAAATAACTGAAACGTTTAAGGGAACCCAAACTCTTGAATTTCAGATACCAGAAAACACTAATCCTGGACCACAAAACTGATCTATATGATCAATATGTATTTTTTTAATGCATTTATCTATATTATGGGAGTCACAGAGGGTAACAACATTGAAACATCAAGCCAATCCCTCACATAACATGATCACCAGGCCTTGAGGTCAGAAGTGGCAGGAACCAACTACTTC
>JAJMLV010000008.1:57510529-57524225 GCA_027123465.1 Erythroxylum coca
ATACTCCCATAAAATTACCTCGATAATCAACATCTTAAATAAAACTGTGAGAGAAATTGTCTTGAAATTGTGATCTGTATAATTAAAATGAGAGAAAAATGAAAGGTTAATTTTGAAAAAAAAATTATAAACATGTATACAAAATCAAAAATGACACTTATTTTGAATAATTAAAATGTATTTAAAATAAGAATCGAGGGGAGTACAATTTAAAGAGACAATGATTCATTGTCAAGAAACCTCAAACAAAATTCAAAAGTGGGGAATGACTGGATGCCTACGAATGAAAATAACTAGTCTTATCATATGATGAAGTCATTAGGGCCCTACAGAAAAGAAATTTCGAGGAAATAATGTAGGAAAGAAAGGAAGAACAAAATTGAGCTGTTATTCTTGTTCCCAATGGTTTCAGGACCATAGGGAAGGGACCCCAAATCCAATTGACAAGTCAGAACCTAGTGGAAGGCTTGGAGGAGGCTGGTTTCGTCCACCACCCACGAAAGCCGCAGCAGCAGCTCTTGTACTTGTACAGCTCAGACTACTCCAAAAGTCCAAACTCCAGCCTCTCCGGGTTGTTAATTTTGTGTGTTTTATAGGTGGAGATCATCAATGCATAGAAAGTAATGGTGCGTGGGCTACAGGGTCCCCTAGGGTGTAATTTGATAGATCCTTATCAACGGACCCTGATTAATTATTTTCATTACATGTCCCTTCCTTCACGTACCTCATTTTATGATTCCAAATTTTCTGTCCAATTTTATGATATCTCATTCTATCTTAAAAATCTCAATCATTTATTTATGTAGATTTTGCGTAAATTTCACATTAATAAACGCGAGACCCGCATAAATAAATGATTGAGATTCATAGAACAGAATAAGACATCGTAATATTAGACAAAAGATCATGTCCCCATTTTCACCCCGCCCCCGCACACACATGCATCCACAGCTAACTATTTTTAAAACAAAAAATTTAACAAATATAAAATCTTCATTAATATTAATATTCATTCATATAGTAATCCTTATTTATTAATCACAATATCTTAACTACAAGGAAGCTGTGAACTTTTGTAAGGAACTATTGAGGTCTTATGTTTGTTAGCGCTTTTCATGTTCCAAAACTGCAGAGGAAAACTACTGGGAAAGTTACAATTTGGAGGCCAATTGCGAAACAAAGAGCACCAACATATATCATGTGCCTGGTTAAGTTTTTTGTATGGGAAACACATGCCATGTCTCAACCTATTGCAGACAAGGCAGCTGCTGGATAGTATGAAGCTAATGATGACACCAGTCCTGCAGTCCCAGCTGCTTCGATACAGATTTAAATTGTAAGCCATGTTTTTCTTCGGGGCCCTCGTATATATATGGTTTTTTTTCAATCTTAGCTAATTAAAAAGCATTTTTCTCTTGTTGCTTGCATAATTTAATAAATTCATAATCATTAGAACACTAACACTTACGTTTCAAATTTCATGTACGTTAAATAATTGGAGGTATCCATCCGTTTGTGGCAGTTGACTAGTAGCTGAAAAGCCTAATACATAATGAAGATGTTAGAAGTGCCTAACTCATTTCTAAAAGTTAGCTTAAGAGTATGAGGTTTACACATTATTATAAATTCTTGAATACTTTTATAGTTGTTCTATGTGGGATTCTTGACACACCCTCCTCAGTCTAGAGCAGGACTGGACATTTGATGGACATATTGGACAAAGGGACATAACCGGACACCGCCCCAAATCATCGAGATAAACTGACTTGGCTCTGATACTATGTTAAAAAGTATCTAACTCATCCCCAAAAGTTAGTTCAAGAGAAGGAGATTTATATATTATTATAAATTGTTTAATACTTTCATAATTGTCCGATGTGAGATTCCTAAGAGTGTGTGTGGTAAGTAAATTAATCATTTCCAGACTAACAATCGTATTTTAATATTGGACTGCAACATCAAACAACAGCCCTTCCCTAGTTAAATAGTATCCACATTCTTTATTTAAAAGAATGCCGAAATACTCGACAATAGTGTGTTTAGTTGGTTCTTTACTATTTGCCGGTAGCTTGTCAGAGTTATGTTTCCTATGTTGCTTCCAACAACTTTAGGACATTAACTTGGAAAATAATTGAAACTATTGCCGCTCACGTTCTTTGTCTGAGGTAATGAACCGTTTGAATTATTTAAGGTTGTAAATCTGTTTAAATGTTGAGAGGATAAGTTGAGATCCTTTTTAAAAAGTAAATATGATAGCGACATCAAATTATACGTATTATCTTACTAGAATAAAGTATTCATTTCGAATTTCAGCTACCACTAAAAAATATCGAACGAATTCTAACTGTATAAGCATTAAGGACAAAAGTTGTATTTTTATTATGCATTTCTTGGCATGATTATTGGTTGGGTCGGTCGTGCTTGACTCAAACTCACTCATAACGACCTCTGAGTCGATCGGTCCATCTTTCAAAGATTGGTCTCACGCCTATCGGCTAAGCTAGACTCAGGCTCAGTCCATGCATCCACGGCCCATTCGTGAGTGGAAGTCTCCCATGCATACGTAAAGACTTAAACCTAGCATCTGCTTCATATATAAGGTATAACTCTGCCATAAGAGAGGTACGAGATCAGAATCATATTCTTCTATGTTTTACAGCAGCCTAAACTCTCACAAAGACTAACTTGAGTGTCGGAGAGGCTTGCCGGATATTAACTCCCGGATTGCCTTGTGTTGTTTTATAGGAACTCTCGCTAGCAACGATCAACTTCATAGATTCAAACGGCAACGTGCAGCCTCGCCAGGATCCGACAGCACCATATTCTAATATTTTAACTTATATATTTTGAATATAACAAATTTTCACCTTTTTTAGAAAATATATAATTCAAAATTTAAATATTTATAATTTATATTTTTTTAAATAATCCGATATTCATTTATACATTAAAATAATATAATGATATAATATGTTAGAATAAAAAATCGTAAAATTAAATTATTTTTTTATTTTAATTTTGATTAACTCAATTTTTCAGTTACGTGACTTAATAAGTCACACTATGATTGATATTTCTTTAACTAAAACATTTATTTAATTTTTTTTATAAATCACACCTGCGAATGACGTATGTTTTTTAGTTAGATATTATAACAAGAGGCTTCGACAATTGTTTTCTGAATTCTAAGAATTCAGTAAGCAAGCAGTAAATTCATGAGTATTTGAACCATTTATAAAAAATATATCGCAATATAGATTTTCTAAATTATTTTATTTTTTCATTTTATATATTTATCTTTTTAATAATAACTAAATTATTCAATTGTTTACAAAATTAATAAGTGAATGATGATATAATTTTTTTTATATTTTTACTTAGATTTTTAATATTTATATTTATTTTCTATATTTTATCCATTTATAACAAATAAATTACACTGTAAATTTCCTACTTTTTTTATTTTTTTGTTCCAAAATTTTACAACCTAATTTTAGTAATTCATTTTTAATATTCTAACTTATATATTTTTAATATTTCGATTATAATTCCTTTCTTAATGTACATTTAAAATTTTAAAATTTTATAATTTAATCACAAATTCTTAAATTACACAATATCCATTTAGACATTAAATAATATCCATGTTATCACTTTTTTTCATTACCTTAATTAATTGAAATATTTAATTGATTACAATTTAACGTTTATATTCCTATGGATTGAAGCTCTAAAGACAACTGTGTGTGTATTAAACCAAGTTCCAACCAAGGCTATCTCAAAGACACCTTTTGAGTTATTTAAGGCTAGAAACCAAGTTTAAGGCATATACGCATTTGGGGATGCCCATTTGAAGTGAGAATTTACAACCCATAGGAGAAGAAGCTAGACCTAAGAACCATTAGTGGGTATTTCATTGGATATGTCGAAAGTTCTAAGGGGTATAGATTCTATTGTCCATCTTACAACACTAGAATTGTGGAATTAAGAAATGCAAAATTTCTTGAGAATGACTTGATCAATGGGAGTGGTCATTTTCAAGACATAGTTTTTGAAATTGGTCATTATAAAACTCAGCCCTCTATTTCAAGTGATAGATTGATTTTCATTCACACCCCTTCAAGTTGAAACAGGTGTTGGAAAACCATTTACTGAAGTTCCACAAGCTGTTAATACCAATCCAATAGATCAAGTTAAAAATGAGGAATAACCAGAAATTGTTGAGCAACAGGTTCTTCGTGAGGATGATGATACAACATTGAGGAGATATACTAAGGTTAGAACGTCAACGATACCTAGTGATTATATAGTGTATCTACAAGAGTCATATTACAACATTAGAGATGAAAATGATCTTGAAACGTTTTCACAGGCCATTAATTCTAAGGAATCGGACTTATGGTACAATGTTATGAAGGATGAGATGGATTCTATGGCATCTAATCAAGTTTGAGATCTCATTGAGTTGTCAAATGGTGTTAAAACCATTAGATATAAATGGGTATTTAAGACAAAGAAAGAATCATGAGGCAACATGGAGAGACATAAAGACTCATAAGGACATGGAGAGACATAAAGCAAGACTTATTACTAAAGGGCTCACTCAGAGGGAAGAAATAGACTACACAGAGACTTTTTCTCCTGAATCTAACAAATATTTTTTTCGTGTAATCATGACATTAGTAGCACATTTTGATTTTGAGTTATATCAAATGGATGTGAAAATGATGTTCCTCAATGGTGAATTAGAGGAAGAGGTCTACATGAAACAACCTGAAGGATTCTCCTCTAGTAATGGTGAGCATTTAGTCTGCAAGCTTAATAAATCCATATATGGATTAAAAAAAGCCTCTCGGTAGTGGTATTTAAAATTCTATGAGGTTATCACTTCTTTCGGTTTTGAAGAGAATATAACGGACCAATGTTTATACCAGAAGGTCAGTGGGAGTAAGACTTGTTTTTTTGTTATACATGGATGACATACTTGCAAATAATGATAAGGGTTTGCTGTATAAGGTGAAACAATTTCTCTCAAAGAATTTTTATATGAAAGATATGGGTAAGGCATCTTATGTCATTGGCATCAAGTTTCATAAAGAAAGATCTTAAGGTATTTTGGGTTTGTCTTAAGAGACCTATATCAATAAAGTTTTATAGAGATTTCAAATGAAAGATAGTGAAGGGTGATAGATTCAGTTTGAATCAATGCCTGAAGAATGATTTTAAACAAGAACACATAAAGAATATTCCATATGCTTCAGCTTTTGGAAGCCTTATGTATGCTCAGGTATGTACCTGACTTGACATCGCATATGCTATTGGAATGTTGGGTAGATATCAAAGTAATCCAGGTGTTGACCACTAAAAAGTTACAAAGAAGGTTATGAGATATCTTCAAGGCACAAAAGACTTCAGGCTTATGTACAGGTGAACTGAGAACCTAGAAGTAGTTGGATACTCCGATTCATACTTTGCTGGCTACATTGATTTAAGGAAATCAACATCTGGTTATATTTTCAAGCTAGTTAGTGGAGCTATAACTTGGAGAAGTGCCAAGCAGACCCTGATTTCTACTTCCATTATGGAGGCTACATTCGTATCATGTTTCGAGGCCACCTCGTATGGTGTATGGTTGAAAATTTTCATATCTGGGCTTAAAGTTGTTGATTCAATTTCTAAGCCATAAGGTTGTATTACGATAACTTCGCTGCAATCTTTATTGCCAAAAATAACAAGAGTGGAAGTCAAAGTAAGCATATCGACATTAAGTATTTATCCATAAGAGAACGTGTTAAGGAAAGAAAAGTTGTCGTAGAGCATATTAGCACTAATTTGGAGATTACGGATCCTTTAACTAAAGGCATGCCACCTAAGCAGTTTAAGGATTACATAACGCAAATAGGACTGGGTTCCATAAAGTGATTTTTATTGTACATTTGTTGCTTTAATGGAACTCTTATTTAATTAATATTTTCTCATATGTTTTTGTGTGCACATATATTTGATTGATTTTGAGAAATATCATCTAATTTGAACCTAGAATAAACATATGGTTTATTCATTAAGTTTAAGGGCTAGTAATGAGAAATTTTATATATGTAATACGTGGAAAATAATACTCACTATAAGAGGACCTATCGCTATGATTCATATATTTAATTTCTTGTTATGTTTGGTGTTGGGTTAAATGGACCAAGTGGGAGAATGTAAGACATTTTAAAATCTAGCTACTGTTCCTAATGTTGAGATTGTGGTCCATTTAATGCTTAACCCTTCATCACACACACGTTAAAGCCCACGCTTCCAAGTTTCATCCTCTGTGATGGGCAGAGGTGATGAAATGATTTAAAACCAGTTTTGGGTCCCTATCCTTAATACACGAAAAGTAATTCTCAGCACCATCACATCATGGAAGAAGAGGATAGAAGATTCAAATTATCAGAGACGTTGGAACATCGGTGGAGCAATGGTTGGAGGTATGTCTCAGTTATGATTTCGTTGCTATATACATGGTTAATATGCATGTTCTTGTTTACATGTAAATGTTGTTGTGTTTTGAGATGCATGCCATGTTTATTTCAACCTTGTCTTTAGCGGCAAAGTGAGTTGTGTAATTATTGTCCTATTTAATGTTATTTTTGTTGGAAAATTAGGGTAGAATTTGATTTTGCATGTAGTGAAAAAAATAATGTTTTCATTTTTTTAATGTTAAAATCACTTTAATTTATAATTAAATTAATGAACAAATGAAATAAAATAAAAATCAAATTTTGTATTTTGTTATGAAGTTTATTTCCCTTTCTATCACTAAAATAAGTTTATCTTATTATTGTAGCCACAAAAGTTTTCAACCTCTAATAATATTTATACGAACAGATTGAGAGAATTTCGTAAGTAGTGTAAAGAGGGTAGGTCAGGAGTGCTATCTCCTTAAGGGCTAGCACCTATTTATAATGAAACTTAAATTTTTTGATTATTTAATTGAGATATGATCCTAAATTTAATTAAAACTATAATTAATTATCAACTGAACTCAAATAAATTTTCATATATTGATTTTTATTTATTAAATATTTTATTTTTAATATTAAGTTTCTCAAACTTTACAATTGTGACCAACTTAATTAAATTATCTTTTCTTTCTCTTTATCCATTCTATATGTGTAACTCATTAGTTTTTTAAATATATTGACAATGTGTATACATTATAACCCTAAACTATATCCCCTTCATATCACTTAATTCAATTCACCATTGACTCAATATAAGGGCAACAACCTAATAACCTACATCTCAACCTTTCTAATTGACTCAAACTCACATTTTTCTTGTAGCGCAATTTTTAAACATCCCTTAGATATCCTAGAATCCTTTGAGTCACTCTTAAAAACACTAAAAATATAGCTCGAACTACCTGAAGGAAACATATCACCTACGAAAAAAAACAAAAAATATAAAGGGAATATACCAATAAAAGGCATAAAAGACTCAAAAAGAATGACTAGAATAAGGTCATGGAAGAATCAATAAAAAATGTTCTGGGTTGTATGAAACGAAACAAAAGGTAAAGATTCAAGTAAAAGGGAAGGAGAAATATATATATAATTCATTAATGGCTCTGACTACTGGTATATGGATAATTAGGACTCAAGGATCTTTCCATCTTTCAACAATGTGCAATAGTTTTTACTCTATCTCTCTCTCTCTCCCCAAAAAATTATGCAAATTAAAAGCATGACAATGGAGGACATGCTAATGGAAACCCAAAGGTTATCTTTCCAAATAATTAATTGTGTGTCACACATCATTAGATTCTGAAATGTTACTTTTTCTCACAATAAATTTTCCAACAATGACTTTTATCCCATCAAGTGGTTAACCCTTGCCCTCCCTTATACAAGATATGTTAAGTTCCTCCACAAGGTCTATGAAATTCCTTTACAAAATCTTTAAAGTTCCTTTTTAAGCTCTATTAAATTCTCATTTGAGGCTTGAAAAGTTCCACTTACAAAGTCTATAATTGAATTTTGGGGAATCAGTAATACTAATGAAAATAGCCACTCAATTGGAGTTCGTGGACCCATTCTTCCAAACTGAAAAATCTATTTATGACATTTTATGTTGATCTTAACTAAAGAATTTAATGTCTATCACTCTGAGGTCTCTATGACATATATGCATTCTCTAATAATTATGCCAATAATTACGTATTTGATTTGACTTATGAAATATCCAAGCAAATCTTTCATTCTTGTTTAGTAATAGCAATCACATTCCTTGCTCATTATATTAATAACATGCTTCTTTTGAATACCTTTTCATTATTATGAGAACCACTTATGCCCCCTCTAAAGTTTGAACACTTGGAAGAATGTTCATCAATTTATACATACTTCAATCTAAGCAAGAACGAAAAGCAAGAATGAAAGAGTGAAAGATAAAAGATAATACATTTAAACTTCATGCAATCAAAATATTCCTCCATTTTTCTGTCAACTTCTTCCACTATAAACAAACTTTAGTATAAGAGTGATAATTTTGAAACCTAACAGACCTAAACACAGGAAGACTCTAAAAATGTAGAAATCATATATATTTGACATCATCCTTACTCTTTTTTACTTCAAATCATGTTAGGAATATATTGTTTTGACTAAATAATTTTTAACAATTAATCTTTGTTGAGATAATTTCTCATTATGATATCTTTAAAAGGCTAATAAGTGCTTACCAAAAATAACCATAATCTAATGTTTTTTAAACTAAAGTCATCTTCTATAATATGTGAAAAAAATCGAAGGGGTGATTGTTTTGCAAACTTTCTGATTCATTTCTAAAAAACACAAAAATCATAAAAATTAAAAGCACCAAAGATAAATAAAACCAAGATTTGTTAACGTAGTTCGACACACCTTGCCTATGTCTGTGGGGCACTCACCCAGCTTAATTCTTTCACTAACGACAATAGTTTTATACAAGGCTTTGTTGAGCCGATACCACTCAATCCTTGACACTATCTCTTGTCCTTACTACTTGTGAAAGAATTTCATACCTAATAGTACGACCTCCTCGTAGTAACCTCAATGGAAGATTTTTCTCAACAATCTTATAAGGAAAGAACACTAAATAAATAACTCTAGTGGTTAAACAAAATTCAACATAAATGAGAACACTTGAGAAAGAACATAAAACCAAATCCCCTACATATTCAACTCCATTAAAACAGGTCTGAAAGTTGTCACCACAAATTATGGATTATTCCACGGAAATACCAGTATTAATTCACAGCCGCAGGATGAAGATGCCAGGTATGGCAACCTACGCAAACAACTATTGCAATAAATCTAGACAAGACAAAGACCAAACCAAAAGCAAGGCAGAGAAGGAATCACGCATAAACCATCACAAAATCCGCAACTTATTAATTATTTCCTTCAACCTACGACAACACCTTCCAATATGATGGTCATGCACATAGTAGCACACCTTCGACTTTGTTAAATTTTCTTCACACACACAGCAACTTCACACGCAAGCATCCAAGAAAAAGTCTCACAAAATCATTACCATGTGTGTTGCAAAAAGGAGAAAAACACAATGATCACCATGGTCAAACCAAGACCTTAAAATCACGCCAATATGTTTTCCACTGAGAACTCTTTAACACAATAGTAAAAAAATAATCAAGACACAAAAACCTTCACACCACACACAACCAAGAAAAGTGCAGCACACATACGCAGGCGTAGAAACCCCAATGGAGAACCAACTACACATCAAATACATTAACAGCCACACCCAGAAAAAAAAACACAACAGTAGTCCCTTCAGCCCAATTGTCACGTGATGCAAAGGTGGGCTATACAAGATAGAGTTCTATAATAATTAGAAGACTTTACAAGATAGAATTCTATCTTTCATACAATCATTTATCATATATTATTCCAATAAAATCCAAGATACTATATGCCATCTTAATTAGAATTTGAAGCTAATTAGCATTATCTTGAAAGTCCAATTACAATAATGTCAAAATTAGTAATAAGATATATAACATATATCTTAACAATCCCCTCCTTTTTGGCATTATTTGTCACATATTTGAAACTTTCCCTAAAGAAGATAATTGGACATATAAACATCGAATGAATAAACCAAGAACTACCCCTTAATCAAACGTCAAGTTCCAAAGAACATTCATTAAGTTCTTTAAGTTCAAGAAATATCAAAAGAAACAATAATCGCACAATTTTCCAATCATGCAAATTTCTCCCCCTTGGGAAAAAATGTCAAAAAGCAAGACTAATAGTTATGAAGATACCTTAAAATCTCCCCCTGAATTAAACAGTCACCAAAAATAATTTGATGTCGTCCCGTTGGGACAAAACAATAAAAAAATGAAGAATGCCTTCAATGCGATCAATCTCAGCGAATAAAAAAGCGTAAAAATTAGTAGTAGGTGCAGTGGAAGAATCATAAGCATGTAGTGCAATATCAAAAAACCAAGATGACAATTTACTATCAGTTAATATATATGCCAATATATCATTACTCACTTTAATTCCATCTTCATAAGACTGATCAAATTTATAAACCCCATCATCAAGTATAGCCTTATGTACACATCAATCAACTAAACCTTAGAAAACTCATAAATAAAACTTAGAAAGCCTAAACGATAACTCCTCCAAGCCCCTTTTTTGTTTATTTGTTTTATAACAAATAATATCAAATTATACTTCAAAAATGTAAAGTACACAGTCCTGTGCCCCTCGAAGAAATTCAAACTGGGCTTATTCCAAGTCACATTATCTCGGTCATCAACTACCTGATTTGTAGCACCCCACCTCTCACAGGGCACGTACTCGACATCCTGAGTGATATTCGAGTATGAATCCCACAAGGGTGCCATGCTAAAATAGTCAATGGTCGAAACTCATTGCAAATTTTCTTAACAACATACACAAATGCGAAAAATCGATAATCAAATTCGGCCCAAATTATTTATAAACAATCTCAGTCACAATAGTTACAATCACTATTGAACTCATCAGAGTTTCAGAAGTCACTTGGGCCCATTACATAACAAAATATTTGTATTCATAATATCATTACATTTTAAAAACCATTTTCATATACAATGAACAACATTTATGACTACACTTTTGATACAACATAATGAAATACGTATGCCGACGCAAACTGATCCAGACCTGAAACTTTGACTCGAAGCCTTTTTGAAAACCTTTACTAAACTTTGAAAAACCACGTTGTAATTTTTATGAATTCTGCAAACTCAGTTGAGTAACCATCCTCGATGGTTCACTCATGTAACAAAATACAATCATCATAAAATCACACAGTTCATACAGTCAATCATTTCATTATAACTTTGCAATTCATTGAATGAATTTTGATTATATATGAATGCTATATGCATGAGACTCACATTCATTTTTACAGTGTTATGACCGAGTACCTTTTAGGTACAGATATTAGCCAATAGGGTTCAATCAGAAATAGTAATTATAGAGCATAACTCTACGTGTAGAAACAGTAATCACGGAGCAAAGCTTTATGTGTAAATGTTTTCATACTAGCTACTCCAGTCACAATGCCTTTATATTACATGCATTGAAATGGTATGCATGTCACAATTCAGTCATCAATTCAATCACTTTCACTTGCATGTATTATCACGGTATAACAGTCTCAATATCAGTAGTCATCGGACTAGGTCTGGTATTCAACTTTTTAGTAGAGAATCAAAATATTCAATTAGGTAGTCTCATTCATATACAAATAGCACTTCCAATATTGTTTGCATGCATCAAACGCCTCGGAGATATATTGTCCAAAATTCAGTACACAATCAGTCAATGCAGTTCAGTAATATATATCAATACAGTTTGGTAATATACAAAACAAAACAAATAAAGTGAGACCATCTTAGGTTACTCACAGTTTCTCCCTTATGCCTATTGCCTTGATGTTCTGGCAATATCTAAAAGCGGTCGCTCTAGTTGCTCATTTATATGCCATAAAAACAATTTCATATTACTAGAGCACTTATATAAAAAAATAAACACATTAATCAATATTTTATATCTCATGCATGGTCACTGACAAATTCTTGAGTATATTTCTCTATTACAATGATGTACATATTAGTTGTACTCCAATTGTATCGAAAGTCAATCATTCATTCTCCATTTCAACTGTTTCTGAAAACATTCCATTCTAATCAACTATATATGATCAATAAGACCCAGAAAATGAAGGATTTAAGTCAACTTCCTTCTAAACAATTGTTCCTCTGTGTCTTAGGTCTCTAATAACATCAAGATCATTCAATTTGGTTGAAATTATACTCCAAATATGTCAGTCTATTCTTAAGCTATAACATAACCCTTACTTCAACTTCATAACAGATTTTGGAATTCTTGACACCAGAATTGCAATTTTACTTCTTCAGGACAATGGTATCTTTATGTCTCTAGTTTCATTTAAATTAAGAATCACCTCATTTGAAACTCTAAAGATCAAGATATAATCAAAATACCGAAGTATGTTCAGTAAAATATTCCAGTTCTTACTATCCCAACAAATTCCCTCACTTTCATTCAATTAATCTTTTTCAAATTAATTCATAAAGCTACCAATTTTTATAGAAAAGTAGAAAAATGTGTTCGGAATATGTTAATTTAATAACCAGTTCCATTGGATATCGGGACCAAAAGTTATAACAAAACTATCAAAGAATGTTCAGAAAATAACTTTCAAAAAAATACACGATCGCGACTCGTGATCTTCTTCACCGTGTTGAACAACTTCTTCTTCTTTCCATTTTTTAACTTAATCACTTTTAAATCATCTATTATACATTTCTATGCCCACTACAATTTCTAAACAAATCAGATTCAAACTTATTCTTCAAATATCAAAAATCCAAAACTTCATATATGCAAATTTCAGTTCTGCATTTTGTTTCTCTCTCCACCTTCATCTGATACCTTACTTTTCACTTTTCTACTCTTTTATTTCATCAAAAGCTTATCATTTATCAATTCTATGTCACGATCTCACTAAAACTTCATTTCATATCTGTAAACTTATTTAAATTCATGTAAATCCATTTCTAAAAATACTTGACAAATGCACGCTTGAATAGTTAAACCACCATATTCAGATTTCTCTAAACCAAAACAGAGTATATACATTTCTATATCAACTTTCCAGCACTTTTTCATACCCATTACAACCTCTAAACATATCAAATGCAAACTTATATAGTAACGCATGAAAAATCGAAACCTCACACAGCTTTCTCTCACTACTGTGTTTTTATCCTTTTTGCATTTCTCAAATTACACAACACTCTGTAAACTCATATTCAAATCTAGATACACTTACTGCTATCTTCATACATTCACAACCTCAATTCCTCATCTAAGTCATTCAGTTTATGCAATCACCAAGACTACACTGCATAAACTTCACATGTATTTATATATATATTAACACCGTAAACATCATCCGAGTTACTTACGTGATTCATTGCCAACGAAGAGAGTAAATCACCACAACTTGATGCTCGGTGTTTGGTAAACTATAAGTCTGTTTGATAACAATACTACTCTCGATGAAGAACAACGAAAGAGAGAGCAACAGGAGGACAACGTTTAAAAACACATAT
>JAJMLV010000008.1:57588081-57598136 GCA_027123465.1 Erythroxylum coca
CAGGTTCATAATGGGTGATATGTGAGTAAAAATTCAAATTCACCTGCATGTATGCTAACAATATACATGAGCATAAAATGTATTTTTCTTAAATCTCTTTTTGATCTCTCATGTATCGTATTTTAGGATTCTAACCCTTCGTATGGGAACTGGATATTACATTTCTCCCCTTCTTAAATAAATTTTGTTATCAAAATTCTTATCTAATCGATTAAGAAGGTAGGGTTATTATTTCCTCACATACTCCTCCATTTCCTATTAAACTTCATCAATCAAATAATTTCTTCCAATTGACCATAGTCAATGTAATCAATCAATCCTCTAATTATTTCTTCAAATAGTACATTATCTTAACTGTTTCCTCAATATAATTCAGGTTACTCAAAATTTTCAACTCATGTGTCGACAATACATCTTTGTCAGATCTTATCAATATTTCTTAGCATACTCACATATCACCCATTATGAACCTGAGACATATACAACTCATAAGTTACTGGTCCTAAGCTCTCAATAACCTCATGTGGACTAATACAATTCGATCCTAGATTACCTTTTTTCCTAATCTGAGCACACCTTACCAAGGTGATACCCTTGGAAATATTTCGTTTTTCACTTAATAATTGACATCTCTTCAGTGTTAATACATTTAACTCATGTGTCTATCTCACTTTATCCCAAATCTTTGGTGATGACCTGCCTAATTCATCCATCGTTCTTGAGCCATTTAATTTCTATTACATATTCATTTTCAATTCCTCAATAAGATTCACAATTCTGGATCAATTTGGGCTTTGCTAATCATTTCGCATGAATGTAACTAATAATACTTCATTTGTCCCCAAATTCAACTCGACATTCTATTCCCTTTATTTTACTAGGTTTTGTATACACCGTTATTGAATTTTTCTGTTCAATACATCAAATACAATACTAGCTTTACTAAGAAATACTTATTTACACAATCATATCTTTTAGTAATTCTATCCATTGTTTTAGTACTATATTCAATTCCTTCAAACTTAATAATTACATCAAACTTAAATGATCTGCATATTTACATATAGATCCGAAATGTTTCACTGTACATATAATTTCTCCAAGCTCTCAAAACAATTACTATTATAGCAAGTTTCAAATCATGCATCAAATAATCAACTAATGAGATTTTAATTGTCTCAATGCATATGAATTCACTTTATTATGCTGCATTAGATTTCATCCTAATCTCTAATGTGAAACCTCTCCAAATCTAAACGACATAATTGACATTAGTGTTATAACTCCTCAAAATTCTCTTTACATTTATTAGTCAAACAATTTACACGTTTTTTCTCAAACGTTTTTGTCAAAGGGCTAGGATCAGTAAAAGCCCCTTAACAACTTCTGGTAGTGTCCAATTTCTAATTAATTCTAGAAAACTCCATATCTCTTATATATTCCTTGGAGTTTCTCACTTCTTCATTACCTTGATTTTCCTTAGGTCTCCCAATATGCCATGTTTAGATACTATAAGACCCAACATTTTTCTAATCAAGCGAAGATTCACTCTTGTTAAACTTGGCATATAATTGTTTCTACATTTATGATATGTAAGATTTACCTCAAGCATTCAAAATATTCTTCTTAACTTTTCGAATACATTCAATATATCATCTATGATCGTAGTCACTAATTGATTAAACAAAATTGGGACACTTTATTCTTTAATACCTTGATACGTAGGGGGCATTGTTAACTCAAATGGATATTGCCAAAACTTAATGTGCCCATTATCAGTCCTCATAATTCTTTAAGTAACTAATTCCTCAATGAGGTAATGTTATCTCATGTTATTTTCAATTTCCCCATTTGACTCCTTTTCTCTAATGATTTCCTCAATTCATTCAATTTTCTCTAATTTCACGTTGACTTATTCTAATGTTTGTTCATTCATACTAGTTTCTCCACACATTTCAATTTATTTGCAATCTTAACTTCCTGTGTTAGTAACACATTCATCAAATCTAATTTGTATCTTCTGAGCATATTTACGTAGAATATACTGTGGACCTAAGTTCTCCTCAAGTTAACAATAGTGTCTCCTCAAATTCAAGAATCCAATCACTTAGTTGGATACTTTACATTAAACAAAAATGCATACACTCTTAGTAGCATATTCTTCCTCTTATGCCTAAGTCTCAGTAAAAAATGGAGCTCCAATATCACTTCTAAAGATCATTACATCTTATCTAGAGATGTATTTATGACAATTCACCAGTTAATAACTCATGCCATGGATAACTTAATCTCATTTGATTTTAGATAACACTTCTCCTTTTGTGCCTGTCCTCGATCGTGGGGACTATGCCACGATCGTGCCCTTTTTCTTTTTCATCGAATTCATCACACATGGTAACATCATTAACAATCTCAGTCTATCCCCGATTGATCACTATAAGCACTTTCATGTATTACTCTAATTCATCTTAGACTTTGAATTATAGGAACTATGACTAACAAATATTCATTAAGTTATAGATTGCTTCCTATATCATCTCCACGCATATAATACATATGTACTCAATATTCTCACTTTATCATGGCGATCCCATTATCAGACATGTACTCACAACAACAAATCAGCTTAACCTTGACAACTTTTACATAGATTGCTATCATTATCTCACTTTCCAATTACCATTATATCGTCATACATACATATGTTCACAATCAATTCAAAATTATAGATGCATAATTATCCTAAAATTTTGATCTCAACTACACTAACATATTCTTATGTTGGATTATAACTCTTGTCACATTAATCAAACAACCATTTCAGTTCCAAGTTCATCTTCTTAAGGTCAATAATTTTTTTGTTTTCATTACCTTCTGTTTGTATACTTTAATCTCATCATTTCTTCTTATATCTATATTTTCCTTAAACAATCCACGACAATGCATTCACTTCTATATCACATTTGAGGATATATCACCACAGTACAATATTGATGTCATATTCAATAATAAATCCACCAATACAAATGCATTGAATCTTTATCTATCATATTTAACCATATACTATTTCTCATTTCTAATTATCCATAAACTTTCGTTTTCTCACATTTTGATAGATCATCATTCTTCTCACTATTTCTATCAACTCAAAATCTTAACAAATGTTCATGTGTGTGACTCAGCTCAATCTCTTAACAAATATTCATGCGTATGACTCATATAATATGACTCAAACTGGAGATCAATTGCCTCTACATGCTAACATATGACTAAAATGCATGTAATTTGACACATGTTTTGAAAAACGCCCATGTAAGATACTAAATCTGAGCTTTGATACCAAAATGTAGCACTCCATTTTCATAGTGCATTTTCCCGAACATATCGACAGTATTCGAGAACATATTCTACGAGGGTGGCATGTTATAACAATCAATCAATCAAAACTCATTACAAATTTTTCAAAACAACACACACATTTGCAGAAAATCAATAAACAAATAGGGCTCATTTTATTCATAAACATTTTCATTCACGAGGGTTACTACACTCATTGTTTAATATCATTTACAAACATTTCAAATTTGGAAAGTCATTACACATAGAATTATTCAAATAACCGAGGTACAATAACTGCGGAATACACAATTTGATACAAAAATAAAGAAATACAAATGTAGACACAAACTGATCCTGACCTCTATCTCTTACTCAATTGTAGTGGCTTGACTCCAATTTGTCTAATTGGAGATCTTCTCTAAGCCTGAAAAAATTGCAAATTTTGGGTAAGTAGGCCATCCTCGATGGCTTACTCAATTATATAACACATCAATACATACAATCACATATTTTACATCATTTCATTTATCATCATGTAGCATCACAAAACTACTTTGTTCACAATTTTCACATTTCACATTCAATGCAGTCAAATAGTTCGTTTCAATCATTCAAATCATACATATTACTTATATATGTAATGCACATGGGATTCACTTTCAGCTGTTATTATTATGACCGAGTGCCTATAACTGTCCTGTATCTATTGCAAATACTGGGCTCATTGATAACTATTTCGTATCTGTTCGAGATACTAGGCTCATTATACATAGTGAGCCTTTGGATCTTAATCACATTATGAGCTTTAAGCTCTTTTTCAGTGGCTACTCTGGTCACAACAGCCTTTATATTATCATGCATTCATGTAATGAAGTACACCAATCACATAAGATCAATCAGTCACTTTATTTCACTTTACAAGTTCACTTTCACATGTCATCGATACTTGATTTGACATTCAACATTTAAGTTAAGAAAATATATAGTCAGTCTAATTCACATTCAATGAGCACTTCCAATATTTATTTCATGCATCAAACGCCTCGGACATTTCATGTTCGGAATTAGTATAATCACATTCACATAATCATTCAATATAGAATTTAAACAAAATAATCATTTAAAGTAAGACCATTTAGGTTGACTCACGATATGTTCTAGATTAGCATTAGTTTCCATGATCCGGAAATGTCTTGATGTGGACATTTTATCCTACACACCAATATTATGTGATACACATATTACACACATATTATTAATTACATAATCTTATGAATACTTAATCACTTACATATGTATATGTGTTGTGTATAATGCATGCTCAATGACAATACTAGGTATATTATCTAAATTCACACCTTATGCTCATTCTCTTTTCATAATTCATATATGTCTAATTGAACATAAGTTTACACTTCATTTGTACATGATCTTTCTAAGTTCATCATTCAATCCTTATCATTTGTATATGTCTAGCTCATTCTTAGGCTTACACCTCAAGAACACTTGGTTATTCTAATATCATAACTCAATTTCTTGTCATTCCTTTTCTAACATTATAGGCTCTTATAATACCTAATTGTCATTCACATTTACTTAATACATATCACTCAACTCCTTTAAATCATAACTACAATCATATGAACATCTTCATTCACATTATACTCATGCCTTTGGTACTTTGATATCATCAATTCATTCATTAAGTTATAGCCCCAATTTTTAATTCATACATATCACACATTAGTTACTTAATCCAAGCATCATTCTAGGTTCAATTCAAGCCCCATTCTAGCCTAAATTAAGACCAAATGACCAGTGAATGTAAAATTAAAATTTTGACCCTTTAGAGAACAAAATCTCTTTTTGGGGTCTTCATAAAAGTTGTAAAACCCAAAGTCCTATTTGAAAGCATACTTAAATGACCTCAATCAGAGATCCACAGAAAAAGTTATGCTTCTTGCCTCAACATATATCCAATTGCATTCTTATTTCCAGATTTCTAACTCTTTACTTACTACATTCAACACCATATGCTTAGTCCATCATTTCTAGCTTAATTACTCATCATTTCTAGCTCAATTACTCATCATTTCCCCATTATTCTTAACTCATTTCAACTCATTATCATCTATAAATAATTTTTAGTCCATGAATGATCATGAACAATAATAACAGAACATATACATATATATACAGTCATCATCAACTTTCAACACTCAGTACACAATTTCAAGTCAAAGTTTGAAACTCATAAAGATAGAATTGGAATTCGATGTCTTCATGAAAAATGTAGCCATATGTCTCTAAATTAATTCAAATAAAAAATGATCTCATTTGGATATTTACAAAACCAGTTATGGCTAAATTACAGATGTATAATTAGTGGAAAATGTTATAGCTAACATTTTTCTAGCACACTTTAAACACCATTATCATTTTATCTCTAAACTTTCATTAGTTTTTCCCTTTTCAAGATACTACACTTGCCTTTTCTCTAACTTCAAATCTCAATCTAATCCATGTCTAAAACAACCAATGATCTACGTTTTTATCCAACAAAAATAGAACATAACAATATCCATTCACAAATCAATTTTTCTGGACTTCTTTCTACATCATTTTTGGATTCATTCTAATTCTAAATCATCTCTACATCAGTTTTGTGAATCATTAATCATCATACATGTAAAAGCAAGACATCTTCATATATATTTCATCACTTACGTTCCAACATATATAAAATACCATTTTATGTCCATTTAACCTTTAACTATCTTCATACATGCTTTATTTAACAAATAAAGAAGAGAAATGTTTATACGTACTTGTTTAGCTTCAATGTCTTCAAAATACACTTAACCCTAGCTTCCCCCATACATCCCACAATCATCAACTTTCAAAGTGAAATGGGTTGGGTCTTTTAGCAATAAGAAGAAGATAGCATATCCCAATATCATTTATAAAAATTTTCACTATCATTTGACTCTTATTTCTACTACTATTCATCAGTTGTTCTACCACTTGGCATTTTTTCTTGTCCAAAAATACCCTTAAATTTTAGAAAATTCTCATATTTCTCCAAAACTTATAATTCACTACTTATACACTCCAACTCAATTTTTAAGACACATAATCCATAATTCACGTTATAATTGCATCAAAACAATCATTTACACTCGAAAAATGTCAAATGAGTGTATGAACAATTCATTGTAATGTGTATAATAATCAAATTCACTTGTATGTATGCTAACATTATACATGAGTATGAAATGCATTTTTCTAATCTCTCATTGCTATTTTCTCAATTACAAAAATCTAAGGTTTTAACCCTTAGTATGGAAACGGGATGTTATACTATGGTTGTCCTAATTGGAAATACTATATAACACTTAATGATGTAACCCTAAAACAACTTCTACATTTTGCCACTTTTGGAAAGTTCAAGAGAGAGAGAGAAGAAGAGAGAGAGAGAGAGAAGAAGAAGAAGAAGGTCTTGATGTTGTTGTTTCCTGGATTAGGTGATCTCCTGACACTGCTACCTTCCTGGATATCAAATCTAAGTTATGTTTCCTTTCCATTTCATTTATGTTCATTTAACGTATAAGACTGAAATAGATTGTATGATGATGGGTTTTGGATTGTTGACGATGTTCTAACTCTTTTTTTGGGATTTTACTTTGATTTAATGTTAATATAGTCGATTTTGTGTTTTCTTGAATGGGTGTTGTGATTAACTTCGATTTTTGTATTTTTTGTGACAAACCGAGGGGTGAGCTGGATAAAAATGATTTGATTGGGTTAACGAGAGTTATGCAATCTAATAGGCCATGTAGTTAATCATATCAGTTTTTGTGTGAAGAGAGATCCCGTGTGAGACTCGATAGTCTAGTTAAGAGCTTTCGATCTAATTTTAATTATGGGTAGTTTGTTAATTGAGATATTGCAAATTCCATAATTTAATTAGGGTTAATGATTTAAGGCACGAGATTATAACTTTAGAGAGAGTAATCCCTCCTACGATAGTCTAGAATTGACACCTCAATAACACATAATTGGCTAGGTTAGCATTAATGATAAATAGAATCCCCTCTCTCATAACTTGGTAATTTCTCTTGATTAATTTCCATAGTGACCCTTTGTATTGATCAATTTCAATTCTTGTTTTATGTTAATTTCTTGAAATGAATTTCTAGAATCAAATTCTCGTGTTTATATTCTTGTTTCATTTTCAATTTCATTTTTATTAATCTTTAAGCCTTAGACAACCTAGGATTATATTAGTTTACCCTCCTCGTGGGATCGACCCTTCAAATACTATAACTCACGACTTGTGCACTTATGGTTATTAAGGGATGTAAATTGTAAGACTTGATCACTTTCCATATGCATCTTAACAATACTAACACCATTTAGCAATTCTGATATAAAGGCTACATACCCAATTGAACTACTCAAAACCTATTTCGTTCATTTTCTCGAGAAACTTTACTATCTACCAAACATAACTTTCTCTAAAAAAGGAACCTTAATTGCAACTCAGCAACACCAAAATTGAGTAAACAAAGAAGGAAAGATTCGTACTTGAGCAATTAATCAAGAAAAAGCAACAATCTTTGACAATTAAACCAAAAAAAATCCACTGCACAAGAAGCAGATAGTAGAAGCTGAAAAAAAAGTAATTGTGTGAGGGTTAAAATTTGCGAGCATTGCCACAATCAACCACAGGATGCAAGAAGAAGTAGGGATATAGGAAAAAAATGGATTAAAGGTTGCATATTCCATACAATTGAAATGACCTGGCTAAAACAAAATCAATTGTGACTTTTTTTAATTACAACGACGATTTTTTTAATTAGATAGGTAGCCTTAGACAAAGAATCCATTCTCAAATAAATAAGTTAGTGTCTTGGTGCCATGCTATTTAAGCACTAAGATTGCCAACTTATTACACATTAGGATTGCCTGTATGTAAAAGCATGAGGAATGACATATCCAATTGTGTACTTATAACAGAGATCACTTAATATGTGCCTAAGTAGGAGACCCATCCACACTTAAACACCAAGTCACAGTCCAAAAGTCTATAAAAAAAGTACTTTTTTACCCTAAACACTAGGCAAGTAACATCTAAAGGTCTAATTGGACGTTAAGCTATTGACTTTATCAATAACCCCTTTTTGACTTAAGATTAGGATTGGTATTAGGTCGGGTTAGGATTGAGTTTCCTAGGTTTATGTTTAATGTTAAAAATTATGTTTGAGATTAGGTTCAGTATTGGGTCAGGTTAGATTTAGGTTCTTTTAAGTTTGAGTCTAATATGGAAATTTGTGCTTAGATTCGGACACAACTCAAAACTTGATTGAATTTGAGGCTTGTGCTTTGAACCTGAGCTCGATCTGATTTGAGCAAATTAAAACTCGATTGAATTCTAGCCAAATATGATTAATTTATTTTTTATTTTAAAATTTAAAAACAATGTCATTTTACTTGATACATTCAAACTTGCAATCCAAGTTAAAGTTTAATTTGGAATTCAAATTTTAAAGAAAAAAAGCTTAAACCTGAAAAAAAAATTTATTAAACTTAGTCAAACCCAAAAACGTTAAGTTGAGTCAAGTTAAACAAAAATTGCCATTGCTACTTAAAATTCAAAGTCCAAAGGACGAGGCAATACCCTAACAGTCCTTTACAAGTATATGCATTTAACATGTCGACAAAGAGAGTCAATATTGTGAAGGATCGCAATACACAGAGGAAATAAAATTGCAATCACATATTTATCTATTGCAATTTAAGAATCATACTTATAATCAGAACTTGCAGAAATAAAAGCCTAGAATTCGTGAGGATTAACCGATACTAAACTTCGAAACTACAATGTCTTTATGTGCTCCACACCAGAAAATATGTCTTGCTTTCAACACTTGATATGCCTACGGTTAATTTGAAGAACCCGTTCTTCAAATATGAAGAAAAAAAATTTTCTATTTTTCTTTGGTTTTTGTGTTTTATACGACTATCATATAAAATAAAACAACTCTTTATATGTCTCTTAAAGCACAAAAAAAACGTAAAACAAGTCTCAATGATTTTCCTCTAAATTGGTTGGCGTCTAGCAACACTCCTCAACGATCGAATAATGTGAAGTAACAACCTTACAAAAATAAAACCTTAGTTTAAGGATAATGTATTATTACCTTCCATCATTACAACTCCACATGATCCTAAGGTATGGTTTAACTGTCAAACCTTATTAGATAACCAATTATGTTACATGTCGATCATTAATGATTGGTGAATGACTTAGAAAAAACTCCTTTTCCTCACTCATTCAATTGCCCTGACCAAGGTCTTGAAACAATCATTAAGATCAATGACAACATAGAGTTCAAACTCATTACTTAGAGTCGATGAATCACATCTTAACTCACCACTAATCAGATAGGTACTTAATAATATCCAATGATCATTCAACTAGCATTTTTACATACTAGGTGTCCGACATCAAAATATAATAAGTGAAATATTGATTACTATGATGATCTTAGGTCAAAGGAAAAATTTACATTTAAATCCTTATGAGAATATCCCACTTGACAGTTCATAGGTAATATTAACCATTGAGAATTCTCGGTTTGGTCAGTTCAATGATCATATCTCCATATGCATCATCTATATATGTAACTTAGTAAATGAGATCTACTAATATC
>JAJMLV010000008.1:57612000-57631153 GCA_027123465.1 Erythroxylum coca
ACTATTATGTATTGATAAAAGATAGAAGTAAAAATGTACAAGTGATCTAGGGGGATACCCTTTAAGCTGGAAAATAACAGTAGCTATTTAGTGAAGCAAGTTAAAATGTATGCAAGAGTAATAGACTAGAAAATGTTGGTGTTTTTAGGAGAGTTGTTGGAAGTCATAAGCTCTTTAACTCCATATAGGATTTTAGTAATAATAATGTTAATAGGCTTGGTCTTAGATTCAAAGCGTCGTATGCTTCTCTCTTTCCATATAGCTTGGACACACATGCTCATAACAGCTATATAAGACAAAATCATGGGACTTCTATGGGTGGCCAAGGATAGAATAGCACTTGAGAAGGTATTCTCTTATGTATGCCAACTACATCGCATCAAAATAGCTTTCCATACCTAATTAATCACCTCACATATAAAAAATAAATGATCTTTAGTTTCTTCCTAGATTTGATAGAAAGGGTAATGGGTGTTGATGTTCAAATAGCTAATCCAATCAGTCATATTCAACCTATTTTGTATAGTGAACCATAAAAGAAAAGAAATTCTTGGTGGGATAATTTTGTGCCAAATGATTTGATGTCAAAACACCTCTTGTTTCTTTGTTAACATCTCTGCCTTCCATTTTAGGTAAGTGATTCATATGATCCTCAATTGATACTTTCTTTCATAGTATGTAGAACCTCAAAAATTCAAGGAAAGCATTCTTATTATTTGGTTGATTATACTATTTGATCCATAAGTGAGGTCAACCGTATGGTTCTATCAATTGCACAAGATATAGGTGCCTTCTTTTGATCCAATAACACTCTTTTATCAATTTCATAGGTTATTACTCTTTTAACTTTCTACAAAACACTCAAAGAACACTTAAAGAACTTCAACACTAAATCTTGCATCTCTAATTATTACATTCCTTTATACCCAATTCCTTGTATTTACATATATTAAAAATCTGTTGCTTTTAATTCTTTACTTAAAATGAGGTGTATTCATTCATATTAAATAACTCCTCATTTCGTGAAATATCATTAGAATTTTCTTATATGTCTCCTCAAATCAGTACCCAAAACATGTATATAATATTTCACCAGCGAGCTTAAGTGTTATAATCGGTCAACCAATAATCTATCTAAAAAGTTACTAAGAGGAGAATTTCTATCTAGCTAAGGGTCTAGCTAGTTAATACCCCAACTAATAGCTGTTTAACTAGTCGAAGGTAGGTAATAGGCTAGCTAAATGTGCTTATAAACTAATTATTATAACGGTTGGTTTATATTTTTAGTAATATTTAAATTGTTTTTTTGGTATAAATAAACTATAATTGGATTATGTGAAGAACTTTTGACATACTAGTTGCTAAAAGCCTTGAGAGGCTAGAGAGTGCATTAAATATTTATAATATATATTGAGCGATTTTCCATTGGTGTGAATAAAAGATGATTGTTTTGAGTTATATGTATAAAATTGTTACAATTGAAAAAAATTACTTAAGATATAATTTGTTAGAGTTCCTTTTGACCTTGAACAATATGTATAAATAATTCTTCTTCACTTATAATAAAGCAAGATGTTTGTAAGGATTTCTCTTCACCAGTGATAAAGAAGATGTTATGTCGAGGGTTTCTCTTCACCTATTCAAAGAAAGATAATGAATTCTCAAGTAGAACTTATGAAGTAAATGTAAGTCAAGGGTTATTTGTCTAAACTACTATAAATCGTTTTTTTTTTCTTTTTTCTTACTCTCTTTAATTGTTATTGCGATTTATTTGGTTTTTCATATATTAATTTACCATAATCATTCATTAGAATAGGTTATTCATTCATTAGTATTAAATAAGTCAAAAAGTAAACACACATAATTCACCCCCTCTTTCTCATCCCATAACCAACAATTATGATCTTCTTTAATCTCTTTTCATTAAATAACATAATTCTCTAAGTCACTTGGGAGCATTATAAAGCTATTATAATTCATATTCATTTTAATGAAATTAAAATACTAGTTTAAATCACTAAATTGCAATAATATATAAATTTTAGCCTTTTATCTTAGGCTATTCTCTTCCTCTTATGAAACCTTATAAAGCTTTCTTTAAGCTCTCTTTTCCAAATTACAAAGATTTATATTTGATGAATTTCCTAGCCTAGTTATAGTAGTTTCAGTTGTAACTTCACTGTGATAACTTAATCTAAATTGCCATGTTTGCCATTTTTCCTTAATGTTTTCTTAAGCATATTCAAATTGTTAGCAAGTTTAAAAATCTTTTATAAATAAATTGAAGCACACTAAACTTCCTTAATATAGGAATGAAATGCAAATGATTAGTATAATAGTTTAAAAATTTAGAACTCTTGGCTTCTGCAACTTTGCCAGGTGAAATTCCAGAGATTAAGGTTGTTGTCTTTAATTTTCATCCTAATAAGGCTCCTAACCTGGATGGCTTTAACATTTATCTTTTTCAAGTATCTCGTAATTACAATCAAGTCTACCAAGCAATCTAAGAATTCTTTAGATTAGGTAAGCTCCTCAAATAATTTAACATGACTTCCATTTGTTTGGTTCCTAACTCCCTAATCCAAGTTCACTTAAGGAGTTCAGACCCATATTATGTTGTAATACATTTTATAAAATTATTTCCAAGATAATAACTGCACGTCTCAATTCTCTTATAGATTCATTGATTTGTAAATCTCAAGAAGGCTTTAATAAAGGCAGAAGCATTAGTGATAATATTATATTGGCTCAGGAATTGTTCAACGGCTATTAAAGAAAGACCTCTAAGCCATATTGTGCCATGAAAATTGGCTTTCATAAGGATCCTTCAGGCTCTAAGTTCATGGTTTCCCCAATATGTTCAACAATGTATCTCTACAACTACCTTCAACATCTTGGTCAATGTTGAACATACTCCTACTTCTAAGAGTGCTAAAGAGATCCAAGTAAGGTTATCCTATATCACTTTCCCTATTTTTCCACTTGCATTGAATTGTTCTCAAGACTCACTAACTTCTATATTGCCAGGTAACCAACCTTCAAATTTCATCATAAATGCACAAAGAAAAGGATCCTCAACCTATCTTTTGGCAATGACTTGCTTCTTTTTTGCAAAGATGAGTCAAATTCCACAAAGCAACTTATGAATTCTCTTAAGATCTGGCCTCTTTTTGGTTTAAGCTTTAATGAGGACAAAAGCTTTATTCTCTTGTCTGATGTAGTGTGTCTTAAGCAGATTTTCTAGCTTCAGTAGGCCTAACATTGGGAAATCTTCCTTTAAGATACCTTTGCATTCCAATTGCAACTAAGAGATCAACTTTGGCAGATTGCCAAGCTATCTTTGACTCCATTCACCATAGAAATGGGCATTAGCTAATAAAATCCTATCTTACGCTGTTATGACTCAACTTTGCTTTCAATCCTTTTCTGGTACTCTCTAGTTTCCGTGGAGAACTCTTCACTGGCTTGTTTGTCTTATTTTGATCTAGCTCTCCAAAAGGGAAGTTACAAATCCTGGGTTTCTATCTCCTAAACTTCAACTCTTTGCTTTGCTACAAATTTATCTCCCTTTGCGCCTATCGTACAACATTTCTTTCATTGAAAATTTGAATTTATTGGCAATAGGTTGTAATGCAAGTGGACGTTTGTGATGTGTTTATTGACTTCCTTTTCTACTTCCTTTTCTCCTATAACTAATCAACTATCATAAACATACATGTCCTTTGGGCAATAAGGAATGTGCAGAATTTCAAGGAACAGTAAACACGCTATCTACTGCAATCAGTTAGTCAACTGGTGATTAAAATTTTACTTATTTTGACATGGCCTTGTGTTGCTATGATTTATATGCAACTAAATCACAATAAACAGCAAAAAGAAACTACGATATTGGATTCACGAAAGTAACTAATGCGAGGATAATTTACAACCTGTCTCACTGTACAAGTGTACAAAAATCAACAGGACAATGTTGAAACGTTAAGGTAAAAGGATGCATTGACAAGCTCAAAAAAGTTGATTAAATCTCTCGCACTCTTCGGGTTTTACTTGATTGGTTGGCTTAATACCAGTTCCAGTCTACCTCAAGAACTACTACATTACTGGTAAAGTTTGCAGTTGATCTCATGCCTTCAGAAGAGCCAAGGAAATACATACACATCAGTTTATTTCAATCTGGAGCTTATGAAATAGAATACTCAACAACCATAGACATAGCAGCATACCTTTACAGGAATTGGTTCTGGAACATCAACCAGCCGTTCTATTGTTTGCAACTGATCATATGGAGCAATCTGCCAAATGTCATAAGGATTGACCGTGATCGCAGCATATGCAATAGGAGAAGATAAGGAGCATAAATTGTCTACTACAGCACTGGATTCCGTTAAACTATTTTAACCATTTCCACAGATGTGTTCATTTCTGCACTCCTTTTGGCTATTTTATATTGGGACTAATACTTAATCGGGCTCAAGACTTGCAGGGTCTGCTCTCTCTTTTCAAAGCAACAACAGGGATTGATTATGCCATAACCCATTACATTGTGATGGCCAGTGTATGGATTGTACTGGCCATTACTGTTTATGCATAGACTCAAACATAAAAGAAGACCATGCTGCAAAACATATTCTTTCCAAATAGCTAAGCTCAACATTTAAAACCATCGGATAACTAATTTGTTGTGTATATGTGAAACTGTTGAAAGAAAACAGATTAGGATGTGAGATGCAGAGTACTACATTGGAATCCAGCCAATAAATTTCACTATTTTGTTCTATATATTGACACAAGTTATAATATCTGCCTGTTTTCTTTTTCTTTTTCTTGCCACATGTCAAATGAATGTACAAAGTTCATCCTCAAAATAATACTTTCCTATGGGTAATAATAAATCTTTGCTAGAATGTTTGATGCATGCTTTCGTAAGTTAAGCTAGAACTGCATATCAGTAAAGATGTAGACTATGTCCACTCACCTGGTTAAATCCATCTGGCCAAGTTATTTGCACAGCATAATTCCCCATGGGCCGAATTTCTTCAGGTTCAATATCTTCTGGAACATCCGCATACTGCAGTTTTTGCTCTCCACTCCACTCATCCTATTTAAAGAGGAAAGGTGAGCCCTAAACTTTGAGATGTTAACCATGAAACTAATTTTGAAATTGTTAAGGTCAATTTTGTTTCAAGAAAATAATATTGTTCACATTCCAATCCCTAATCAAAATAGAGCTTAGCGTAATATGTTGATCATACTATTCATTGTTTCCACAGGTCAGTCTTATAGTCTCAAGTTCATAATAGTTTCATAAGAGAATATAAGACGGGATTTAGCATCAATTGTCAACTTCTCAAAGAGAATAAGGCTCCAAAAAATGTTGAAATATCAAATAATTATCTATGTTGGCATTTTTGTCTCTTCGAGCTCTGAGGGTATGGTGGAAAACTTTTGTCTTTGTCAAGCTTGGTTACGTCTCAAATACAGAATTGCTACGCACAACCCACTCTGAAATCTAAGTCCATTCATGAATACTTTTACTTCTTTCTTGTGATTGTCTTCCATTGTTTTTACATTCAACTTGTGCTTCTAGCAGTTCCTACAACTTGTTCTTCCAGTTTTATTGCATTTAGGCACATGTCAACACCATTACGCTGCCCCAAATGTTTTCAATGGTACTACCACTAAGTTTTCCAAATCAGTGGAAATAAAGAAAGAATAATGAAATATATGAAACATATGAACAAGAAGGAAAATTATGAAAAATACTTGGAAGTATGGCATTGCAAAGTCTTAGTTCTAGTAGTTCTAAACTCCAGGAGTGCACAAAGATTGTTAGGTTTTAAAGTCCAGCCAAAAATTTATTTAGAGATGAATAGGTTGTCTGATTTTTTGGGAGCTTATTAAGAACTGGACCAGGTCCAAATGAACTCATATACAATTAGGGACATTATACCTCAACCCAAAATCTTAAGTCAATGGTTTATCTTCATCAACCTGAAACTAGTCTAAAACTATTTGAGTCACTTCATGAATCATCATTCACAGACTCCAATTCAAGAGTCATTTCACAATTAGGGACACCATATCACTACTCAAAATCTTCAAGCATAGGGTTATAAACCCTATCTTACATATAAATTACTTTCTCCTTATGCCCCTTTCCAATGTAGGAATAATGATTGCCATACAAATATTATCATCAAGAATGGTCAGTCAAGGAAACTATTAAGAGTATACCCTTCCATTATGGTGCTCAAATTAAATATTAGAAGTCAAAATGGCCCAGCTTTTTAGTTTCACATGTTCAAAAATCCCAATAAACTAGAAACCAAGCTAAAGCCATAAAGAAATATGGATCAAGACGTTAGAATCCTGAATGCCTTAATTGTGACATTAATGACAGGTGTCTACCAGCTCATAGAGATAATATAACCTTGTAATGAAGGGAATATAGCTAGTATTTTAAATAAGGCTCTAGAGGCTATTAGTCATTTTAAACATTAGTTACTTGTCCAGAATAAGTCATGACATACCACACTTTGCGCAGACCGATCATTTCGCCTCACTGTTGCAGGATGTAAAAGGAACTCTTCATCAGAATCTGGAACCTTCACCTTAATTGCCTTGAGTGACTTATCATAGGTGACAGCAGTTGACACTGAAAAAGAATGCAGCAAACGAAACATTTATTTCCTAGTCAGAGATCGTCTCAAGGTTTCTGCTGCATGTTTGCTCTACCAACACTAAGAACTAGGATTTTGGGAGAAGGTAGAAAAAATTTACTATATTACCTTCTACTTCACATTTCAGATAAAGATCCAATCACACAGTCAAAAATGTAATGATATGGGCATAATGAGTAGCAAATTTACAATAACTGTATAGCTATTAATTAAATAACAACTTTTTCTTCTTTGCTATGAAGCAGAAATCTATATATACCTTGCTGGCGAATTTTAGCGCACTGCTGCACAACACAAACTCCTATATTCTGAAATGTCTTGGCTACCTCACCTTGAGGATCTGCAACCACTTCCGGCATTCCACTATCTCCAGAAGCAGATAACTACAAAAGCAATTCCACTAATCATTTTCAATGCATGTTGCAGTTATTTTATATGTATTATATTGGACAAGTGGAATTGCATACAATACTTAAACAAATGAAGCCCAAAAATCAGACTTAACAATCACCTACATTGTGGGTCCAAAACCATTTACTCTACATTTACAATTATAGTTGCCATATAAGACAAACTTGACAATCAAATCAAAACATTGACAATCCTATTCCTAAGCGCAAAACGACCTAGCTTTAAATTCTTTTGGAAAGTTCAATACATGTATAAAAATGATTCATTAAGCAATTGAGCCAAGCACATACTCTTGAATAGATGAATCCTAAAAGTTACTTAAAATTGATGCATTACATTGAAGAATTGTGGGGGAATCCATTATGTCTAAGCACATCGACAGATAGAAGTTCAAGCATTTACTCTAGTAGATTTTAAAAAAAGAGATGAAAGTTTGATGGAGCATACAGTGGGCCTAATTGGAAGATCAAACAGGTGAGGAATTCCAAATTGTTGGACAACCTGCAACATATCGGTAGATTGCTATAACATAACTGTATCCACTAAACGTACAACTAATAATCCTTAATTGCTGGAATTAAAATCAACAAAGCAAGGAAAAGAAATTGTTTGATGATATGCATACCTGTGAACCTGAACCTCTACCAAATGGGTAATAACGTTTCCCATCAGCATCAAAGTGGCACATATTTTCCACAACTGCAACACATGGCACCTGTGTGATTGAAATGAAAATAGGTGAAAAATAGGGCAGGTGGTGGACATTTTACTATCATGTTTAGGTATCATTTCATAGAAAATGATGACGAATATAATATTCCCTCTGATCAAATCATAATCATACAAGGAAATTTCAAAAGGAATTAGGGTGTGATTCTCATTTAAAAGTAAAATGAAGAAAACAAAGAAAAAAAAAATTGCATACCTTAAGTTTTGAAAACATTCGAACGCCTTTTGCAACATCGATGAATGCTAGCTTTTGTGGGGTGGTAACAATAACAGCAGCAGTTAATGGGACTACCTGACAAACTGGCTTAGCTTAGCTAAACAATTATAAGTTTTTGAAATTAAGAAAGCTAAGCGTCGAGAAAAGCAACTGAAAAAACAAATTTCAAAACAATATGTAATTTCCACATATCTACAGTACTTGGATTATTATCAAAAAAATAAGTATTTGAAACTGAAAGCACCTTTAGTAGGGTAAAGTTAGTAAGCTTGAAAATGTAAATATATAATGGAAAACCTGGCATAAGGTAAGCTGAATATCACCAGTTCCTGGTGGCATATCAATGACAAGGTAGTCCAACTCCCCCCTATATTAAAGTTTTGATCATTATATCAATAAAAATTTGAAATGTTCCAAAATATAGAGCAAAGGCACTCATGAAGTATGGCAACATATAATAAAAAGTGAAGACACTGCAGTATGAGAACTATTATTGTTTCAAAGAGAAGAAACTCCTTTATTTCATTTCACTGAGGTACTTGGAACACAAAGAATGCCATACCACTCAGTGGTGGTCAAAAGCTGATTGATGACTCCAGAAACCATAGGACCTCGCATTATTGCACGACCTTGTCCAGCAAATCCAAAAGACACTAACTTTACTCCCAAGTACTCAGTTGGAATAATGGATCTCTTCTCAGGATTCTGCAGGAAGTTTATGCAGTCACAATCACAGATTGACAAAATTTCCCAAGAATATATTTCAGGTTTGAAAAGATACCATCTCTAATAATCGATTTTCAGGAGAGACCATTGTTGGTAAACTAGGACCATATACATCTGCATCAAAAATACCTACTCTAGCACCCATGTCTGCCAAAGTGTATGCAAGATTAACAGCTATAGTTGACTTCCCTACACCTCCCTGCAGAACTTTTCACAAGTAGAAGTGATAAGAAGAGTGTTAAAATTAATAACATGCTCTATATACTCACCAGATTCTTCAGTATGCTCAAGAAAAAAATGAAAGGATGAAGAAATGGTAATGGTGCTTGAAGCAAGATGATCCTTTTCAATCAAAAAGCTGTGAATAATGATGATCTTGGGAAGGTAAATTCAGTTTAAGACTTTATGCAGGAGTATGAAATAAAAATAAAATATGTGACGGTTGAAATTGTATAGTATGATGCACGAAACAATAAATAAATTTCACAGCTAGAATACCTTGCAACTCGAAATTGCAATAATATTTGAAATTGTTTGCAGCCCCTTGGGAAGTTCTCCAGAGTAAACAGGTCTGGCTGGTTGTGCTGACATTGTGACTTTGACATTTTTCACCCAAGGAAGCATGGCTACCACCTCATTAGCCTTCTGCTCAAACTGTTAAAAAACAACACTTTAATATTCACTACACCAGAAATGGATGCAATCAAGTACGCATCTCTTGGAATGAAATGCAACAAAATTGAAAAGAAAAATTTGAATAAACAAGGAGCAAATTGAGAAGGCAAACCACAGAAAATAAAATCAGACATTATGCTTAGCGGTGAATTCAAAGATCCAATTTGAGCAAATTCAGTTAAAAAAACAAAAGAACTACCCCCTAAAACATAATCATATGTTGATCAAACAATGGTGATTATGTTATTTACCATGTCCTTGATTGGGCATGCAGGTGTTGTGAGCTCCAGACGGAATGAGACCTGACACACAAATTCAAACGTGTCAGTCAAGACCCTATGCTTTGGATGCATGCAACAAACTCGCCTATTAATTGGGGTCTCACCTCTCCTTCAGCTTCATCAATTTGCAGATCTTTCACAAAGCCACAAGAGACGATATCTGTTCCAAAGTCCGGATCAATTATCTGAGACAAGGCTTTCAAAACATCACTCTGAGCTATATCGGATGATATGATAGAAGCACCAGCTGAATATTACCAAACCAAAAAAATAAAAATAAAAACTATTAGAGACGTGGGCAGCCAATAGCAATAGCAAAATCCATACAGTAAACAGCGCAAAACAAAATGGTAATTCGAAATATATAAAGCTCGTAAATATAGCAAACATTCTTGAGAAAAAATTCCCAACATAGAATAAAACCATTTCCATTGACATGCATTAGTTGGATGATAAGTTTACAATTTACCTTCAGTAGAAGCAGCTCTAGTCCTAAGGCAACTACAAACAGAGTGGCTTGATGGCTCAAAGTTACGAGAATGAAGTGAGCAATCAAGATTGGATACTTTCAGAAAGTTCTCAGACAAAGGCAGCCCTGAAACATAGAAAAGAATTCGAAGTAAGCAAGTGATGTATAGTGCACTGAATGTGTATATAGAAGGTAAAGAAGAGCTTATATGGAGATTAACCACTTCTGGGTTGTTGTTTTAAAGCTCGCAGAGTCACATGGAGAGATGATGGAGCATGGAGAAGTTGCATTGTAGAGAGAGAGAGAGCTGAGAGCTTGAGAAACAACGAGAAAGGTGAACGGCCTCTGTGAGCCTCATGTTTTAGTTGGAACTTAAGTGATATGTTGGAAGCTCGTTCGTGGATAAGACAAGATTCTCGTCATCATCAACATACCCGTCGTTCCCATTTTTGTGGTAAAGAAAGGCATCCCCATGTTTTATGATTTAGGTCCGTTTTGTTTTTATGTTTTGCTTTTCTTGTTTTTATTTTTAAATTTAGTGAAAAGTTACGTTTATTTAAAATAAGTTATCAACTTTTAAGTTATCATATTCATTTATAATCTTAGATCTTTCGACTAAGTAGCTTTGCTAGTATTTTTCATAAAAATGAATAGCTAAAACAGCAAGGTAGGCAGCAAGTTAAAAAAATGTATCTTTGTAAATTTTAAATAAATAAATATTTTGCTGACCTTCGGGTTATGAATAGAACTAGTAACCAGTTGAGACCATAATGTAACCAAGTAAGTGGATCGACACGTATCGCAAATGTATGTTTTCACGTCAAAAGACTATAATGACATTCCAACTAAGCAACTTAATAAAAATATGACTTAGTCGAGTAACCGGATCGACATTCATCACTAATGTTTGCCTCTGTATAAAAAGACTAGGTCTATATCCACAAAAAATAACCAAAAAAAAGTTTTCTAGTAAAAACTTATTGAACTTGTAAGTAGCCTAACTTTTCATAAAAACGTACTTAGGATTAGTTACAAAGTTTGAGAAGAATTAAGGATGTATTCTTGGTATATGGAGCAGGAGATCTTATTTTATCTTGTTGTGACATGGTATACAGATGTTAGTTTTCAATATGACAGGAATGACTCCAGATCCCAGTTAGGATATATTTTCACACTAAATAGTGAAGCAATCAGTTGAAAGAGTTCCAAACAAGAGACAACTACAACTTTCACAACTAAAATAGAGTACATTGTCACTTCAGAAGCAGTAAAGGAAGCGGTTTGGATCAAGAAGTTCATTATGGAAGTTGGAGTGGTTCCTAGCATTGTTGACCCAGTATAGTTGTATTGTGACAATAATAATATCATAGCGTAAGCAAAGGAACCAAGGTCTCATAAAAAATCCAAACATGTACTCAGGTAATACCATTTGATTAGAAAAACCATTGATAGAAATGATGTCCAGATAGAGAGAATACTCACTGATCAGAATATGGTTGATCCTTTGACTAAGTCGATTCCTCAAAAGAGATGTGATTCTCATGTACTTGCCTATGCTATTAGATATATAAAGGCGATTAGCTTTAGTACAAATTGGAGGTTGTTAGAGAAGTGCTCTAAAGATAATCGCCTTTAAAACTTATTTTACAAATCTTTATGATTAACAAAAAGGCATTTTTGTTAATTTGATGTCCATGTTCTTTATGAATTGATAATGATCTTAAATTGAATTAATGAAGTAACATAAAGGAAATCATGATGAGATCATGATAATGAGATTCCTATCATGTATAATTAGGTTAATATCTAAATTATCCATAGTCATAGGATTAATGAGATGGGACATTATTAATCCAGATAGACTTAAACATGTTATACTTCTTGATTGGATCAAGCATTAGATCTCACAAGCTGTAAGCATGAGTTATTTAAAGTTAACATGTAGATGCTTCCTAAGAGTAGTAAGTACATTGGTTGACGTGTCATGAGACAATCATATAGATAATCGATTTTAGTATCAATGATAGTGTCATCATAACAATGGTGTAAATATCCTTAGACTTAAGGTGCTCAAGGATATCTTAGATACTGATCTCTCAAAAGTTGCTCATAGGGTAGTGATTGGGTACAACTTAAGGTATTCGAAAGTAATTGAGTAGCCAATATAGAATTCACCACTCTTGGTTTAAGGAGATGATACCAACAGCCTCTTGTCGATGTCATTACTCCAAAATATCTGACCAGAGTGTAAATGTCATCAAGATAGTCTTCAGTGACATATCAAATTGAGTAATGAGCCTTAGGAACAAGAGCTAACATCACTTGGGCTAGATGTGACGCAGTCAATCTAATGGGAGTTAACACTTTAACCATACTCTAAACGAAGTAGGGTATAGATGGTGAAAGTATGAATTGCATGGGAACATTGTCGATGAAAGGGTTCGTAGTTAAACTACTAATTTTCTGATCAATTGGGGGTCATGATATATTGTTAGATACCGCTCATAAATTGCTTGAATTAAGTGTTAATTCAAGTGGCCAACATAATTAAGAACCTAATGGGTCGCACGTATTGGAAATAGAAAGAATGAGTAAAATGAGTTTGGATAGTGATTTAAAATATGAGAGAATGCTTTAGGATTGTAACATGATATGATTGTGATAAGAAATGTTGTAAAGGAATGATAGAAAGCAAGTGTTGTATAGCAGCCAGTCTGGAAAGTTTCCAAATTTCCAGTAAACGTTTTAAGCCAAATTAAGTGGCATTCATGGCCACTTAATTCCTATTATTCCTCCATTGATGATGGGGTTAGAGGAGGCCAAAAGTTGGCAAAAACTCACTCATTTTTGTGCATAGTATTGTAAGAAAACTAGTGAGCAATGTGCAGAGTTCATCTTGCACACACCTATTCTCTAAAATATTCTCTCAAGAACATAAACCAAACTTTTTATGTGTTCTAACCATTCTTCCTAAGAAGTTTTAGGCTTTGCTCTTTATAGGATATCATTAGAGAAGTACTCCTTTAGTCGTTATGGTTTATCATAACTTGAAGAGGTGAAGACAACGAAGAACAAAGGAGTTAGTAAGGTACAAATTTTAAGTTCTTTTTAACTACATCTATTGACACATGTATGATTATGTATTATATAGGTTTTGTTTTATTTCTTACTGCGTATTTTCTGATACATGATGCAAGTGATGCATAATCAAAACCTAACATATGCTTCCATTAGTAATACCAAAGATAATATCATCAACCAAATTTAAAGAATTAAGATATCTTGCTTATCCATTTTAGTAAATAAATTTGTACCAACTTTGCCTTATGTAAGACTATTTTTCAAAAGAAATGCATTTAATTTATCATACTAAGCTTTAGCGGCTTGTTTTAAGCCATCCAGTGTTGTATACAATTTATAAACATAGTTAGGTGAATCACAATTTTCAAACCAAGTGATTGATCAATATAAACTTCTTGAATAAAACCATCTAACAAAGCAAATTTAACATCCATTTGAAAAAAATTTGAAATTCATATAAGAAGAAATATAAGTAATAATCTAATAGCTTCTAATTTAAATACCAGTGTAAAAGTTTCCTTAAAATCTATGATCTCATCTTCGCTATACCCTTTAGTCATTAAATTTTCACAATAATTAATCCAATTTGTTTTTAAATACCCACTTGGTTTTTTTGATTTGGCAGTCTCAAGGTTTAGATAGTAAAATTCAAAGCTTACTTTTCTTAAATTTATTTAATTCTTTAATCATAACAACAACCTAACTTTCATCACTAAGAGATTCCTCAATAGTTTTAGGCTCAATTACAGAAATAAAATAATGATGAGATATATTTCAAAAATAAGAACTAATAATTGTTAGCCTTGTTGAAAATCACGTATGATTTAATTCATAGGATGATTCTTCTTATCTCTTTTATTTGTTAAAAGATAAGCTCTTCTCTAGGGTTTTTTATTCATTATTCTTTTTTTGTTTAAGAGATAATTTCTCCAAATCCTTATATATGCCTATATCATCGTCTTCTAGATTTTTCATGGAGCCAAGATGGTTAGATTAAATAAAAATATCATTCATGGATTCTTCAATAATAAGAGGCTTGCTATTAAAAACTCTATATGGTTTGCTAGTTAAAGAGTAACCTAGAAAATTTCCTTCATTCACTTCTAAATTAAATGTTTCTAAGTTATCTTTAGTGTTCAAATATAAAACGTATAATCAAAAACTTATAATCAAACACTTTTAAATAACAAATCTTTGGCTTTTTCCATGCCAAATTTTATAAGGTGTTTTTATCCATAATTAGTCTTATGTAGAGGAAACATATCTTGGACATACCTTTTATAAGGCATAACATAGCATCCATATGGTACCATATAGATGAAATTTATTATAAAAACATACGTAAGTGTTGGACTACACGAGAGCATTTTTGTGAGCAAGGGTAGTATGGAAAATACACGATGGAGTGTGATAGAACATAGGTGTTACACGAGCATGACATAGGATTGTCCTTAACCGTGGCATATTCTATAACTTTATAGCTCCTAAACATGACCTCTGTATAATGTCGTATTATACTTACCTGAGTATTTGTTTTGTAACATGAATTAGACAACCTACCATGTAGGGGCGTGTTATAAAGTGGCAGATACTATAAATTTTTTGTCCTTTCTCATAGGCAAACATGATTCTAACACGAAAGAAACAAATGAGGGTCTATTGCTACATGGCCCTTACCTAAGACTATGTAGGTGACGTGTTCAAGTATGTCATATTGTATTTCTCCTACTATGTTAACATGTGATTAAATATAGGAACGTGTATGAACCTATATTGACCTAGAAATCTACAAAAACCAAAAATACGTTAACTTTGAAAAAAAACTTGTCATAAGAATTCATCCAAGATTCAATGAAGTGAGATTTAAAAATTGACAATGTTACTAAGTAATATGAATAAATAATAACTCAAACAATTAAATATGTTAAAGTCTAAAACATGAAAAGTTAAAAAGGGTTGAACTTATAACCTCAAATAGGAGCTTGTTGGGATCCTAATAACTGCTTATTTTAGTTCATAAGTTAAAACCCTTTCCATCAAACTTTAACCTAACAAAACCCTACCCATAAGGTGTAAGCTCTCTTGAATTCTTCCACTTTCCTTATTCTTCTTCTTCTCCTTCTTCATAGCTGGTTAGTTAGCTTTTGAGCATACTATATGTTTCCTTATAATGGGCCTACCTATTTCATTTACTTTGTTTTACACTATACTTATCCTTATTTTATCCAGTATTTTTGCCTCCTATATAACATAAGATAATTCATTATTAATCATAGCAAAGAAAGGCAACCAATGCACTTACCATATAAAGGAATCTATAAGATTTCTTTTAAAATTTTGGCATATAAAGGCATCTATTTCAAAGAACTTATAAAGGAAATGTTGGTATTTTTTCCAAAAAAATTCTCAAATCCCTTGTGTAATTTTGCCTTAACCAATCCTTTAGGGAAAAAATGGGTATATGCAACATTTAAGGTGTAGGGGGAATATATATGGGTTCTTCTTCCTTTTCTACTTTCATTCTTTCAATTTCATTGTCAAAAATAGGTTTCTTCCTTGCCTTGGTTTCCTTACTATCAAAGTTCTCCAACTTACGATTCTTTAATAACTCATCACTCCTTAACATCACAGATTTATAATGCTCACTAGGATTCTTAAGCTTGCTAAGGAATTGACCAAGTGGTCTAATAGAGGCCCTAGTCTATTAGGCAATTTGGGCTTCAAGCATCATATTATGGATAGCAATAGAAGCTAACTTAAAGTTAAACTTACTATTTCTTCCTTGAAAAACTCATTCTTCTGAGGTTGGTTGGTTAAGAAGTTCTTTAAGATAAAACCTAGGTTAGGATTTTGAGGAGGGGACTATAGGGCCTAGGTTCTAACCAGGTGATTGCCCAATTTTTTAAGGTAAAGGATTGAACATGTTTCCATAGGAAATTTTTGGATGGTTCCTTCAACCAGGGTTATAAATATTTAAAAGAAAAGGTCACTCTTTTGGCTAGGGTTGCTGAAGAAATCAACCTATTCAATAAAAGGGTTATGTAAAAAAGAGTACCCTAATTGATAATATATAGTTAAATTTCCTTAGGCTCCACAAATGTTACAAAACACATTAAAAGCACTAACAAATTTAACATTTATATATTGACGTAAGCGTGTTGTAACGCTATGTAAAATAAACTAAACTTATAACTATAGTAGTGGTGAGTATAGGTCGATTCCATAAAGAGTGGTTGGTTAACTTTTGTTATGAAAATAATTGGTGTTTAGGTTATAGGGGGTTTGGTTTGGTTTCAAATAAGAAAATAAAGTAAAACTAAACTAATGAAAAAAATTAAAGAAAACATTTGAAAATGATGATAGTGATGAATTCTTTACGAGTATGGTTCTTTGGTTTAATCTCAGCCTACACCCAGTTGAACATACTTCATTAATTTATTGTTCTTAAACCTCTCCTAGTAAATATTAATCATAGATTAGCAACAAGCTCTGTTAATCACGGTTTTCCCTTAAGTCATATTTAATTAAGAGAAGCTCGTTAATTAAACCTAGCTACTAAATAACCTAGGATATGATCTCTAGATTTAATTGGATAGCCTCATTATGAATTAGGCAATCTAAGCAACAATCACATATGCTTAAGTCATTTAACCTAGGTTATGTTATCCCTAATGATTATGAGTCATTAGTCGCTACAAATGAGTCTCAAATATAATAATTACAAATTATATTAAAATTCTAGCTATGGGTTCATACACAAAGAATCAAATGATAACTAGAATACAATCTTTCATCACAAAACCCAAATCTATATGCATAGGATAATACAATCAATTGCTAAAGAGAGAAAGAAAACAATTAATACAAGGAAGGAATGCTTAACCATGTCACCTCTGAACTGGCGTCAGGATATCTAGCCTTTTATGGGTCTCTCATAGCTGAAAGCTAACCAGGTTTGTCGGCGCCGATGTCACCTCTAAACTAGCGTCAAGATATCTAGCCCTTTATAGGTCTCTCAAGGCTGAGGGCTTCCATTACCCTCTTCATCCTCCCAAAAGCTACACTCTTTTCCTAGGCGAAAACACCAAAGCATTCATCTCCCTCAGTTGTCCATCTCTTCTTTTTTATAAACCTAGGTTAAAAAAATGATGAGGTGTCCATCTTCTCATGGTCGTGAGAAGCTTCTCATAACTCTGAGTGTGTCTCACAGCCGTGAGTGGCATCTCACGATGGTAAGACACCTTGTCACGGCCGTGAGTTAATGCTCACTATTATGGCAAGTTGATTTCTTAGTCGTGAGTCCCTAACTCCTTCATTTCTATAATTTAGCTTGTCTCCTCTTCTTCTAGTCTTTCTCATTCCTACTTTATGAAGACAAAGGACTGTGAATCTCTTGAAAACAGCTTAAATATTGTGCTATAGTCTCACTTTAGCTATTTCAATTATGCCTAAAACCATATATGAACTAAAATGAGTATCTTGAGCATTTTCACATCATTAATCATTAAGTGTAATGGATCAAACATATAATCAATTAAACATATATCATATACTCAAAATTTTAAGATAAAGAATCTATTTTAGCATCTATATCATACTTACCTAGAACCTTCTTTTGAGTGGCTCTTTCATTTGACCATTAGTAATGGTTTTCAGTTATGTCCTCTATCATGTTATGTGCTTCATCTATAGTTTTATTCTTAAAAGCTCCATTAGCAGCTACATCTATAGATATGTTCATATTAGAGGTCATCTTATTATAAAAAGTCTAGACTATTAGACACTTCTTCAATCAATGATAAGGATACTATCTCAATAACTCCTTATACCTTTCCTAAACCTTATATAGTGATTCACTTTCCCTTTAGGAAAAAGTAGTAATTTGATTCCTTATATGTGCAACCTTGCCTAAGGGCAAGTACTTAACTAAGAATGCGTGGGAAAACTAATCCCATGAGTTGATTGATTATGTTGGTAGGATTTACAACCACATTTGCTTTTTCCTTGAAAAAGAAAGGCAATAAACTAAGATTAACTTAATTAAAGGAGACACCGTTGAGCTTTAATATATTGCAGTACTTAAGAAACATCAAAATATGTAAGTTAGGGTCTTAAAATGGTTATTGGGACTCGATCCGGGAACCGGATCCCAACCGGAAAGGCAGAACGCAAAAACGAATAACAAAGGAGGCGGGACGAATCACAAACGAAACAGACGATGACAAAGCGGAAGAAATCGAATGATAAAGCAAAAGAAGCGAAAGCGGATACATGAATCGGAAACGAAATCGAATAAACGGTTACAATCAAAGAAAAGAACGAAGGCGAAACGAAAGCGAATCGAATAAGCGAATCGGAAATCGAAAGAACGGAACATAAGGCGAAATCAAAACGGATACGTATCAAATCAAACCAAACAAACGAAGTCATTGAACTGAATCATATCCGACATCCGAGAGCAATTATCGAAGAAAACAAACGATCGCGTTGGAAACACTAAGACATTCCAAATCTGGTATAAATTTTTTTCTTTTTCTTATATTCATCTTTATTCAAACTAATGCAAATCAAATACAATTCATTCCCACTTTTGGAAATTTATCCTCATACAAACTTAATACTTGATCATATTCTTATATATCCATACAAATCCCAAATGTCTTTTTCAATCTTATACAAAGTTTCTATCCGTCAATCACGAATCAGAAGAATCTAATTAATCACAATATTATTTCTTTACTCAATCAGTTTACAAAAATTCGGCAGCATAACGGCTGCATTCTTACTAACCCAAACCTGCAAAGTGTTCAAAATACACTTCTAAAACATATCCCAATCAATCATACAATCATCAAATCCACCGGACCCTCCGTCCGGGATCTCA
>JAJMLV010000008.1:57642089-57652745 GCA_027123465.1 Erythroxylum coca
CAAATCATATTAATGAAAATGCAAATGTTCCCAAAAACATTTACAAGGAAAAAATGCCTACTTAATAGCACGTAACAAAGTTGACTAGTCGTGAGTTGGAATCCCTACGATTGAAACCCCTAAGTGTGCACTTGGGAGGTTTCAATTAAAAACAAAAAAGAGAGTATGAGCTAAAGAAGCTCAGTGAGTTATAGAATTTCTATTCAAATCATATTTAACTATTTAAACCTCCCTAAAACAAATTCATCTCAATTTGTATAATTCAATATTTAATATGAAACATATATACTTCCAAAAATCAAGTTTCTCAAATCGTTTTTTAAATAAATAGTGGCAACATTAAAAAATTCATGAATTTCTTACACGACATAGCATATCACTAACTTCTTTGTCATATAATACCCTCATGCATAAAGTCACGGAGCTGGTTCTGCATCACTTACCTGCAACTACTTACCCACTAGTTACAGAGTTGGTTCTACATCAGTTACCCACATTAAAATAACCGCTATACATTGATAGTTACGAAGCTATTCTACATCGCTTACCCACAACTGGTCAACCACTAGTTACGGAGTTAGTTCTATATTACTTATCTATACTAAGTTAACCTTTATATACTGGTAGTTACAAAGCTAATTCTACATGGCATATTCGCAATTGCTTAACCACTAGTTACGGAGTTGGTTCTATATCGCTTACCTATACTAAATTAACCTCTATATATCGGTAGTTATATAGTTGGTTCTACATTCCTTACCCGCAATTGTTTAACCACTAGTTATGGAGCTAGCTCTACATTACTTACCCATACTAGGTTAACCGTTATACATCGGTATAATAATATGTATAAGACCTATCGGTATACTATAGGCTAAAAAAATCATTTCCTTTTTATCAACCAATAACATCATCTCTATATAAACTCAAATTATATAAGATTTAACTTTCAAACTTCAATTCATATATTGCTAAAACCATAAAATTATACTAGCAATATTCACTTATAATGCATCATTCATACAAAACTCAATCCATATTCACTTCATGATAGAATAGAAATCATTTTCATAAAATACATTTAAAATGCACTCACCATTAAGCAACTTTATCACTAAGCATACTCACACCCTTTGTGCCTTTCCTTTACCTACACAAGAGCATTTCACTTAAGCATTGATTTCCAAATTTGAAAATTATACATTAAAACTATAAATTCGGTTTAACCGAATTCAAGATTAGTATTTAATCGTATAACACATACACTAATCATATTTCCATTTATTACCGTAAGCTAACCTATTGTTCTACATTTCCAATTCTAACTTCAAAAGTTACTTAAAACCATATTTTACCCATTCTAACTTATCAATTTCTTCAAAACAATATCTCACTCAATTTAACTCACCATATCATGATCATGCATGATGAGTCACGATTATGTCCTATGTCCCAAGTCCATACCTCCACTTGTTCCTCACTTTTCACATATCAAATGTTCAAATTAGGCTTTGAGGTCTTCCAGACATTCATTCCCCTAAGTCTCTAGTTTCCAAGTCATTTAAAATCATGCCATTTCAACTTCTAAATCATAAAAAATGTACCAAATATCACAATTCAACATAGGGTAGTATCAAGTCACCATTTTCAATCTCAAACTTTAATATCATTCATCTAAAATTAGGTCTATGTTTTTTCTAAAGAATTTTATTACTATGTCTTAGGTTTCATCTCCAATTGGAATAATTCAATTTGGAGGTTTGTAGGCTAATTTATGGCCGAAACAATGGGACTGGTTCAAACCAACCTAAGACATAATTTTACTACATGTTCCTCTCTTATTATATTTAGTCAATTATATGTAAAGAAACACCAAAATAACACCAAGAAACCACTGATTTTAAACACATCCTTCTCACTTAAATAAAAATTAGAAATTTAGGTTAGGAAAACTTACCACTTCCTTTCTCCAATCTTTTAGGTAAATGATGAAAACTTAGGTTTGATCAAGGTTTCTCCAAATCTCCATCAAAACCTATCAACAATGGAAGCCCTTTTCTTCCTCTCTCCTTAGATGACCTTCAAACTTGCTTCTGTTCTTTTCACTTTTGTTTTGTCTCTCTCACATTGATAGTTGTAGATTACATCATTTTTTTGGGTAATCTAAGATGTATTAGTGGTTACATTGAATGTTTAGGTTATGATTTTGTTATTTAGTTAAATATTTGTGCTTTGTGAGTTAAAGCATACGATTGAGCTTCAATTTTGAGGTGCCTTGATGTGTTTGTTAGTATTTCAGGGAAAATATTAAAGAACGAAGGAGATTCGGAGGAGGCCCGAACCAAAATAGAAGGCCATGTTCATGACCAATGAGCCACGATCAAGACAAAAAGCCAAACAGAGGACCACGATCATGGACAATAAGCTATGATCGTGATAAAAGCCAAACAAGGGGCCACAATCGTGACTATGTGTAAACAAATGCAGACAGCCTTCCAGACTTAAGTTTTCAAGGGGCTTTTCGAACCTTTCAGACCTAGAAAAAGCCCTAAGGTTGCTCGAAACAAAAATACTATAAATAGGAAAGAGAGGAGAAAGAAGTGAGTCTTCATGGCTGTTGCTTTCCTAAGGCATCTCGATCCCCATTCCATGTGTATTTCTTTTATCTTTGTTTTCATTTTTTTGATTGTTAAGATGAGGATTTGGGTTTGATTAAGATGTTCTAACTTTCTTTCAGGATTTTATCTTGAGTTAATGTTAATCTAATTATTTTGTGTTATTTTGATTGGGTGTTATGATTAATTGTTGTATCTTCATGCTTCGGTAACAAACTGAGAGGGCGATTAGAATGCAAAATGATTAGGTCGGTTTAATAAGAGTTAGGAATCCAATAGACCATGAAATCAATCTTATCAATTATTGTCCAAAGAGAGATCCCGTGTGAGACCCAGTAGTTTATTAGAAAGTTTAAGGACTGATTAGGTTGTGGACCGATAGTTAATCGAGAGATAACAATTTCAGCAACTCAACTTTATTATATTAATTAGGGTTTAGTAATTATAACTCGAGAGAGAGTAATCCACCTTACGATAGTCTAGAATCGACATCCCAATAACACAAAAGTCATTAAGTTAGCATTGATCATAGGATAAATCCCTCTCTCATAACTTGCTATATTCTCTTGTGTGATTTCCCATTGTTGAATTGTTGGTGCTAAATATTTGATTTCATTGAGTTAATTTTGCAAATTAATATCTTGAAAATCATTTGTGTTTACTTTCCTGTCCTGTTTTATTTCAAAAATACAAAATACTTCTCTTCTGATGTCAGTTGACAAACCTCTAAGCCATAACTAGTCCAAAAAGTTCCTTTAGTTCAATCTTAAAAACTGAGTCTCCTGTCTCGTACCTAAAAAGCCACGTTGTAATTTATATGAGTTTTGCGAAATCAATGAGTGAACCATCATTGATGATTTCACCCAAGGCAAATCCACAAATCACATATTTCACATACATTCATTTAGATCATGAATAATTCAATATTCACATTATCATGGCATATCATGTTATCATTACAAATTCATAACAGATATTTACAAATACAAATGCATATAAGACTCCAGATTCGTTATCATTGTTGTGACCAAGTGCCTTTCACACTATACACAGATACTGGCCCATTGAGCTCAGTCAGAACAGAAATCACAAAGCAAAGCTCTATGTGCATATCAGAAAATCATTGAGCAAAGCTCTATGTGTAAGCTTTTTTATACTGGCTACTCTGGTCACAATGCCTTTATCTGAGCATACATTTTATGAAATGCATCAAATACAGAATATGTCACGCATAACAGTCACATGTATTGCACAATCAAAATCTCATAATCATCAAACTTAAGTCCAATATTCAACTTTTATTAAGAATACAAATATCATTCAGAATTTCACAGCAATCAAAACACTTCTAATATTTCCCAAATATTAACTCCTCGGACTTTAAGTCTGGAATTTATAAATAAATCACAATCAGTTAATAATTTGAAGCCAAACAAATTCAATCAATCTTAGGAAAAATCATCTAGGTTGACTCACAGTACACTCCGATATGCTACTTCCTGGATGGTCCAACAATTTCTGACTGACGTCCAATGTATTCCTCTATATCATACAAAACACATTTACAAATATTATACTTTTGCACAAATGTATAAACATGCCTTTATACATATCTATGTATATCAAAAATGCACAATACATGGTCAATGACAATCCTAGATATCTTATTGAATTCTTAGCACCATATCATTTAGATATCAAAACCCTCATAAATATAATTAGTACTTAGGGTTTGGACCACAACAAAATAGTGTAAAGTTAATTTCATAACTCAATTGATCATTTCAGAATTTTCTAACAGTATGCTTTCAGGTTGGCTTTGCGTATTCATTCTGATAAGGTAAAAGACACAATTAGGCAACACTTCCTTCTATAAATTTGTTCTTCATTGTCTTAAGTTTCTAATGACACCAAAATGATTCAATTTGGTTTAGTATTTTGAAAGTTATTCTCCAAATATTTTCAGACTATTCTCATTCTGAAACAATACACTTTACTCAAATTCCATCCAGAAATTGAAAGTCTTAGAGACTAAATTATAATTCGATTTCTTCAAAAAAAATCTATGGTCCCATGTCTCTAGTTTACTCCAAATAAAAAATCATCTTATTTGGAAATATACAGATCAAGATATAACCAAAATAACAAAAAAATATTCAGTTAAACTATACTAGTTATCATATTCCAGTAGTGCAATATAAACTCATGACTACGCAAGAGTCATAGGCGTGCAACAAAAAACTCATGCCTGTGCATACCATCACAATTAAATCACGACTGTGAGACTTCAACGCATGGCCATGCACACCAAATCAGACTCATCCAACATTAGTGATGTCGTGATCTTCTTTCTTCTCTTTTTCATCGAATATTTCTCCTTCTCCTCCTTTCTTCTCTCTAGAAACCCATTTTTCTTCTTCTTCTTTCATTTTTCTTTTCCAGAATTTCTCATTCCCACCTTATTTAACTAACACATCTAAGGCTTAAACCAACATTTCTACTTCCCTTTCAGTTCAACTCAACACAATTGAATCAAAATCCAATATTTAAACATAATCATCAAAACTCTGAAACTACACATTCGCTTTCTCTCTCTACTATGTGTTTTCATTCTTACTACACTTCCACATACTTTTCCTAAACACGGTTTCAATGATTCTTCAAGCTTAAAACTCTCTTCAACACAATCTTATGACATATTGATCCCCAAATATGTAAAAACAACATATCCAAATTTTCATCCTTCATTCACCGTATACATGCAAAAATGATATCAATTAAATCACTATATTTATTTCAATGCACAAATCAAGAAAACCATTCAGTACTTACTTTCTTACACTCCAACTCTTCAAAATTACATGAAACCAAATCAACAAGTTATTCAATGATGAAGAAAATGGAAGAGAATTTCAGTGTTGCATGTTTCAGTGAAGAACACAATGTCAGTATCTCTTCCTAACCAAAACATGATCTACGTGTGCTCCATAATTCATAGCCACATGTCACCATGCGTGTAAGCCACATGTCACCATACATGTAAGCCATTTGTCACTATTTAATCAGTCTATGTGTCACTCTAGAATTGGTCCATTTGTCAATATTTGTCTTAGTCTAAAATACCCCAAAATTTTCAGAAATGTTTTTCCTAAAATTCACCAAAAATTTCGAAATAACGCTTAATATTCTCCAAATAAATTTTCACCACAATTAATCCACAATTTGTATTTCAATCGCATTAATAACTCAATTATACCTGAAAATTGTCAATGAATGCATGTACAATTATATTCGTGTGCAAAAATTAATATTCTCATGTATATATGTATGCCATATTTAACTATGTATGATATGCATTTCCTAATGTCTCAGTAATTTTCTCATTTACACTATTCTAGCCTTAACATGGGTAACGGGATGTTACATATGTAAAGGTTGAGAGGATTTCTGTGGTGTGTAAGAAGAAGAAAGATGAAAAATGAACATAGCTAAGATTACTCCTGCAGGAGCTTAACACCTAAGGTGCTGACATATGTCCATATGCATGTTCTCCATTTATCAAGTATATATGTTGCCATATGTCACTTAATTACTTAGTCCATTTGTCACACAACCATTGATGTCATTTTTCAATTAATAACTTATGCCAATGTCACTCATTCATCTATACCAAATGTCACTTATTCATAGGCTTAGTCATCCTAATTTTCCATGTATCCATTTGTCTTACCATTTGGCATTTTTCCTAGACCAAATGTAAATTTTAATTCATCAATTTTCCAATTGTACCAAATTAATTCCAAATTTACTACTTGTAATCACTCAAACCAAAATGCAAGGCATAAATAATACACAATTTACATCATGATCATTTTAACCTTTTCATACCCGGAAATAAGCCAACTGAGTGCATATACATTCTTTGCAATGTGTACTAAATCATAATTCATGTGTGTATGCTATTGATATGCATGTGAATGAAATGCAATTCATGAATTTTCATTGTTATAGCTTCTATGCAATAGTCTAGGGTTTTAATCCATCAATTTGAAAAACCGGCAATTACAATAAGCCCTCGGATATCGCAAGCGTACAAGTCACGATTGTAGTATAAGAGGTGTCAATCCCACCAATAATATATGAAACTCAACATAAACAATGCAATGAAAAGTAATCACTAGAATTGAATTCAACCACTTGATTCAGAAATTAAACATGAAAGAATTAACAATTGTGCATTAAGCACGCACAATGGAAATCAACCAAAGAAATTTATGAAATTATGAGAAAGAGGATTTTAATTATCATTAATGCTAACCTAGCTAATTATGTGTTAGTAGGGTGTCAGTTCTAGACGATCCTAGGGCTGATTACTCTCTCTCGAGTTATAACCATTACCCTAATTTATAAACCCTAATTGGATTATGAAATTTGCAATCTCTCAATGTATAAATTATTCAAAACCCTAATTAGATCTGAAGCACTCTAATGAACTATTGGAATATCACATGGGATCTCTCTCCGCACAATTACCAATAGATTTATCACGATTTCTATTATTGCCTAATTCTCATTAATCTAATTTAATCATTTTTCATTCAGTTCAGCCTCTCAGTTTATTACCAAATTATGCAATAACGTAGTTAAATCACAACATTCATCCAAATAACACAAGCGATTAGATTATCATTAAATCAAAATAAAATCTTAGAGGAAAGTAAGGACATCATCATCATCATTCTACTATCTATCATCATAGAATTCATCCCAACTTTATACAGGAATAAAATTGAAACAAAAAAGAAATAAACACTTAGAATGGACTATCTGGGAAGGCAACAACATCAAAAAACCTCCTAATTCGGGAAGCACATCGAGACTACTTCTTCTTCCTCCTTCTTCCTCTTCTTCTTCCTCTTCCTCTTCCTCTTCCTTGTCTCTTCCTCTTCCTCTTCCTCTCTTTAGGATTTTCAATGGTGGTTGCATGACAGCTCACTTTTTTTCTCTACCTCTTTATGTTCTTTTTATACTCATTTATGTTTTGGGTCACCCTTAGGTCAAAAAGGTCCAAAATATCCCTTGAATCGTGACGTTCATGAGTGTCTGTGCATCTGCCCGACATAGGCCACAATTGTGGCTCATATCTGAGCCTTTTGTCACGATCGTGGCATGCAGGCCACAATTGTGGCCCAAACCTAGAGCTTCTGTCATGATTGTGGGTTGTTGTTTTGGCCCTAATGTCTCCGAAACTCCTCCGTTCTTCAATGTTGACCCTAAAATACTAGCAAACACATCAAAGTACCTAAAAAATATAATATTTAAGCTAAAAATTTTGTACTAACCTTTAAAGCACTTAAAACATAAATAATTAACAAACTAACACAATTCTGACCTAAACACATTCTAAATGATTCAATTATTGGCTAAACACAATCAAACTATGCCCTAAAACACGATGCAATTTCCACTTATCAATACATATGCATTGAAGTTGACATAGATAAAGAGTTATTCTTAAGAATAATGAAACTAAATGAAAATGGAAAACTTGTGAAAGATTTAATATCTTTAAGCTATCAATAAAGACCTAAGATGAAATATCAATATATAGTTTGGATACCAACTAAGAGAAATATAGGTCAAATGACAATATTGAGAATTAGAGAACAAAGAATGGAGGGATTTTGAGGATGAAGGGAGAGGTAACCCAACTAATTTCCTTGACAAAAATGTAGATGATAATGGAAGAATTAATGAGTTGGCAAAAGAAAATCTAGAGATGAATACATAAGAAAATTTGGTGGAAATAAGTAACCTAACAAAGGAAAAAAAACACTCAAATAAGTAGAGACTTTAGAAAAAGATTCAATTTTAGCTATTACTATGATTAGAATTGGACTAAAAATATTCTGGGACCACTAAAAAGAAACTCGGTTAAAAATTTAGGAAAGTGTTTGACAATTCCCCTCCTTAATGATGAATATTATAACATAGAATGTCAGGGGTTTGAACAACACTAATAAACAACAATTTTTTAAAGATCTCCTAACAATGAAGAAGTTTGGTTTTGTTGATTTACTTGAGCCAAAATAAAGAGCACCTAATTTTAAAGGGCTTGTGGTTTTTGGATAAGTAGCGGACTGCAGTGAGCAATCATGATTTTCACTATAATGACCTCATTATTATCTACTTGATCTAAATTTCTTTCACATATATCATTTGAGCTTCTCTAGTCAATAAATCAATTTTCAAGTCTCTTTAGTTCACATCCAAACTCAAATTCATATCACCATAGTCTATGTTACTAACCTAAAGATAAGAGAAAAACATTAAAGGATGATTTCATATCTATGTAAGCAGATTTCTTTATACCTTAGCTAATAGCATATGAATTTAACTGCTATCTACTAGCACAGGAAGTGTATCTAAAAAGATCCAAGATGAAGAACAATAATTAGGATTCACAAGATACATCAACAGTGTTGGTGTAACTGATACTATGGTACTACATTTAAAATAACTACATGGCAGCTGGTTTCTACAAAAGAATATTGACAAATGCCTTATTAACTTGTCTAAGATTATAACATATCCTCGAAACTATGCTCATAATCCAATAATCCACTTTGCTTTGATTACGCACATATTGAAATTAGCTTAAATGAGAAATTAGTGAAAAGGAATGTCCCTTTCAAGCTTAATAACTACAAGGAATGTCCCTTTCGAGATCTTTTTGAGGTTCTAAGAATAAAGAAAGCTATAATAAGATAGAACACACAATGGAAAGATTATGAAGGGTATAAATTTTTACAAAATCTAAAAGATGTCAAAAAGCAACTAATTCAACTAAATAAGAAATGCTACACAGCTACAGAAATAGACAAACAAGAAAGTATAGCCTCTCTTAACTTAATACATGACTAATTGAGAGCTAATCTTATTATAATACACAATCAATAGATGATGCTCTTACTACTTGAATGAACAGGTTTAAATAGATAATTGAAACACTAGAGATTTATTACTCTTTTAGAAAACAAAATTCAAGAATATGTTAGCTAAAGGATGGATACAAGAATCTTAAATACTTCAATATTGTTATTCTTTCTAAGAAAAATGTTAACAAAATTGTCTCCTTACAAACACTAAATAACACTATTATCAAGGATCAATAACAATTAAAAGATTTGGTTTTTAACTACTTGAAAAGGATGTTGGGTACTGTTGATAAGGTTAGCCCATTCAATCAAGATGCAAGATTCTTTATAACACAATCCATCTCATTCTCACATTGCTGGCCTTAAGAGCATCAGTAGTCTTAGTTAGGTTACTTTTATTCATCAAAGAATTATTAGTGACAATATACTAATTGTCCAAAGTTATTTAAAAACTAATATAAGACGAAGGAGAACAAAGTTGCATTTTGAATATCGATTTCATCAAAACTTTTGATTCCTTAAATAGGAGTTTATTATTCAATACTATGGAAGCTTGGGCATTTTTTTACAAATGCATTAATTGAGTGAGACAATATGTTATTTCCCCTACATACTATATCCTAGTCAGTGAAGAATCAACCACACTCTTCAAAGCTGTAAAGGGAATTAGGTCACGAATCCATTTATCTCCATATATTCACTCTAAGTAGGGAGGCACTCACTAGACTACTTCACATTAAATAGTACTATGAATCCATGTTTAAGTATCATTAAAAATGTAATAAGATTGGCATTTTTAATATATCTTTTGCAAATGACTTACTCCTACTTTATGGTTCTACAAAAGAATCTATAAAGGTTTTCACTAAATCATCAGATGAGTTCAAGGAAATATAAAGGTTAAGATACAACTTCCAAAAACTACTTTATCATTTTAGCTAGAAGCAATGCAATAGAGATCTTATAAACTAAAAATAGTTTCAAACATGAATAACTCATTTTCAAGCCTCTAGGGAATAACTACAAAGAGATTATCCTTCTGTTAAGTCAAAATGACTTTACATTAATGATCTAGATTCATCTGAATAAGATACAAGCTCCGA
>JAJMLV010000008.1:57658171-57668427 GCA_027123465.1 Erythroxylum coca
ACTAAGATCTCCGTTGGATGTTGATAAGGGGAAGATGAAGTTATACCTAGAAGGGATAATTGATGATCTATCCGCAGATCAGATTGTAGAAGAAGTGCGAAGAATAGATGAAGCATGCACTTCAAAGAAGACGTTTACAGGAGCCAGTTGTAGTTTTACAGAGAAAGATGAACACTATCCAGTGGGGGGAAAGCTTACTAAAGGGACGTTCACTGAATCCCTTGTGCAGACAATAGTGCATATTAAGCCACTGTCTAATACATTGTCAATTGAAGAAGAAGCCCTACCCTTGCATGGAAGACAAGTGTTAATGCTACCAGCTCCTTACGGCTTAGACCTTCCTGAACCCAACCTATCGGTTCAACCACCTACCTTTGAGATTTTTTAAGACCATGTTCCATCTTCAGATGTATATGTTACTACAATTGCTTTTGAAGAACACCTGGAGAATGATGATCGACCAACATCTTCTTTTGACTTGCAAGCAGAGGTAATGCACCTATGAAGAGAAGTCACAGAACTGAAGGAGATGGTGAAAGAATTGTTGAAGCATCATCGATCGTAATCATTTTTTATTATAACAAATAGGGGGAGAAGAGAATGGAGAGTAGAAATCAAAGGGGGTGAACGAAGGTGATGAATTTTTGAAAAAGAAAGAAAAAGATAGGGGGAGGAAGAGCAAACAAAAAATGAAGAAGTCAGAAGAAAACAGTATAAAGATATGTTTTCTTATTTTCTTCAACTGTACATACATTTTTTTTCTTTTTACAGTTTTTCACCTTAACTGTATGATTATTTGTTATCATCAAAAAGGGGGAGATTGTTAAGTCAAAATGACTTTACGTTAATAATTTTGATGAAGTACAAATAATGAAAGAAGAAAAACAGATGGAGATTGAGAAAAGAAGACGAAAGAAGAGAAAAGCAGACGAAGATTGAAAAAAAAACGAGAGAAGAGAAAAACAGACGGAATGATGAAAAACAGACAAAAGAAGTTAAAAAGCAGACAATAGTTAAAAAGAAGACGATAGATGAAAAACAGATGGAAGATAGAAAAGCAGAAGGAGATCGAAAAGCAGACGGAGATTGAAAAGCAGACGGAGATTTAAAAAGCAGACGGAAGCCAAAAGCAGTCAGAAGCAAAAGCAGAAGATGAAAAGCAGACGGAAGCAAATCAAGTATCAGTTCGAGTTAGTTACAGAACTCAACTTAATAACCGTTTCTTTCAAGATTCAAGAAGTTGTTGTAGATGAAGGCTATAAATATGAGTCGAAGTCGAAGAGTGCAAAGTTACACACTGACACAAAGTTATACACGTGAACGTTACAAAGCTTACTTGAGAGTTTATTATGCAAATAGCTAGAGCTATCTTACTGTAACGAAGCTCAAACATCTTTTTGTAAGAAAGTAGTACAGATAGCCTGCAGAGGTTAAGAGTAAAAGAATACTGACTATAAAGAGACCTAAATAGACTTAGAAAGAAAGAATACTTGTAAAGTTGTTGAGAGATAGTGAAATCTCAAAAAGACTTATGAGGACTGGACGTAGTCCACGGTTTGGGGTGAACTAGTATAAAAATTACTGTGTCAACTTCTCTATCCTTATCTCTCTTATCATTCAAAGTTTAGTTTTTACTTAGTTTTCAAACAAGTTTTCGAAAAATACGATTAACTTTGACTTACAGTAGTTCTTGTGAAAAGAATAAGTTTTTCTTTTGACAAAACGATTTTGAAGGTTTTTCAAAAAGAGAAAATACACAATTCAACCCCCCCTTCTTGTGCATTTATACATCGTATAATAAGCATTGTAATAACGTGTGATTCACTTCACCTTCTTGTATTGCAAGCCACTCATTTTTCCTATTTGCTAAAGGCTTGGTACCTAGTGCAATAAATTCCTTTCTTATAAGGCTAGGATAGGCTAGGCTATAATTACTCAACCCTATTCTAAGCAATCTCTATATATATTAGAGTACTCACCTAGCAATTCTAAAGTAGTCAACGAAGTTGATTGAAAAGTTATCGAGGAAGTTCTTATAGTCGTGGTTGGAGGAGAAAACAATGGAGACAAAAATCAAATGGAGCAATCTATATCTGTCTAAAGAGAATGGGGAACTTAGAGTAAATTTCAGCATAGTTATAAAAAAATGCTCTCAATCAAAAGGATATAGAAGCTATGCATGTATAAAGAGTTATTATAGGTAAAATGGCTACATACTCAGTTCTTAAAGGGTGATAGCATATAGAAAGCAAAAATAAATTTATCATGTCATGGACTCTTAGAAATATCCTAAAAATAAGGGACTCAACAAACTATATTTTTAAATACAAATCAATAATAGTACGAGTACCTCTTTCTAATTTGAAAATTGGTAAATTTTAGGATCTTTATACAAGTTTCAAAGGTTAATTTGATCGAAGCTAGTATTCTTTTAAACTCTAAGGTAGAATTTATCATAATTGTAGATAAATGAAGCTAGTCAGTTCATGCTTTAAAGGGCTTTCCTATAGTTAAAGATAATCTCCTAAGCTATTCTCTTAATCCTAGCAAGGAAGATGCCCTAAGCTGGCAAAGATGGAATTAAGTCCACATATCGTATATTCTTCGACTAAAGATTCTAGTCTAAATTATAGGACTAGATAATGACCCTCTATAACCTACATTATGAAAGCACACAGTGGCACAACATAAGTGATTACGCTATGAAATTTAAGTTTTTTAGAGAAAAAAAAAGGACCTTAACCTATTTAGGATGGCATATGGATCTCTAGTTTGCATAATATTGTTGGAGAAGAATCAAAGGATATTTATGGATTCCTAAGTGAGTATAGACATCATTAGTTGAAGACTTGTGGAAAAGATAAAGAGAAGCTACTATAGCTCAAGGAATAGCAACAAAATTAGGCTCCACCTAACACAAAATTGGAACTTATAAGTAGGAAAAACAATATGTTTCTAGAAGGATTTTATAACCAAACCTACTAGCTATATTATCATTTCTATTGATCTTTTTCTTGAGGCTTCTTTCATTGTGTAAGTTTTCTAGTTTTCCAAAGGTAACATCTTTCAATTGCCTTTAAATAACAATTTTGATTTTTCAATATCATCAATGTTGTTTTCCAACATTTCCATGCAACTTTTGATGTGATAATCCTAAACTAACCATGCTTGATTTAACACAAATTTTAACTTCAGTATTCTTTCCATCTCATTGTTATGTACATCTTTTTGCATGATTTGATTTCATATTTCTTAATAATATGATTTCTAAACACAATGCTATGAAATCTTTATTAGTATTTTATTTTGTTAAATTGAAATTCTATATTGGCACCCTTCTTAATCCAACAATTTTAAATTCAAAATTTGATCCAATATTAGCACAAATGAAAATAATTGTCTTTCTAAGTACTTAAAAGAAATAAGTGATAAAAGTAATATTAAATTTTCTAAAATAATATAAAAATACGCACTTTCCTATAATAAATATTCTTTCAATTTTTCTCTTTTTTGTTTCAATGTTTTTTAGATAATTCTTACAAATGTTTTTAAATTCCTTAAAATTGAACAATTTTTTCAATTTTCTAACTTTAAGATCAAAAGAAAAACTCTCTATAAATTATATTTTCAACATTCTCGAAGTAATTATCTTATAGTATTGTTTATGTCAAAGAAACTATACCATACGTAATTTTTTTAAAAAAAAAGTGACAATATAATAAAAATATATATTTACTATTATCACATCTTAGGAACCTTTGTTAAAATTGAAACCATAAATAACTTTAAAAACAGAATACCTTATGAAAACTCAGTATATTAACTTGAATACAAAAAGCCTTTAATAAAAGAAACATTTCAATGCACATATACAAAAAGGACTAATTTGCATCAATTTAAACGTTCAAGACTTGTTTACAATTTAAAGACTTGATTAATCTTTTTTAAATAATTTTGTTTAATTGGATACCTTTTCCTTTCTATTTTTAGGCTGAGAAAAGGTTTTATATTGTTCTCATAATAGGAAAATACTTCAAAGAAAAAGAAATATACACTGTAAAAGCAACTATGCAACTTAAGTAAACTCCAGCTCATGTAACCCCTTCTCTGAATTAAAGAGGGCAAAATAATGACAAGTGTAGAAAGATGTTTTCATAACTCTAAAGCTACCGCTTCAAATGTCATTAGCAGAAATTAAGAAATTGCAAATGCCTTGTACAGAATGAAACCTCGTGCCCAAGGGTATAGCGTCCGAGAAAAATGGAACAGTGCCTGCAATCAGCAAGCAATCTTTTGCCCAACAAACTTGTCAGTAATCTAATTGAATCACTTATTACAGTGATCAAGAACAAATGCATGTACAGAGAAAGGCAACATAATCAGGATGGTTTACCAGAATAAACAATTAGCCATTTCGCAAAACAGCAGTCTTGTGTTTGAGATTGTCCTCCCCTAACCTAATGCCACAGCTTACTACAGAAACCATTTCTTGGCCTCTTGCTGGATATAATATCTGAAAAGGAGTCAACCAACTGTCCAGCCAAACTACTAGGATCATCATTCAAAGTTTGGATGAAGGTATTAACCACTCTACGTTCCTGTTCTGATGATCTCAAGCTAAACCAAGTCAGCAATTTCAACCTGAATTCTTGATTAATGTGACCCTCACATTCCAACCAGCGGATTATCTTCACACAATACTCGAAGTTCTCATCCAAGCTACCTGAACCATTGGAAGCATGAAATGGTGACCCATTTATCAGCGTGCTGTCAGAGTCATGCATGTCTTCATTTGTAACTGCACTTCTTTTTCTGCACAACTCTGGCCAAGAATTAACAGCAGGCACTTCTCCACTTGGCCCTCGGACCCATATCTGAAAGTCACCACTACCATTAGATCTTGCTAAATCATTTTTCTCTATTTCATGTGAGGCAGCATCATCGTCTGCCTCCATAGTCTGCTCCAAAGTACATCCATTGTCCTCATCCCGAGAAGAGTCAAATGGTGGTATCACCTCTTCATTTAAATCTGGCACCGAAACAACATTTAAGTCCAGACCTCGTGAGACAGGTGGCAACTTCTCTTGTAAAATTTTAGGTTCAATTGCTTTGCTAACCGCACAGCATTTCTCAGTATCCGCACTACAAAATCCTTCAAGGCAGCCCTGCTGCTGGGCTCTAGCCAAATAGAGGATCTTCCCAAGTTCTCGAACCTTAAATCCAGAAGAATTAGTAGCAGTTGTAGTTTTAGATGCCCCTTTGGCACTAGACATACTTCCTCCACTAAGGCTATTTTCTTTCTTACCATTTGTGGCAACAGAACCACTAGGATTCTTGTGAATTACCTCAATGCTCTTAGTAAAACACTTTGCTTCAGAGTGCCCCAAGTCACCAGCCTGTGTGTAAGAAACAATCCGAAAGGTATACTCAGTGCATGGCTGCAGATTGGATATCAAAATCCTCCTCTGAGTTCTAGGAAATACGCAGATAGGGTCATTTCTATGTATATCTTCTCTGCTCTTGCTAAACCATAGCTTGTAGCCTTTTATATCAGAGGACAATGCATTAGACAATTCAATTAGTATAATTACCACCGATGAAGAAGTCACCTTTTCAAATAAGAATTTGCAAGCTGCAGGAAGTGAATCCTCTGCAGAATATAACAGGGATTATTTTTCAGAAAGATACTGTTTGACATACAAAACAAAAACAACCAAAGGTAACTTCCAAAATTTCTGACCTCTAAAATTTGGATCCACATTAGAAATGGTATCCAGCCATTCATTAGCTTTTTCAATGGCAGCAGAGCAAAGTTTCAGCACTTCACTACCAATAGAGAGTCTGCTGACAATACCGCGAGCCATTTTAGAAGAAACACCATTGACCGGACCAACTTCTGTTTCTAACTTGGCTTTTGCATCTCGTACAATATCATGCAGTTCTTTGAACCTTGTAGTCCCATCCAGTAGCCTGTAACTTAGGTATATCCTATAGCAGAGCACATCAACACGACGGGCATCCTTGGCTATAAGAAGCTGTTTCTTCCAAGATCTGTCAAAAATAATTGCATAAAAGAAACTCAATGACGACCAAATGTCGAAGTCAATAATGCAAATTATAATTTCATCCCAATTCATTACTCGCTGCTTCACTAGCTATATTAGGAGCCATTGCAAGTTGAAACTCAGAAAATCGTTTAAAGCACACTCATGTAAATAGTATAAATGAGATCAAGATATAAAAGATGCATCTACTCTTACATAGACTTAAAATCAATGCCAAAAGTAGTGAACATTAATTAATATCATTTTTTCAAAACTGCGGGAAATTTTTTCAAAACAGTATGATCTAGAAAGTATTGCAAAGTTGTAGAGAAGTGTAGGCTGTCAAGCACATCAACTTAATCTTCCAATAATTGATGATACATGAATGAAGCCAACTACTGACACAAAGGTAGATGTAATTAAAATTTACTCACCGAAGTATTCCAGAAACTTTACCGCAAAAAGCGCAACAATAACTACCATCTAGCTGCATCAATTGGCCAAGATCGACAACCCCAACCTTTTCATGTTGAAGGGCACACTCAATATGACAAGATAGCCCACAAGCATCATCCTGACCATTTTCAGATGTACAAACCAACCACAGACTGGGATCTTTGTTATCATCAAACAAATGACAAATACAACACGAACATCTTTTGCAAAATGTGTCATCAATGGATAGAACAGCTCTACAAGCAGAATTCTGGCATACCCAGGTACTTGAAGATCCAAAATCTTGTGACTGCTCGGAAGCTGGCAGAAGTCTTACTGGGTTTTCCCCCTTCCTATGCTTCTTAGAAGAAGGCTGGGTATTGAAACTAGATGAAGCTTTTTTAGGCTCCTGCTTCTTAATTGTTTTGTTATTCGTCTTTGTCAGTTCTGTCATCTTGTTTTTCGATGAAGCTGAGGGCTTTTTGTTCCTGTCAAAGCAAGTCTTAAGAATTTCTTTTTCTGGACCAGATTTTAGAAACTCCTGGAGGAGTTCTGGGCTTCTTGAAGCATCATCTGAATTCCCATTTTTCTCTGGCGTGCTTTGCACACTAGAAGAGAGGCTTTGAACTCCAGAAACTGAATGGAAACAACAGATTAACCTAAAAAATGAGCAAGCCTTTGGAGAAAATGCGCAGTATTACTGCTAAAGCAAGTTCCAACAATAATCTCATCCATGCACAGTGAAAGAAGTAATCTAGTTTCTGGTTCCTTTATAATGCTTCAAGTTTTAAGTAACTAGATTATTTGTATAGTTACTTCTAAATGACAACCATTTGGTGATAATCAATGTCCTCTTTGGACCCCTAACAACAGTGACCTTGTTTCTTAGTTATTTTGTTAATCATAACTTCAACGCCACAAAGTTTACAAGGAACAAATATCTGTTCACCAAAAATCTTTTCAAGAAACTGTAGGCCTACATAAAATCCAAACATATTTAATTGCATTCACATTATAATGCTCCCGGTGAAAATTGAAACTTCAACACCATCATAAATAACTGCTTCTTTATCGAAACATATGCTTCTTTATAATTTCTGATGGTAACTTAAGCAGATGGTAATAAATTGGCCCAGACAAAAGAAAATTCCACTTAGCTTTCTATTCAACAGCAAGTTAATATAAATATTCAGACTTGCTAAATGATAATCCAAATGGAACAGGAAAACCATAAAGCAGAACAAGTGATAAAAATACAATATCCAAGTATAAGGTGATTATGCTTCATAATATCACATAGAGATCTTATTGAAGTTCTAGAAATTGGTAGGAGAAATTGTAAGCTGGGAAAATCATGACTGATGGTTCTCTGGCTCCCCAGAGTCAAAGATGAATGCTTATAAGAAAATAAAGAACAAACGGTTATGCTTTAAGGATGACAGTCACCTTTCACAATGCTTCTGCTGTTTCACTATAAATATGAGCATCTACTCACGGAAATAAGAAAACAAGGTGTACTGCATCTATATGGCATAAACAAATATTGATTTCAGGGCAGAGAAAATTTTTACAACTATAGAATAGTAGCGTTGTAATGTTGAGATATCAGCATCTCACATAATCACTGGTTGCTAAGCCTAACTACAAGCTTATGGCTAAGCAGTGGACTTGAATTAGAAATCCAAGCAAATTTAGAGATTCCTTTGAAAACAGACAGAGTTTTGATTCGAACAAGACTCCTGCAACTGGGAATCCGACTGTTGTTCCACAACAGGCAATAGAATTGTATTTTAATTGGAAATCACTTTGGAAAGACCTAAGTATAAACTAGTCATCAGAAATCCTCATATAAAAGCCTCGACACCAGTTCTTTCTCTATCTCATATAATAGAACTTGCAATCATTTTAGTTCTAATGACCATAAAATATCATCGACAGTGAGGCTAACAGTGACTGCAGGATGTTGAGAAGGAATTAATTTAGGAGTAATGCTTAGGATACACCAAGATTGGCATCAAAATCAAGCAACTCTCTTAGTAAGTTATCATGACAAGGCTATTCACTTTGTTGATTGTCATGTCATAATTGCACCCAGATACTCCTCTGAATGTCGACCCAAACAACATACTAACAGCAACAAGAAAGGGGGCCTCTTAAAGTCAACAACTTGCTATAGCACAGAAATAAACCAAACATCATCTCCGTATTGATACCACACTGTAAGAAATGCAAACTGTAGAGCACAGAAGCAAGGGTAAATTAAGTCCCATGAGATAAGGAGGAGGGCAATCATAAATACCTCTAGCAAGAAACTTGTCCTCCAAATCCATTGTCAACAGGCCAGAGCAACAACTTTAGCAGCCTTGCCTATGACGATTAAATTCAAACACTGAAACAGCTTAAACTTTGCACCACTTCCTTAAAAAAGAACTTTGTCAAAAGTACATTAAGTCTCAAACTAATATCGACACGTCCTATAAAAAAGAAGCTCAAGCAAATTCAATAAGACTATTGGAGTCAGAGAGTAAAAAATACAGCTTTACTATCCTTTTGTTTCTCCTCCTCCCCTAATCATCAAAAAACACAGTACGTACATTGAAAACCAGATGCTTTGACCTTTCACTTGCTTTTGGATTGCTGCGTTTCTTACCCTCTAAATTTATAACCAGTGTGTTTAAAATATTTCGAAAAATGAAGTACCCCAAATAAACGTAAATAATTAGAAAAAGAAATCACATGATATCGCGCAAAATCAACGTTATTGAGTGGAAAGATAGATACTATCAAGCTGGTGAGTACTCAAATTCTTTGTGTGTAAATACATCTCGGCATATATATATATATACAATGAATCAGAGAAAAGAAGCAGGTAGACAAACTCAACAAAAAGGTAGTAAATTTCGGACAGCAACTATAACAGTCACCAGCATATGAATCCCCGTACATTGTCTGAATTTAACGTAAATTACGCAATTCAATTAAAAAACAAAAAGAAGAGGACGCGCAACAATGAAACTCAAATATTGAAAAAAGTAAGAATTCTGAGGGTATGAGAAAGAAAAGAAACGGAAAACTGAGGGAACAGAAACAAGGGCGGATCTGATCAGTGCAAAAGTCCGAACAACAATTTGCAGAAGAAGCAAACAAATAATAAGACAAATACGACAGAGAGAGAGAGAGAGAAAGATACCTGTAGATAATGGAAGAGGAATCTAGGGTTTTAAATGGGTCCAAGCCAAGGAATTCTCTATACCAATCCTAGGAGAAGATTGGTAGAGAGTTTGTTGTTCGTGGTTAGCGAGAGAGAGAGAGAGAGCGAGACGGCTTGTGCTGTGTTCACGTTTTTTAAGAGTTTGACGAGAAGAGAGTGAGTCGGAGGAGGGGTATAAAGATCACGCGCGTTTTTTAGGCGTTTGGGTAAATTTGTTCTGTTTAGAAGCAGGGTTGGTCCTGCCCAGCTGAAAAAGTACGCGTACTCGCTGTCATCTACTTCTATTGGTAGGTACCTACGTTGCGCCCTCATGGCGCGTGGCGTATATGGTTTCACGCTTTATTTTCCGTGTTTAACTTATTGTTCGTTGAGGAGGAGAGGAGAAGAGCAGGCGTAACGTGTTTGGTTGACTAACGCAACGCAAGTGTATCTATTCAATTTTAAGAAATAAACTTTTTGAGCAAATGAAAATACTACTTCCTCCGTTTTATAATAAGAGTCGTTTTAGAAAAATATACGCTTATTAAGAAAGCTAATAAAATTATAGATATACCCTTATTAATACT
>JAJMLV010000008.1:57691960-57708120 GCA_027123465.1 Erythroxylum coca
ATTATTTGTTCACTTTTTTACTAAAGCTTCTCATTTGTAATAAATTTATTAATTCATAACACATTGTTAATCATCTCAAGTATAAGGGGCATTTTTGTCATTGACACAATTTTTGCGTTCTGCCCATTGCAACCAAACACATTCTGTCACAGAGACGAAACAGTTTTTTCTGTTTTGTCTACCACAACCAAACAGCCTACTGTCTGCAGTTTCTGTTCCGTTCTGTTCTGTTCTGTTTTGTCTTTAGCTACTGAAGATAGCAATCATACGGACAGTAATAGATCCCTTTGGCATACTCACCTCCACATTAACAAGGATTTTTTGACTCTAAACTAAAGTAAACCTAAGAAGATGGTGCTTAGCTTTTGGGTTTCTAATATTAACTAGAGAGAAACAAAAATATAAACAATCTTCTAAGGATAGTCCATGAATCTTCTCCAACATATTTGAAACTTTCTTTATATGATCATGCTTGAACAATAAATACGAACCAACAAGATGATAAAATTTTCTAATAGCTGGAAGAAAGTAACATTAAGTAGTTTACCAACAAACAATTCAACCTAATCAAAGAAAGGAATTAGACCTAACTTTTTAACTTCATTAAAAGACTACTTTAAGCACTCAATGAGTTAAGCCAAATCTGCTAGTTAGATATGGTAATTAAGTCTAAACAAAATCGACCTAAAGTCAATAAACCAAACCCAATTTGATTGGACCTTAGGTCGAGCTTAGGCTTAGGCTGCCTAGACCCGATAGTTATAAGGTAAATAACATTGTTTTATGGAAAATGATGTTGTTTTTTATTTTTTAATTTAAAAAATTTTAAAATTTAGGTTGAGTGCTGGGTTGGGCAGATTCAAGATTTGAGTTACCCGAGTTCTAGCTTGGGTTAGGCCGTTAGTTGCAAGGTAATTGTCAATCCTTTTAGATATTGTCTACCTCTCCTCTCAGCTCTTCTAAGAATAGGTTTTACTTGTGATGATGCAACTGGAACATTCCTGCCACCATTATAGTTTAAAAACTATTAAAAAAATAATTATTTGATATTTACATTTAACCTCATACTAGTAAGGCACCATGAATCACAACAATGAAGCTTGGTATGTTTCTGAATTGTCATTTTAACCTCAAAGTTCTCTCTTCTTGAAAATGCAACTATACAGTCTCTGGATCAGACATTATAAAGATATCCTAATAGAATTTTGACTTTAATCAATGATGATTTGAATCTATTATCATAATGTTGTTCATACAATTCATCCCCTGTTTCTAAACAGATCCTTCTAAAAAAATATAAAACTAAGGGAAAATGATGAAGAAATTAGATTGAGAAATTATAAGTTTTCGTTAAATTAGTATTGAGTAGGATTATTTTAATTAAATTAGGAATATTAAAATTTAGGTTTATAATGAAATAAACAAAAATTAGAAAATTTTAATTTATATTAATTTATCTTTAATTAAAATAAGTAGTCATCATATACACATGGTAATGTGAAATTCATATAGCTAACAAAAAATAAGAAAAATTTATCATGTCAATGCTAATATGACCCATAACAAATGAATACATAATCCCTTAAATATTTTCTTTCATTTTGAGTTCAAATTAAGCAGTTTGAAAATATTAAAATTCACTTATAATATTTTAAATTGTTAGATTATAATATTTATATTAATCTAAATATTAAAATTAAAAATACACTTTTTAGTCGCAGAACATAACTTAGAAATGTGAACAAGGATAGAACTAAAAAAAAGACCTAAAAGCGTAGCACAATAAGAAAAACAGAAAAACAATGGAACCTAGATGATGACCCAATGAGATAACATAATTAAAACAACTATTTAGTAGAGAAATAGGTGAAAATGCAAGGCAAAAGAGGGGGAAAGGATAGTATGGGAATAATTGGGATACAAATAAATCATCTAGCTTACAACATGATGCCTTTAGGCTTGGCATTTTCTAGCAAGTTCAACTTAATCCAACTTGGCCCAACCAAAGTTAATGAACTTAGCCCAATTTGATTGGGTTTCAAGTCGACCCCTTTTTTTTTAATTTTAAGCTTTAAACTAAACTCGAATTTGGACATTTTTACCTGCCTGACCCAAGGGTCAAATCTCACATTTAAATATTATGTAAAATGACATTATTTTTTCTAGACAAAATGACATTATTTTGTATATAAGATGTTGGAGTCTTTATGTCTATGTTGAAATGATATCATTTTGTATATAAGAAATTGGAGTCACCATGTCTATGTTGAAATGATATCATTTTGTATATAAGAAATTGGAGTCACCATGTCTATATTGTAGCAGTCATTTTTGTGATGACTTGAGATATAAGATGGAGGAGTTATATTTTTATTATCAAAAGTTGTGTAGTGATCCAACTCAAGAATATGTTGATATCATTACATAATTCTGGTATGATTTGTTTAATGATTATCAACTTAGATTGAATAAATATTAGGATCACAATAATTCAACTTCAGCTTCATTTGTAATTCATGTGATAGGTATGAGTCCTGAATTTGCGCATTTCATTTAAAAAATGCTAGGACTTCTTATAGTAGGATAGAGTTGGACAACGATTTGGAAGCGGATATTATGACCTTGGTATAAAATATACAATTCAATGTACTGATATGGTAGAAGAAAAATGGAGTACTTTTTTTTATTATGCGAACAATTGCACGATACCTCTTATCAATTTTAGTATCTACTATTACTTTAGAGTCTACTTTTAATACTGGTTGTTGGATAGTTAGTCATCATCATGCTCAACTTCATACTAATATCGTGGAAGACTTTATGTATATCCAAAGTTGGTTAGGTGATGAAAATATTTAGGATAAACTCTATTCTTTATGAAATATTAGTTTTCTTTACCTTGATAAATTTAACAATCACACATTATATTATCTTATTTTGTTTTTTCAATATTAACACAAGTATGGAGACCGGTCTTTCAGCTGAAAATTTCCTCAAACAAATATCTAATGATGAAGGTATATTTAATTGCTACTTATTACGTGTTAAATATTCGATTAATGTGATTCTTAAGTAATCCAATATAATTTACATAATACTGTTTCTATATGTAGATAAAGTTGGTACGAACTACTTACAATCCTGATTTTAATAATTAGTTAGCCCCTATCCTCTACTATGAGTTTGTTTTCTTTAATCTTTATTTCTCGTTTCACTATTTTTTATGTGATTGTTTTGATTTTTTAGAATTGAAGATATAAATCCTTACTTGAATGGTTTTATGTAGCTTTACAAAGAAATACCATACTATCGTTTTAGCCCATTAGTTCAACTTTAATCTCCAGCTATAATTGATTTTTTAAATATTTTCATTTGAATAATAATAACCTTATGATATTCTTTTATTTTGAAGATAACAATAATGGTATTTTGGTACTCGTTGCATCTACAAACTCATAAATTGATATTATTCTTTCATGTTTAAATGGACCAAGCATTATTTTATTATTAGACGTAGATAAGTGAATAGTGACATAAAAGAGATAATAATTTAAATCAACAATATTTTTACAAATCAAGCAAATAGATATTAAATACAATAAAGAAATGAAATGAATATGGATCCTTTATTAGAGTTGACATAATTTAATACAAATGAGCAATTTAGTATATCAAGGCTATATTTAAAGTTTGAGCTTAAAAATCTGTAATATTAGTATGTTTTAGAAAAATGAATAAGCAAACAATCACTTTTTCTATATAAAATGAAACATATTAATTTTTTTTATGAAAATGGATTTCAGTATAACAAAGCAAGTTATAAAATTTTTACCGAATATTTTTTCTTTTAACAAACATATTTACTAATTTTTACTGTATATTTGAAATTTATATGAAAATGTTCATTAATATATCTAAAATTTGTGATAACGTTCGTATTATTTATAAAAAAAGGAATATTTACAATAAATATTATTTGTGCTTTCGATTATCTAAGATAAAATATAAAATAAAAATGTTTATAAATGATATAATTTAAATAATTAAAAAAAAGGCCCTTACCCTGAAGTCTGATCGAATCGAATTTCGAACTATGCGAAAGTAAGTCGGACCTGAATTCAGACCGCACCTCCCGAGCCAATTGTGCCTCAACCCTCTGTGCGCTCGGGATGGCGTAGACGATTGGCCAGGAATGGAGCATCTCATCCGTCGATAAGAAACACAAAAGGCTGACATCTCCGCCGTACGTTTAGCTTCATTTGTGTACGGAATTCATGTGCTCTAAATGGCATATTCTGATTGGTCAACTGCTCAACTCCGCCGATGAATATCTTTAGTCGTTGACAAGCGTGGACGAGTTATGAGCGTCAAATTTAGCAGTAAAAGTAGCCAAACTTTGACAGATGAGATTCCATAACGTGTAGATTGCATACTCAGGAGCACAACATCGTGGATTGAGTCCCATATATTTAATAGCCTGGAACAGTAGGGTTCAGTGTAGTTCGTGTTTCCATATCGGTCGTTCAGAAACAAGGCCTACTTTCTCTGAATCCCTGCCCCTTCTTGGTTTATGCGCCGCTAATGTATTCCCTGACAAAACTCACATCATCAATTTCAATTGGGACTTGCCCAGGGGACGCGCGAGTAATTTGGATTTGGTTTTGAAAACGACTGTTTTTGATTGACAAAGGAACTTCATCGTATTTTACGATTGATTCAGAATGTTGATTGACCTAGCAACATTTGGGTTTCTTATTTTCTTTCATTTGACTAATTTTTCTGCTTCGCTCGTCTGATGTTTTCTCCATACGATTGTACAAGAGCTCAAAAATGGACAAAGGAAGAGCTCAAATCAACAACATCATTCGCCAGAGATCTAGGGTTTGTGGAAGTTCCAACTTCCAAAGAAGAAGCCGAATGCTTCATGTGTGAAAAAGCAAACACATAGATGAAAAGTAAACGAAATACGAGGGAGGGATGAGATTTTGTGACAGTTAAATAATGCCACGTGGTCGCCCGTGTATTCAACTTTATTGCATCCAGTCTTCAGATCAGAGAGGCAATCTCGAAATAAACATTTAAAATGAGTCATTGTCAATTAGCTTCGGAGCGCAAAACGGTTCCCCCAATACGGCCCTAGAGACGGTGGTTCCCGGTAACGCAAGGTTTCTGTCACTTCTTTTCTCCATCCCTCTCTTTTATAATTGTCATTACCAGGCCATTAATTATTGTTTGCTGCAATTTTGTTTGTTTGTTTTAAGGTTTCAAGTGCAGTTTGGTGTTCATCCCGATCCTATGATTTATTCTTTTGGCGCCCTGATATAGGTTTGTTTCCTAAGCTTAATTTACTCTTTTCTTTTTTTTTTCTTCCTCGAGTTAAAATCACAAAACGGGATCAGTTTGTGATTCTATTGCATTTCACACTCTTTTCGGATTTTTGGGTTAGTAGTCGACATTAACTGATATGGGTTGGGTTCTTTTGTTCATCTTTTTAATTTGGACGCACTGAACTTGTGATTTGGGAGATGTATTACCATCATTCGGCGTGAGTTGTTTCTGTGTGGTTAAAATGCATGTAAAATGTTGTTGCCTGGAATCAGATTATTGTAACTAGGACTTGTGGTGCAATTCCTTTTGTATTTTGAAATAAACCGTTGGGTTAGCAAACGGGAGAAGCTTTTCTCACGTCTTCTTTTTCCCTTTTATTTTTGATACTTTCGAATTGAAGAGCTTGAGAAAAGAGTACATGCTTGATGTTAACATATCAGTGTTAGTTGTAATGGTTCTCTATTGCTTTCTAAGGTTCATCGTACAAAATATGGCTTCATCTCTTTTCGTCGTTAATTCACCCAAATGTGATTCAGCGTCCTTTCTGTAACAGTTTAATTACAAGAGTACACCCGTTGTAATTAGTTTCAAGTACATCGTGAGACACGCGCTCATATCTGTTTGTTACTTGCTCACTTTGCTGTGTATCTAAATCATTTCCTTGAGTCTCGAACGTTACTCTTCACTTACATTATTTTTTTGTTTCGTATTTTTTCTTTTAATTGTTTGCTTATTTTATTTACTTTTGCCTATTTATTTATTTATTTACTTACTTTTATCCTTATGTTGATTTATTTATTTTATTTTCTGTTTATTTTTATTTTTATGTATATTTTTTTTATTTTCATTTTTTATTTATGAAGACATTTGTTTATTTATTTTTAATCGTTTTCAAAAACCTTTTTTTAGTAGGTCTATCGAAAACAATCTTGCTACTAATTAAAAATAAGGCTATGTATTTTTGGACTTCTCCTTTTTATTGGATTGTTGTTGTGGTTTCACATTCTGACATATTTCTTCTGTTTTATCTATAGTGATCTGCTGCTTGTATTTTTGTCCATGTATGTTAGAGCTAAAAGGTAGTCCTTTTCTTTATCACATTAACCTTGTATGAAAATGCTCTTATTTATGTCAGTGAATGGGTTATGGCTGATTCATTACCATTATCTGGCGATAAAAGGGAGAGCAAGCTATGGAAAGGGATATTTGCTGTGGTTGGAATAATGAGCACTCTTGTTATCTATGGTGTTCTACAGGTAATTTAGCTACATTTACAAACTTATATTGGGTAACATTTTTTTCGTTTGTGTATGGTAAAATCAATTATTGCACACTGGTTAATAAATATATTATGGAAACTACAAGATATTTCTTGAGATAAATTACATACTTGCATATAATTGCAACAATTACATACTCATGTGACATATGCAACATAGTTCTGCATGATGTGTGTGGGCATGAATGTATATATGTTTCTGAATAAGGGCAACAAGCAAGACTGATTAGGGAGGTTCCATTTATCATTTGAATATAACATTAAGTGTTTTGGTGCTTAATTATACAGAAAACTGTGCTGTAGGTGGACTAATCTTGTATTTGTTTTGGATCAGAGTTTTAACCTCAGTCAGGATAAATGCCTTCAGCTGACTTGTCATCTTGTTTTTGGATGGTAATGGAAGACTAGTTGTTAATACATGAGGAGAATAGTGATTTTGCTTTTAGCTTCTCTTTGTTGTGGGAACACATTTCTATGCATCTAATACTCGTGTACGTGATAATTAATATGCTGTATTCTTTTCTTTTTGTAGTTTTCTTGTTTTATCCTACTCAGAGCTTGCATATATTCAAGAAGAGTTCACTTGAAATTCTTTATTTTGTAGGAAAAGATAATGAGAGTGCCATATGGCGCTAACAAAGAATACTTTAAGTTCTCCTTATTTCTAGTTTTCTGCAACCGCATCACAACATCTGTTGTCTCTGCTGTTGTTCTATTGGTAAGAAATATTGTTGATCAATTTATGTTTGATGCTCTATTTTTCTATTTAAGTTGGTCATTGTCACTGTCTGGACTAGGAATGTTAGGGGAGATATATAGTGCACCTGCCATTTAAAGCAGAGGGAAAACTGTGGATATGAATAATGCAAAACTTATTTGAGAAAAGTTTTCTGTACCTTTTAGGCGAGGAGAAAGGCGTTGGATCCTGTTGCTCCAGTTTACAAGTACTGTGTCATTTCATTATCAAACATTCTGACCACAACGTGTCAGTATGAGGTAAGTTCCTTTTCAAGGTGATGTCTAAAAGATATATGGAAAATCTCCTCATCATGAACAAGTTTTCCGAAAAATTAATTTAAGCTAGAAGTTGTCATGCATATCCTATTCCCATGGTCAACATTATGCTATGTTGATAATACAGATCCAGTTACAATATGTGCCGTTTGCAGGCTCTTAAATATGTCAGTTTTCCGGTTCAGACTCTTGCAAAGTGTGCCAAAATGATTCCTGTCATGGTAAGTTTGATTAGCTATAAATCATTGAGGAACTTTTCATTCAAATTCTTAGACAACAACAGTTCTTCGATCCTGTTTTTTACATGTAATAGGTAATTAATATTTGTGATCTTGCCTCTTGTTATTTCAACTTCTTCTATAAATCTTAACTTCAGACAAAAGTGCAATTTGCATTATCTGTTCCTGCTCATGACAATGTTCCTTATCATCATAAAATAAACCAGTCCACTTGAATAATTTTGCACATATTAAGTGATCAAGTGTTATCTGTTTAATGAAAGAGATTCTTAAGTCATTAGATCACATTGTGCCTGCTACCTATTTCACATGCTTAGGGATCTCAATTTTGGCCCGGCCCGGCCTTGCCCAATTTTGGCAGCAGGTTTTCCCCGGGTCACAAGCTGACTAGCTCCGACCTGTTGGGCCACGGGCCAGCTAGCCCTTGGCCGGGCTGGGCCCGAGCCAACCCCGCCCATTGACATGCATACACATGCTTGGGTAATTAACATCACCGTTTGATTGCTTGGATTGATAAGTTCCACAACCACTTTTGGTTTGTCACATGCATGAATGTTTGATATGGTTTGTCAATATAAGTAATTTTTGCAAGGATTTAAGGAGATTGTTGAATCTTCTTATTGAATTGCATTACAGTAGTTTGAATATACTCCTCAACTCATTGAACAACATGAAAAATACTGATGCAGTAAGTAGTAAAAGATAGTTTTGGTTTCATAATAAGTTTTGATAGTTTAGACTTTCGATAAAAATTGTTCCACTTGCTTGTAACTTTTGGCCTGCAATTTGACCATCAGCTTTAGTTTACACATTTGGTTTTGTATTGTTTTGTGCAGATCTGGGGAACTGTCATCATGCAAAAGAAGTACAAGGGAATGGACTACCTGATAGCTTTCCTGGTGACCCTAGGTTGTTCAATTTTCATTCTGTTTCCGGTAATTATGGTGATCTGTTATCCAGTTCTGTATGTTTTGTAACATTGTTCTAGCATCTACTTACTACTCTATATCCTTTCAGGAGTAGTGACATCATCAACTAGTTATCACCTTTATTTATTTTCTTTTAATTTTATCCACTACATATGTGGTTTTGTCTACTAAACTAGGTCTAACTTCGTTTGTTGGTGCAGGCTGGTATTGATGTCAGTCCATACAGTAGAGGAAGAGAAAACACAATCTGGGGAGTTTCTCTGATGCTTGGTTATCTTAGGTATCAATATACACTTATTACTTTTTATCTTAAGTTAAACAAAGCATGTCTGCTAATGATGACATAAAATTTGATGAGTTGAATAAGACCTATACTAGCAAGCACCATTATGTAAAACTACAGGAAATAGCTCCCTGTGTCACTGCTTCTTGCAGGAAAGCTGAACATAGTTCATTTTTATATTGTACAAATTTTTTGAAACTAATTTATTTTTTGCATAGGGAAATGATGAATTGAGCACTATTTAGTATTCAAAAGAATAATCTTTTTAAGTTGTTAAATTCTAATTTCTGATAAGACTGGTCATAATGTTGTGCTGGGCGTTAAAGTTCTTATTTATGCATTTAACAGATTTGATGGCTTCACAAGCACATTCCAGGATAAACTATTTAGATGGACTGGCGGTAATTTACATTCGTAGTTACTGGTCCCTTGAAAATGTATTTTTCCAATTAGCAATCACATTTTCTATAATGTCGTGATCTTACATAAGTTCTAGGATTATTCTCATGACACTCAAAATTTTACAGCCTGTATTTGGAATGTTCACTATGATCTATCAATGAGTGTCATAAGAATAATCCTAGAACTTATGTAAGATCACGACATTATAGAAAATGTGATTGCTAATTGGAAAAATACATTTTTTCAGGCGTCCTCTTATTAGTTTGACTCATATTCCCAAAAGTTTTTGAATGGCATCAGGTAATGTTCTTATAGTTGAACACAATATGATTGGAAAAAAAAATGCAGCCTTCAGATTTTGGTTATAAAATTTACCTTACTCGGAGTATTCAAAGCATTGTCCTCAACCTATGAGTTGTTTTTTGGTTTTACCTTCTTTGAAATGCAATTGACAAGTTCATTAGTTTGTATATGTTACCTGCTGATTCTGGCATAATTAAACAAGCTGCAGAAGAATCTCAAACTGACAGTGGAGAATCAGATGTTAGTGGTTCCAATGGAGATGACATATCATAGATTTGATGGTTCTACAATTTGCGAGGAAATGAGTTTTTCTGTGAAGTTGATGATGAATACATCCACGGCGATTTCAATCTCTGTGGATTGAGCAGTCAAGTTCCATATTATGATTATGCACTGGATCTAATTCTGCACATTGAATCTTCTCACGGTAAGTGTTTTTAGGGTACCTGAGGTTTTATTTGTAAGGTTGATTTGTTATGTTGAGAGCATATCTACAGCGAATCTTGCCACGAGAGCTTTTGCTCATTGCTAGGTGATATATTCACCGAAGAGCAAAATGAGTTGGTAGAATCTGCAGCCGAGATGCTGTATGGTCTCATACACGTGCGATATGCTCAACATTATATGGTTTTATACTTTTAAGCTTATTCTTTCCCATTTGGTCAATGTCAGAAAATCATCTCTGTTAGAGGGAATCGAAATCCTCAGTACTTGATGCACAACTTTGTTAAGCACCTCTGTTTTGTGATGATCAGATGGATTAAAGTTATTTAATCGATGCTCTCTTGTTTTGGTGCATTTATTAAATCAGCTTATTACACATTCTATCGTTAATTCATATTTGAACAGTTAATTTTACTTATCCAGTGTACTTTTCTTCTTACAGGTTGTAGATTTTGGAGAGGGTGGTCCTGTCCGCTGTTCTCGTTGGAAAGGTTACATAAATCCTTTCATGAAGTTCGTTGACCAAGGAAGACGGTTCATTTGCAATTTCTGTGGTCAGTTCACATTAATGTCTTTTTTTTAGTTCTTATGCAACTTTAATTTTGAGGTGTTATTAGATGCTATGATATGCAGTAATGTAGTTATTGTTATTAGATGCTATGATATGCAGTAATGTAGTTATTCACTATCAAAATCTTCCTTTCATAAGTACTGTGTACTTCGTGTGTGATTAGAAATGTTATTCACTTTCAGATAGGATATATTTTGTTTGTTCCACTAAGTGTTCAAGATATATGGTATCTTCTGGCAGGATTCACCGATGAAACGCCTCGTGACTACCATTGCAATCTAGGTCCGCATGGCAGGCATAGAGATGCTGATGAAAGGCCTGAGTTATGCAGGGGAACGGTTGAATTTGTAGCCACAGAGGAATACATGGTTAGTTTACTAGGGCTTGCAAAATGACTTTTTTATTCTTTCTTTCTCCAATTGAATAGTTCTGTAAAAGCCCAATGTCTCTTACAGCATGATGTCTACATCAGTCTTCTGGATATATTATTAGTTTCTACATTTATGTTCTAGGTGCGGGAACCAATGGAAGCAGTGTACTTCTTCCTCATTGATGTATCCATGAATGCTATACAAACTGGTGCAACTGCTGCAGCTTGCAGTTCAATCAACCAAGTCATTGGTGACCTTCCGGTGGGTTTGAGTGCTTGTGACAATGCCTTTTTGAACTTTCAAAGCATCATTCTTTTCGTGGTGATTGACTTGGGTGATCATTGTGTTAAACTTTCTTACCTTTCATTCATGCATCTGCCCATCCTCAAAATGTTTCTTCTGGCTTATCTCCATCCTAAGTTCTCCATTGCATTTTTCATCATCTGCTGAGATGTTTGTAAATGCTTTCTTGTTGGTACAAATGGTTCTTGCAAAATAGAGGATACTTTTAGTTATTATTCTTCCGCTTAATATTTTTTTCAGGAAGGGCCGCAGACAATGGTCGGAATTGCAACATTTGATTCAACAATTCATTTCTATAATTTGAAACCTGCACTTCAGCAAGTTAAGTGCATTATTTAGAAGTTTTTGTTTCTTAGTTAGCAGTTAGTTGGCAGACATGCAAGTTGATTATCTTATTATAAGGATGAACACTCTGTTTGCGCTTTAGCACATGCTACTGCCCATAGATCTTACAGAACTAGTTTCTCAAAATCTTGTCTTAATAGTTTCTGATTCCAATTGTTCGTACAAAAGATATTTTATTTGTGTTTTAATTAATTTGAATTAAATCAATTTCTATCTTTAATCTTATGGAACTCTCTAAAGCTAATTTGATTGTTGTTGTTCATTTGCAGCCATTAATGCTTATTGTTCCTGATGTTAAAGATGTGTACACTCCTTTGCAAACTGATGTCATTGTTCCCCTTTTTGAGGTGAGGAATAAAAAATTGGTCTTCTTTATTTGATTTACGTATACAATCAAGTTATTTGAATGAGCATCGATGTTTAGGTTACCGTTTTTATATTTTTGTGGATTCAGTGTCGTGAGCACCTTGAACTGTTACTGGAAAGCATTCCAACTATGTTTCAGAATGGTAGAACAGCTGAATCAGCCTTTGGTGCTGCAATTAAGGTATATGCTGTTTCGTTTGAGGCAACTGTAGTTTATAGTAGCCGATGAATAGAAAGTTTGAGAGTATGACATAAGATAATATGGAAACACCATGGTGGGAATCATATTTGAAGGATGGTGGAACTTTAAGTGTTTAAATGGGATTTGTATTATTCTGCCCTGGATCGCAATGGGGCTGACCATGAGTTGTTATACACGTAGTGCTTGATGCTTTTAGTTTTTTTCTTTGGGGGGAAAGGTGCTTTAGTTGTTTTTAGTGGTAAAAGAAGTGCATTTTACATTTCATACTTGTTTTACTATTATTTTCTAGCCGCGAAATATTTGAAATACCTACAGTTCGAAGAAATTGTCCATGTGCTTGCAAATATGTATGTTTATTAGAAAGTTTCATGTTTAGATGTTTGAACTACTTCTGTATTCAGGCAACATTCTTAGCAATGAAGAGTAATGGAGGAAAGCTTTTGGTATTTCAATCAGGCAAGCTTATAAACTTTTTCTACCCTTTAATTATTTTGCATTAGTCCTTTACAATTCGTTTAGTTTCAGTTTGCATTTTGGATGCTTGAATGATACAATCAAGCCCTTAAATCTATCCTTGAGTTCTTTGTATCTTTAATTCAAAGTTAACTTTCAACTGTAAAAATATTCTGAAGTTTATGTCAAATTTCAGTATTGCCATCAGTTGGGATTGGAGCCCTCTCTGCAAGAGAAGCAGGGGGAAGAAGTCTCGTCTCTACTGGGGAGAAGGTAAATGTTCTTGCATGTTCCCATCTCTTGCTGTTATGTGGTTGCTTTTTTTTTCTTCTGCTGAGTGTGTCATTTGTGTAAGATGATAAGAAGGTAAACAGTCCTGCATGAGCCCATGTCTTGTTGTATTTCCTGTAATAATACTTGCTGTTTTTGTGGTTGCTTTTATTTCTTCTGCTGAGTGTGTCATTTGTGAGATGATAACTAGGGGAGGTCATCTTATCCCCGTATACTGTATAATTAAGCAACCTTAGGTTTGCCCTATTAATTGAAATCTTGACTTAAGCTGACGTCATATCTGACCACATAGTTTACATCTTTCTAGTTTTTTGTGAACCTTTGTGTTTCTTTATTTTTTCAGCTCCTCTAGCGTTGTCAGAGAAGAATCAACAAGTTGGGGTTAATTGGCTATTTTTATGGTGCCCATTTATCTGTGTTGCTACCTGATTCTGGAGGATGCCCAAAATTCTAAAAAATGAGCATCTTTCTTCGTTTTTTTAATTCTCTTATGTACAATTATAATTATTTGAGAGTTGAAACTGAGGGGAAAGTATATTTAGCCTATGGCTTGACCTTCCTTTCCTTTTCCCGTGTCCAGCATAGTCAAAAGTTACTGCAGTTTTAAAATATTGTATCACTTTGATGTTTGTATATGTGTTTGTTATGCCAACTTGATGCTATGGAAGTTTACTAATTATATGACTGTTATCTCTTAGGTTCTTTACTGCCATTTGTTTGCTAACCTAATTGTTCAAACTCTGGAAAGAAACTTCTAAAACAATATAAATGCTTATGACATTGCTACTGGATTGCAGGAGGTACATAAGTTGCTGCAACCTGCGGACAAAACCTTGAAGGAAATGGCAATTGAATTTGCTGAGTATCGAGTCGCTTTAGCTCTAGTCTTTCAGTGTGATTGATGAATAATTGGTTGACATGTGGCATTTTAGATTTAGAACATAATTCAACTTAGCCACTTTCTCTTTTTGGAAGTTTGTTGAATTCACTTATTTGTTGCTTAACCATCAGCCTCAGATAATAAGCTTTGAAGAATTCACTTATATACTATTAATTATAATATATTTAACAGCAATCAAAAAAATTTGTTCTTTAGAATATAATTAATTAATTAACTAATTAGTTAATTTTGATTTAACTGTTAATAATTATAATATAATAAATTTATTTATTTATTAAATAATAATTTTTAAAAAATTAATATAGTTAATAGATTAATTAATATTTAGTATTATTGACTAATTAGTTTATATATTTTTGTCATTTTTAATTAATTTAGATTTTTATATAATTAATTTATTAATTATATTATAATTAATAGATTGATTCGAACAACATTTGCTTTTCTGAGATCGTATTTTCTATTTTCTTTGTAATACCCAGGCATAGGTATTTTTGAACAGAGTGTGCCTAAATCCTTTAGACCTCTCTGCATTGCATTTTTTCTGCATAATTCTTTTAAGTATAGCCAAGTAAAATGTACTCTTGGGGCTACACCTATTGTATTTCCTGGATGTTTTTTCTTGAATTCTTCTTCTATTTCTTTGCCATATAATTCTGGTAATTTTCTGAAAAATTTTTCAGATATCTCAGAATTTATATAAGCTTTTCCTGACATAGACGCCAGCTTTAGGTATTCCTGAAGGAATTGCTGTATATTTTTGATTTCTTTGCAGCTTAATTGTTCTAAGTCTGCATATGCTCTGTCTTGATAAGCTGTTGATCCTTGATATGGTTCTTCTAGAGTAACCATTTTTCTGATTTGAGAAAATACAATCTGTGTATCATCAGCAGCATTGACCAACATTTCATATTCTTGTGGGTATGCTAATCTCCATTGTTGAAATAATCTCTTCATTGTTTCTCCCAAGAGATTTTCAATATAAGTTACTTTAGCTTGATTACTTACCCAACTCATTCTGTCAATGAGATTTGTATTCACTGATTCCCATCTAGTCATGACATCCTCATATTGAGATATATCCTCTGGCAAGACTAGCATTGCTCCAGTTTGTATCTGAGCAGGAGGTAACATCCATTGACCAGATGTTTCTATTTTCTTTCCTTTTAAACTTCCCCATCTTTCTCTAATTTCTGGAACATTTATCTTGTATTCTCCTGTAGCAGGGGGATAGTCTGGTAATCCCATATTAAAATCTGTAGGTGGACGATATCCTGAATCAACAACTTGAGATGTTGATGCTGATTTTATAGATTCTATGAGAATTTCTTGTAACTTTGGTGCTTCAATCAAATTTTCTTTTAATTTTGGGTATTCCATTTCTGAAATATCCGCCATTAAGAGTGTTTCTTGTTCATGATACCATGGAATTTCTTCATCAGAATCAAATGATTCTTTCTGAATAATTATAGTATCATTATTTTCTTTTGAATTTGAAGGTTCAAATTCATTTCCCCAACCATCACAAATTATTGGTTGATCTTCAATTTCTTCAGGCACTGTATATTTTACCCAGTATTTTGCATCTCCAAGATGATCCCATATAATGCCTTTTTCTCTTTCTTTTTGGATAAAATGGTCTGGTAAGATCCTGTTTATCCTTCTTTCTTCTTCCTTGATTACTCGATGAGTAATTACTAAAGCTCTTTCAATTTGGCTTTCATCTTCATCAAGGTTTTCTTCTTCCTCTTGCTGAACTTGTTTTCTTTTTTCATAACCTGTAAACCTCATACTAATAGATCCATCAATATTTTCCCAAGTTTGAGACTTACTTGGAATTTTTGATGTTGATTTGTTTCTCTGTGGAGGTTTAATTGTCCATCTGTCACCATTGAAAACTTCAGCAGTATATTTTTCCCCTGTGATTGCTTTAACACCATGTGTTGCCAAGAAATCTAAAAGATTTTCATTCCTGTATCGGAATGATGCTGCACTGGTATTGGTTAATCTTGCAACCACTCCTCTAGATATTATCAAATTGGCCTCCGCATCTGATTCTGTCCATGCTTCGTACCCTTTTGTTTTTATTACGATTTCCATATTTTTATAGAAATCAGTAACTGTCATCATCTGATT
>JAJMLV010000008.1:57835316-57845933 GCA_027123465.1 Erythroxylum coca
AGAGGAGTTATCGGGGCTCTGTATCCCCGACTAGTTTTGTAACTCTGTTATTTCTTTCCCTTTAATTAAAAAAAAAGATTTCATTGCCAATGTGAACAGGAACAACTCTTCTTCAATTGAATGTAATCTTTGTATGAAGCGCGCCGCTGGAGAAAAAACCAACGGAGAGAGAGTGCGACGGTGCATGGAGGTTAGCACGTACTGGTCTTGTTCAAGCGTATAGGTTAGAGTCTGTTTGTTACGTAAAAAATTGTATCGTCACCTGAAACACGGTGAATATTCTAACACAGAAATTGTTACGAGGAAGATAGACAAGGAGAGAATTACAGAGAGAGAAGTACTAAGAGAAGAATAACATTGTTCATGGTTCCAGACATAACGTACAATCCTTTGAAACCAACGAGACATATTGTCTTTAAAAATTATCCCCTATATCCGCATACACGATATGTTCCCCTACTCTTATTACTAAACGTTGTGTAACGCCTTGCGACTCTAGTACTGTGTCATACCACGTTCATATTCCTTCACCTTTCGAATTTGCTCTAACAATCTCCTTCTCCTTAACATCTTTGTCAATCAAGTTAATTTTTGGAAATCGCTTATGAAGATCAAAAATGTACTCCCAAGTAGCATTAATGTGGTCCTCGTCAGACCATTAGATTAACCATTGTGTGATTGTCTTGTTATTCCTCTTGGTGATACGTCTGTCTAGTATGGCTACAGGCACCCGTTCCGCTGGCGTCAGGAACTCCGGTAGCGTTGGAATAATACAGGATTGACCCTCATGTGTTTTTTTAAGTTGAGACACATGAAAAATTGGGTGTATTGTTACATGGGCCGAGAATTCCAATTTATACACTACCCTCCTAATCCTTTGGATCACCTTGTATGGACCATAATACAATGGTGATGTTTCTCAACCTTTATGTGTTTAATTTATTGCACTTATGCCATGTGGAGTTAAGGATGGATATTTGTGTGACTGCTTTTGATTGATTTCGGACCATGGGTGTTCGAAATATTGGATTGCGATATGGAAGTGCTAATGTGAATAAATGTGTATAAATGCATTAGTGAATTGAATTGTAAATGTATCAGTGAAATGAATGAAATGTGCATATGATCGAAATACCGGACCAAAGGTCCGAAGAAATGAAAAGTGAACATGTGCATTCATGCATAATTGCATGATCAGATAATGGTAGTTGTGACCGGTGGTACCAACGTATTCAGAGCCACAGGCTCAATGCATAGTGCCCGTCACTGGGATTATCAGGGCATACCACGCCCAACGTATATGAGAGCTTTAAGCTCAACGCACAGGACCTCAGGTCCAACGACTGTTAGAGCCTCAGGCTCACCGCAGGGCATATCACGCCCAACGATTTCAGAGCCACTGGCTCAACGAAAATGAACTCAGGCGCACGGTCACAACAACGAAAAGAAAATGAAAATGTCACATGCATATTGCATATATGAATGATCAAAAGTGTACTGTGTGAAAGTGAAATTGAATGCATGTGATTTTATGAATGTGTTAACATGTGATATAATGTGTATATGATTTGTGAATGCATGAGTTGGGTGAACCATCGATGATGGTTTCTCACTGAGTTCGCAAACTCACCCAACATTGCAATTATTTTTCAGGAAATGAAGAGTACCCCGTTAGACAAACGGGAGTATGACTACCGCTAGCAAGGCAGAGTTTCAGGTCGGGATCAGTGTAGTTCACATCTGCATTAGTGTAGTGTCTTTTTATTCAGTGGGCCCCAATTGATTATGTATAATTGTATGGTATTACTGAAAATGTTCAGAAATGGCATTGGCCCAGTTGGGTCATGCATTTCTGTTTATGAAGTGATTGAGCATTATTGAGTGCTTTTTAATGACAGAAATTGTGTTTGATTGAAAATGTTTTGTAATAAATCGGGCCCAAAATGTTTATTGTTTTCTGCGCACTCAATCGGTTTTGAAAATGAAACGAAAAAAAATAGCAGAGCGAGTTTTAAAGTGTATTTGTTTTGCTCTAGCATGCCACCCTCGTGGGTCACGGGCTCAGATATCACTGTAGATGTCGGGTTCGGGTCTCGCGGGAGTGGGATGCTACAATGAATGAATGAGATTTGATTATGGATTTTAGACAGAATGTACGATGACTGTGAACTGTGGATTAGGTTATTGAAGTGCGGCTTGAATGCGAATGTGGAGACCTAAATGCTTAGAATGTGATTGATTGCGGTACATGCATTCCATTTATGAATGCATGAAATATAATGACAATTGTGACCAGAGAAGCCAACGATCAAAGTTTAAAGCTCAATGTGTGGAAATGAGCCTCGAGCTCAAAAATGTTTCAGAGCCTCTGGCTCAACGTATAATGAGCCCTGTATCCTCTTTGGATAAGGGATAGTTATTAATGAGCCCGGTATCCAAAATAGATACGGGACAATTAAGGCACTCGATCACAACAACGTAACAATTGGAAAATAATCTCATGAATATTTCATATGCATTTGGTTATGTATGTTTGATTGATGGAAATGCATAATTTGTTTCTGTTTAAGTGAAAATGTGACACTTTATGTAGAGTGCAAAGTTGTGAAATAATTGTTATGTGAATTGATTTGTTTCATGAATTGAGTGAACCATCGATGATGGTTACCTCATTGACTTCGCAAAACTCACCAAAATTGAAACGTTGTCTTTTCAAGACCGAGAGATGACCTTAACTACTGAGAAGGCTCCACTACCGTATAGATTGTGCTTTGACAAGTGAAGTTATGGCTCAAAGGTCAGTCAGTTGGGATTTTTGAATGACTTGGATAGATTTGATGTATTTTCCTCTTTCATGTAGAATTTTTGTACTAGGTTTCGTTAATGCACATGTAGAAGAAGTTAAAAGACAATGTAGACTTTGTTCTTTCAGAAATGAAATGAGGAAAATTTTGGTTTTAAAATTTTGTGATTTTCTATTGATGCTTATTAAGTGAGGAATGATATGATGCCATATGAAGTGAAGGTAATGATCGAACGTAGCTCGTCCTTATCGTAGGATATGTATCGGAATGATCTCCGGGCATCCCGGTGGGTACTCTGCAGTAAGGGGGTGCTACATTTAGGTGGTATCAGTGCATGATTGGCATCTATTGGGACATATAGGAATGCTAAGCATGAAATATTATGGAAAAAATGCGGATAATAATTGAAGTTATTGTTTGTTATAGGTCATCTGCCCTAGGTGATCAGATTGATCAACCAGTTGACCAAGGATTAGTAGGAGCCAGTAGGGAGTCCTCGGTACCTCGATCTGAGGAGATGCCTCCTAAAGTTTCCGAGAGAAGGGAGATGAGGTATGATAGGCTGCGGAAGTAGGGAGCTGTGGACTTTTATGGCAACACAGACCCTGTTGAAGCCAAGGGATGGCTAGAGAGGACAGAGAGGGTATTTGATCAGATGGACCGCGAGCCTGATGAGAGGTTCGATTATGCAGTGTCTTTACTACAGGGCCCAACTTATCAGTGGTGGAAGACTGTTCCAGGTAGTACCACCAGGCCTTGTCAGTTGAAGTGGGAAGACTTTTTGAGAGTCTTTAGAGACAATTATATGCCTAAGATCTATCTGAACATGAAGATGCAAGAGTTTTTAGAGTTAAAGCAAGGTAGGATGTCAGTGGCTAAATATGAGGTCCGATTTAATGAATTGATGAGTTATTCTATTGCCCTGATTCCTACCGAAGAAGACAAGTGTAGGAGGTTTGAGAATGGACTTAATATAGAGATCAGAACAAGATTGGCGCGGTCAGATATGGGTGCTTTTGTTGAGTTAAGAGCTGCCTCAATTAGAATTGAGTAGCTGATTATGGAGAAACAAGCTGAGACTGGGCAAGGATCCAGAGGAAAGAGGCCTAGTGGGATTCAGGGCAGTTCTGGTAGGAGTTTTAGTAAGTGCCAGAATAGAGCCTTCAGATCATCAGGTGGATCCAGGCAGTCAGGATTTAGGCAGAGGGGCAGGTTTTCATAGACTGACAATGGGAGACGCTCAGCTTAGAATCAGTATCTAGTTTGTGAGTATTGTGAGAAGAGACATGGTGGTGAGTGTTGGAGCATGACTAGAGCTTATCTTAAATTCAGCTCCATAGATCACTAGATCAGAGATTGCCCAGATACTTTGGGAACATAGTCTATTGTTAGTGAGCGATCTAGGAGTAATATGATAGTCCAGTAGAATAGAGGTGGTGGATCTGGACAGAGAGGTCGAGGTAGAGGCAGAGGGAGAGCTGGGAGTTCTTCCATGAGGACTGAGAGACAGGGCAACTGACTGCAATCCAGAGATAGGGCAACTGACTGCAATCCCAAGCTAGGATCTATGCTATAACTAGGCAAGAGGCCCAAGACTCACTAGATGTAGTAGCAGGTGCATTTCTTGTTTATGACTTTGAGGCATTTGCACTGCTAGATCCAGGATCCACACACTCCTTTGTCGCACCACATTTGGCATGTAGACTGCATTGTGATAGGGAATTGTTACGGCATAGGTTAGAGGTGAGTACACCTCTAGGTAGTACTACTGTCTTAGGGGAGGTCTGCAAGAGGTGCTCGATTAAGATTGATCAAGCAGAATTGAAGGCAAACCTGATTGTATTACAGTTGAGGGAGATAGATGTGATTCTAGGCATGGATTGGCTCACTGCCCATAGGGCCATCATGAACTGCACACCAAGGAGGTAGTACTGGAATCTCCTGGTCAACTGAGGGTAGTATTAAGGGGAGTTAGTCAGGCAGTGCCAGCTAGGATGATATCCTTTATGAGTGCATTGAGGTTGATGCAGGGAGGATGTGAGGTTTATTTGACCCATATCATTGATACTAGAGCCGAGTAGAGTATGCAAGACATTCCTGTGGTTAAGGAGTTTTCATATGTATTTTCCGAGGAGTTACCTGGTTTACCACCAGATCGAGAGACGGAGTTCACAATTGATCTAGTTCCAGGTGCTGCTCCTAATTCGTGCACTTACAATAATTTAAATATTGATATAAAAACAATATCAATCAAGTTTTTGAAATCATTTCTAAGCGCGATAATATTAGGAAAACCTAAATTTTACTACTCTATCCATCTTTTTTATTCCTGATTTTATTTTAAGTTATTTTATTTTATTTGATTAATTTGTCTAGTTTTCTTTATTTTTGTAGACTTGGAATCATTGTCATTTTATGACCTATAGTAACTCTGAGAGCTTAATCGACACAAATCCATAATCAAGCAAACAACGCTTAGAAATCTTCATAGGACGTAACTGAGAGAGTTCGAACTAGATCGTCAAATAAAAGACTTGGCAGGTCAAGTAGGCACCAAAAAATCACACAACATGGCTAACTAGTCAAGGACCATGTCTGACTATGCTAGACCAGACGTGGCTAGAGTATAGTCCAGGATCGTAAGACTGACTGTTAGTGCCAACAACGTCGAGATAAAACCTAGCATAATTTAGATGGTGCAACATTTAGTACAATTTGATGGACTCAGAGACAGAGAACCAAATGTTCACATCTCCCATTTTTTAGATATTTGTGATATTTTAAAATCAATGGAGCTAATGATGATGCCACAATATTCACTAGCAACATGTTACCAAGTGGCAGAGAAGTTCTTGTTGAAATATTTCCCACCATCCAAGACTGCTAAATTAAGGAATGACATAGCCTCTTACTCTTAAGTGGAAGTTGAATCTTTATACGATACATGGGAGAGGTTCAAGGAGATGTCGAGAAGATGCTGACACCACGGTTTAGCACTTTGGATGCAAATCCAAGTGTTTTAAAATAGGTTGAATCAAAGCATAAGGCAGTCTATCAATGTAGCAGTTGGGAGATTGTTTAAAAATAAGACACCAGAGGTGGCCTAAGATATAATAGAAGATACAACTATGAATAACTGTGGTACTCATCTTGAGCATTAATCAATAAGCCAGCGGGAGTTTATGAAGTAGTAGATGTTGACAAAGGCAAGTTAACATTAAGGGTGGGGGATGAAGAGGTCATTTTTAGAATTTCTAATATCATTAATCATTCCCTTGAATTTACTGATGTAATTGTACCTAATGAGTCTTATCATGATATTTTACAGGACTCTACATTTAAAGATTCACTAGAACCTTTGTAAGTTTAAGGGAATAAACCGAAAGAAAAAAATGGCATCAAGGACCAAAGATAGCCTACTTATAGGTCATGGAACCTACAGTAAGGCTACAAAAATATAATCTATATAAGCCATTATGAGCTTAAAGGTACGTCGAGCTAATGACATTAAATAAGCGCTACATAGGAGGTAACCAATGAATTACTTAGGTTTTATTTAGAATTCCAAATTTTTTTGGCTTTAATGTTAGTATAGGATTTAATTAAGTTTTATATGTTTTAGGATAGAAAAATTAAGCATCTTAATGATGAGTTTGTGCATAATTGGTATGTTAGGGTATGTGTGTTAATATGTTATAATATATAGCTCAAATTTTTTATATTTGATCATCTATTTTTGAAGTTGAACACGTTTACAGAGGGCTACACGCTCTCTATACATGCTAGTGTGGACTTACATGGTTAGATACATGATTGTTTAATTAACCGTGTAAGTTCACAAAAAGTTATAATTTAGTAACCTACATGATTAGCTACATAGTTATATAGTAGACCGTGTAAGTCCACAATACACTTTAAAAATGCCCTAACCCTTCAAATTGATCATTTTCTATCTTTTCCTCTCACTCCCCATCGTCGCCCTTCCATTCTTATGTCCAAATTTTCAAGTGTTTCTCACAAATTATTGATTGTTGTTTTCCCTTGTTTATGTATGATTTATTAGGTGTTTTTCATTATTTAAGGAATTTTTGCTCAAAAACACTAAAATTAGGAATTTGGGATTTTGTGAAAATTCATATGATTTTATGTTCAATTGTGGTTTAATAGTTGATTATTATCATTACCTATTGGTTTTAAAGATTTAATTTGATGAATTGCATGTGAATTGGGTGAAAACTCAACTTGAATTACAAAATTGTATGATTATTGCTCACTAAGTGTTTAATTGTGATATTTTGTGTAGGGTTAGATAGTTGTTTTTTTAATGTTAATTGAAGTTGAGTATGTGATTAATTACATGTCAATTTTTCTTTTTTATGAGTTTAATGTTCAATTTTGTCAATTTCATGTCATTGCTAAGTTAGGGTTTTCAATTTTAATTATAGGGTTAATTTTATAATTTGACATTTGAATACTTTTAGTTGTTAATTAGAATATTTTTAATATTAAAATTGTGATTAATTAGGTTGTTAGTTTATTTTATAATTTTTTTATTTATTTAATTACTTGTGTTAGTTTGGTTTTGATTTGTTTACATATTCTAGTTTTCATTGTTATTTCCATATCACGATTAATTATTTAGTGAGCATAATACATCCTAAGTGTGAGGAAAAGAGTATTCCTATAAATTCTTGAAAAATTTCTCGCTCTTTTTAAGTTTTAGGCATAATGACAAGACCATGATGTGAGAAAGAGCTATACGTAAGCGATAGTGAAGAGAGACACCGTCTAGAGACCAGAGAGATGCCCGCACAATGCATCCACTTGTTTCACCTCCTATGCTGCTCTTTAATGTAGTAATGCATGAAGAGCAGTATTAGCATTTCAAAGACAAGATGGTCATCACAGGATGCCATCTCAAATGGGAGGCATTGAAGAAGGTTGGATTAGCGTAATAAGTTTAGGAGTTTGTCAATGGTAGTGCTTGGCCTAGATTCTTCAAGATTATAGACCCCTCCTACTGGGAATTGACTCTTAAGGTGCTCTCCACTTTCTCTGTGTAGAAGGGACATCATGACTTGGACAAGCCAAACACCATTCAGTTCTAGCTGTTTAGGGAGATGATCCTAATAAGCTATTTAAACTTCTCAGTAACCATAGTCCTCCATGACGTTAACTTTCTCGGGGCACGAGAGTACCTAGACTTACATATAGACTTCCCATATGGGATGTCCTCCTAAAATTTTTGGGACTCCATTAGTGATGACAGTGATTATGACCTGAGTAGATCTAAGTCTTCATCGCTATGACACTCGATTCTTTATTACATACATGTAGTCCTCTTTAAGTAACTGAGGAGATAGCAAAGAGGAACTGAGGAGATAGCCATGGCGTGGTAGGGAATTTAGATGTGTACTATTTATAAAGCATGAGCAGAAGGACACTGATCCACCTAGGGCACACGCTTACCTATTTAATAAAACATCAATGAAAAGAAAGGAAGGTTGGCGCAATTAGTGTCAGGCCTTATATGATAAAACTGGCACGACAGAGGGGGATATTTGATCATTTACCACCAATACCATAGAGAGCACTCGACCTAGACATAATGAAGCTTATGCACATGGTTAGCTGACATTGAGGACCATAAGAGACATTTATAAACTTATTAAAAAGCCCAACGAGGCAGCAACATGATTGAACAATTTTAGAACTTGCTTTTATTATACATATTGAGATTACATTTGTTAAATGAGAAACATTGAAATGATAAAGGTACTTAGATTCAACACTTGTTTAAGCCTATTTCTTTAATAATTACGTTACCATATTTTATCCTTTATAAATAACCAATTTTAAGCCTTAACCTTTTTCATTGATTATAACCACATTATTGACCTTTATCGTATCTTTCTTTGAAACCCTTTTATTAATTTGAACACTGAAGGTTATTTACATTACTTGAATGTTTGAAACTTGAAAATTTGAAAGGACTAATGTTTTTTTAATTGTGGTACATGATGAATGCTCACAAATATTTTTAAAAAAATTTGCGAGCATAGAAAAAAAGAAAAAATGTATAGTACCAATGGATTTATGATGGAATGACTTATAATATTGTGAAGTAACAAGTTTCATGTAATGTTTCCTTCATAAAATTCCTTTAAATTTATCACTTTTATTATCCCGATCATACAATATTTATGCACCATTACAATCTTATAAATACCTTTTGATTTTTATTTCTAGTTTACATATAAATGGTGGAGATATGATAACATTGCAAGCCTATGGTAAAAGTTCTACTATGTATTAATTTGAGAGTTTGATACTTTTCACACTAAACACTTGAGTGCACTGAGTGAAACCTTGATGAGGGTGTAAGGAATAGTGCTTCTAATCTCAATAAGATTATTGACATGATTATTATTAGTATTGACTTATGAAGTTAGTTTTAGGATAACTTGACTCCACTTATATGTTAATTTGAATAATATGACACGATGACTTAGAGAATAGATAGAAAGGTTAGGATTAACAAAGTACAGGAGTTGTAAAGCTTATAATTTAGATTATGATTTACTTAAGGACAAGAAAAAACTTAAGTGTGGGGATATTTGATAGATACATATTTGATTATAATTATACACCTATATTTGATGTATTTTGCTTGATATTTCATGGTTTTGTTGTATTTTTGGTAGTTAATTGTAGGTGATAATTGCTTTTATGGACTAAAAGGAGACAAATACAAATAAAATCATAGCATAAAATGAATATTTAACGTAACTTGGAGATATGAGGCCTTGTATTTGGTTATGTAAGTCTCTATGAATGTGTAAAGTCACAATTTTAGGAGTTTTTGGAGCTACACAGTTACCTACACAACCGTGTAAGTGACTGTATATGTCCCAATAATCCTAATTTCACTATAAAAGGACATAATCGAAGCTAAATTAAAGGTAATTGACTTTTGCATCAGTTTTGAGACGTAAGACAGTTAAAGAGACGATGATTTTGATTAAAGGACAAGGAAAACATGAAGAATACTTCAAGAGATCAATTAGATAACAACATCAAAGCCTAACCTGCAAGAAGATCCAATAAAAGAAAAAAGTAGATTTAGAATTACGATGTCTTTGTTTTCTATTAGTTTTTCTGCATATTTATATTTGGTTTTGTTTCCTATGATTAGTAACCAAACTTGTTTAGTATCTAGGTGTGATGAACCTTAGTTTGGGATAACAATATGTTTCAAACTTTTAGTTAATACAATTATATTGATTGATTTATTGTCATTTAATTATGTGTTTTACTCTTGTTCTAATATATCAGGAATATTAGTGTATGATTTGATTTCGAACGATTGAGATTGAAAAATCCTCTTGTATGAATAGATATACCATAATTAAAAGGAGTTATATACAAACCTAGAGATAGGTTGTAACACCCCACTCCTGCAAGACCCGAACCCAACATCGATGGTAATATTCGAGTCCGTATCTAGTAAGAGTGGTGTGTTAGAGCACTAAAACAATCAAAAGTCGGTATAATTTTTTTTCAATAATCGCAAATTTGGGCCCACTTTTATTCAGAACGTTTTCATTTACAAGACAAAACGCTAATTAGCCCATTCCAAAAACAAAACATATTACACTTTGATCAAGCTCTTTTGTAAAACTTTTTTTTTCAATCGGAAAGTTATACACAACAAATATACTCAAATACACAAGATGCAATAATTTGCGAAAATTACAATTCAGTGCGAAAATAAAGGGACACAATGCAGACGCGAACTGATCCTGACCTCTTC